>VXAY01002132.1:61588-159101 GCA_013399855.1 Oxyruncus cristatus | reverse complement strand
GGGGGGGGAAAGCACTGCGCAGCATTGATTTATAGGGGTTTTATATGGAGAACGTGTGTTGCTGATCCCAGCTGGACTGCAAAGATCCCCAGCATCCCATGTTAGCAGTGAGGAGCTGTGGATCTGCCCTGGCATAACGTGCTGGCCAAACTTTTAGGTGCCTTTTGAAAGTATAGAATCAGGTTTCCAGGCAAGGGTTAGAGTTAAATTTGGGCAACATCCAGACAGCCAGAGGTGTGTAGTGAGAAGAAAGAAAAGATACGGGAGAGAAGTCACAAGGAGTATTTCTTGAACATCAGAAATGCTTTAGAGAATAAAAAGGGACAAAATAAAGTATGGTTAAGTGCAAGGAGGTAGTTGATGTCAGGCATTCATATGGGAGGGCTGCTCATGACTTTCTGTGTTTTACGTTGAAAATTCATCTCTCTAAAAAATGGCTGTGCTGTCTGGGGAGAAATATCTCGGCTGAAGCTCAGCCTATGCAAACAAAAACTGCTGCAAACCAAAAACTGAGTGAACAACTTGAGAGTAAAAGAGTATAATATGACTTGGGCTGCAGGCTGGTGAAAACTGTCAGCTTGGACTGCGGACAAAAAAATAGTTTATTTACAGCAAATGGGGTCATTCCCAATGGAAAGATGAAAAGAGACTTATTTTCTAGAGCTCAGTCTGAGATGAGTCTAAGGCTACAGGATGCTATGGTTCAAATCTTGACTTTGAATTGGACCCAAGAACAGTAATAAAACCAAAATTGTTCAAATCATTTAAGAAGAAAAATCCCTTCTGCGCTCATGCTCCCTATTTAAATTTCCTTAAAACAGCATTTCCCTCTTCTACCTGTGCTGCCGAGTTTTTAATACATCTATTTAAATGCAAATTTTGACTTTTGGTCTGTAATCACAAAAATGTTTGACACATAAATTTTTATCAGGAATGTAATTTTATAGAGAAGCAGTAATGGAGGCCACAAATACCGGAGTGATGCATTGCTCACCCCATTTGGCAGCGTGGGGGAGCGCCCGTTCCAGTGTCTGCTGATGGACGTGATTGTTTCCTGAATGCCCAGCTTATTTAAATATGTGTGGGGCTCTAATGTACTTTTAAACTGTACTTTGAGTATTTGCTTGTGTACCCTAAAGGACATTATTGCTTTCTGTGCTCTGAGTTACCGGGATGGCAATCCTGAGGGTGTCTGGCTGTCTCTTCAAGAAGGGAAGGCTTTCTTCCAGTCTGACTGTATTCCTTCCTTCACGGCAGGCTTGTTGAAAGACACTTGCCTGGGTAGCAGGATGTTTTAGCAGTGGCATGTTGAACCAGCTGCAGGTTGCTCTGTAGCTGCTACTGGGTGTGCTATTTGTGTTTCTTTGTTCCCCTGTCCCTTGCAGACCCTGCTGGCCCTCCTCAGCCCCACTGTCCGGGGTGTTGGTGGCCACCAGCCATGGGGTGCCTGCCAGGGCCACAGCTGCTCGCCCTGACTGAGCTCCAGCTGCAGCAGGAGAGGTCACATTTGCCAGAGCTGTTGTGCTGTCTGTCTGGGTGTGATGGATTGGGCAGTGTTCAGGGACGAGCTGAGCAGTCACAACCACGGGAACTGTTGGCTCACAGTTTGGTACAGCTCAGGGCTGGCACTGCAACCTCAGGTACTGCTGCAGTTGGCACAGGTTCTGCCTTGGGAGTCATAGAATCAAAGAACATGCTCAGTTGGAAGGGGCCCATCAGGCTCAAGTCCAACTCCTGGCTCTGTGCAGGACACCCCAATAATCCCACCCTCTGCCTGAGAGCACTGTCCAATGCTCTCTGCATTAAAAACTAACAAGCCTTGAGCTCTGGCAGCCTTGGTGCTGTGACAACCGCCCTGGGGAGCCTGGTCAGTGCCCAACCACCCTCTGGGTGGAAAACTCTTTCCTGAGATCCAACCTAAACCTCCCCTGCGTCAGGTTCCTGCTGTTTCCTTGAATCCTGTCAGTGGTCATCCCAGAGAAGAGATCAGTGCCTGCCCCTCTTCTTCCCCTCATGAAGGAGTTGTAACTGCAGTGAGGTCTCCACTCCTCTCCAGGCTGAACAAACCAAGTGACCTCAGCCCTGTCCTCATAAGGCTTCCCCTCCAGACCCTTCACCATCTTGTGCCCTCCTTTGGACACTCTCAAGTGGCTTAATGTCTTTTTTCTATTGCGGCGCCCACGACTGCACACGGGACTCAAGGTGGGGCAGCATTAGGAAGGATTCCTCCCCAGTTTGTGTTGGCTGCTCAGTCGTAGGGCCATAGCAGAACACTAAAAGAAATGTTAACCCAGTCTCTTAAGGGATCAATAATGGCTGAACATACATTCATTTTAAAGAAACACTATTTCCATCCAGTGAGTAAAGTGGGGGCCTCAGCGTGATACCAAACTTATCACAGAATATTCTGAGTTGGAAGGGACCCCACAAGGATCATCAAGTCCAACTCTTAAGTGAATGGCCTAGACAGGGATTGAACCCACAACCTTGGTGTTATTATATTTATTTAATTCTAGTATTAAGTGAATGTAGGTGGCTGCTTTCATTTTACTTATTGTTTAAAGTAATTTTTATAATATCATGGCAAGGATCAATGGGAAATGTCAGGTATTCCATTGTGCTAGCAGTTATAGAAGAGGACACACCTTAGGTTCTGCACATTCTGCGTTTTATGTTTCCTTGATGCCCTTATCATTAATTACATGCTTTAGACTCCAAACGATAGAGGAGCTGAAGGGCACTGTGCTGCATTTTCATTCTCATCATCTCTATCCATTTCCTGAACTTGAATGGGTTAAAAACTATTACTGAAGACTTGGACAGTATTGAAGCCATTTAAAAAATAGCAGTAACATTTCAAGTGTATCAAATAGTCCAATTCCGAGCTGTTTCTCGGAGAACACGGAAGTTGGAAAGGAGGAAAATCTTACCACTTGAAACAGAAGTCATTTGGCTGCACTGTGAGTCTGGAGAAATGATTTCTTACACACTGTAGTCAGTGAGTTCATTGCTGTTTTACCTGCTCCCTGAAATGGGCCTGGGGGCTGCTCCTCTCTCCTGGCTGGGTTTGCTTTGCTCTGGGAAGATCTGGTTAGTCACTGATGCTAAGGCTGGAGTGCTGCATCATTAAGCCAACTGTCCAAGGTTAACATTTCAGCTTTTTGTGCTGCAATGGCTTTTTATGAAACACATTTTAAGGTTTCGAAAATACTTGGCATTCCTTTATTTCAAAAGCTCCAGATTTGAGTCCAGCCATCATCATCATACTTTTGGGGAGATCAGGCTTTTGCTCTCCTTCCCCCTCTCTCTCAGTGTTGTAGAAACACACTCATCATTTTTATTAAACACTGCATAGTCCATTTCTGCTTCACTCATGTGCAAGACCAATATATGTGGAGGGCTTTTTTTTGTGTGTGCTTAGGTAATTTGCTGGACACTTAAGTTTGAATATTGAAAAAATAAGTATTTGTGTATTCAGAAATACCACACCAGCAGTTTTTACCCCTGATTCAGGTCCACCTTTCTTTCCTGAAGCACTAAGCACATTTCATAGTGCAGTCATGCATTTTTTCAAATAATTTTGATACTGGAAATCAATTGTAAATTTGATCAAGATACACGTTCAATGACATATATGCACAGATCAAATTTCCTAGGGAAGGTTGTGATCAGTGTCAGCCCCAAGGCAGTTCCTCTTTATTTTTGCTGGCCCTTTTTAGGTTTTTATCGGTGTCGTGGCCTTAGTTTCCAGATGCTGTTTTCACCTGTCTGGATCTTGAAAGTTTGCATGTTCTCAAAGTCATCAAGGTATGGGAATACTGATCTACCAGTTCAGAACAGCATCTGGAACTACGGGTGCAGCACCAGGAACACAGCCTGCTGAGGTCCAGGAGGATTTTCAGATCTTGTGTTGTTAACATGAGCCACTCTGGGGCAACAGATTTCATACCACTAACCTTCCTGACCCTCCTTGTCATGTTTTGCCTTTTAAATTACCTGATTTTTTGAGCTTAATGTTCAGTAAACACTTCATTAGTCGTTCTGGTCATGGTGTATCTGTAGAAGGGACAGAAGTGGGGGAAATGGGTTCACAGTAACTAAAGCCAAACCAGGGTGATAATCCAGATGAGACTCAGAAAAAGAGCAATTCTAAGGGGAAAAGAGCACTATTTTTATTAGCAGTTTATCCCCTTATGGTGACCTAGATACCTGTGCTGATCCCGGGGAAGGGGAACAGTGTTATTCCCAAGCAGTGAGGGAAGCTCTTTGTGCTCATCTTTGGGCTGCAGAGGAAGCAGAGGCAAAAATGGAATGTGAAAAGGGAGCTTACAGGGAACAGCTTCAAGTGCAACACAGTGTCTCTGACCTGATTAAGGATATTTAGTATATATTTACAACTATTTTTTTTTGTTTGTTTGTTTGTTTTTTTTTTTTGGTCAGTATTTTATTTCAGAAAGCGAAAGTACAGCAAATAGGTTGGTAGTGGTAAAACATCTATCCCCTGCCATATGAAAGGAGGTAACACAAATTTTAAGTGGGTGCAGGTTTGTGGTACTTGATCCTATGCCAAACTATTGTTCAAGTTTAATTGCTTGAAGGCATGGACATGTAAATAAACCACTCACTGTCTGATCCAGTCCCCAGAAGGGATTCCTTACAGGAGCCAGTGGTTGGCCAGAAGGATGGGGCAGCACCAGCATCCTCTTCATGTCTGCACAGAGCTGAAAGTTGTGTCTAATGGGTGTCAGGGCTGCAAAGTTTGTGAACTCCACGGTGTCCCACAGATGTCACCCCCCGTGTGACTGAAGAATGACGGGTTGGCATTTCTGTAGATCAAGGCAATCACATTAAATGTTAGTCACATCAGTCCCTGTGTTGGTATACTTAATCAAAAATAAGGAGTCAGGAGGATAAAAGCAATGGAAATAGGTGTATTTCTTCCTGGTTTAAAGCCTTCACAAAGCAGTTATTTCTGTTATTATTTCACTTGTGCACCCATCAGCTGCACTTAGTAGAAGTCCACTTGGTAAAAGTGAAGTTTTCCTTGCTAAGGAAAGAGCCATCCAAAACACCAGCAGGTCTGAATGCAAAAGCAATTTTGTAAAGAGAGAAATCTAAGAAATAAAGCATCTACTTTCACTTTAGTGTTAGGATTATTATAGCTATAAATCTGAATTCAGTGCTATAACTCATCTCTCTAAGGTGTTGATTTTATAAAACTAATGCTAGGAAAAAACCCACCCGAAAGTGAATTAAAATCTAAATCTTAAGCTATCACACAAATGTTTGCTATTTATACTGTCCATCTGTCTATGGTGCCTGACAGATAATCAATATACACTCACTAAAAAAAATAATCCTGTTGCTCTGGAGAAATACATTGAGCCCAGCTGGAAGTTTCTGTCACACCCTGGCACAGGCAGCTCGCTGTGGATGGCTGCATTTGTGTGGTCTGAGAATTAGAGCAGATGAATATTTCCTAATAACTGAGTAGTCAAGAGACTGGGATTGAGAGCAAGAACAAAGTATCTGTGTCCCAAACCCTGTGTTTTTGGGCAGAGCTGTTTGGTGCTGCAGGGAGTGGGAAGCTCTCCCTGCTCTCAGTTGCACTGACACTGATTTATTTATTTTTTTTGCGTGGGGGAAATGTTTGCATTTTGCTGTTGAGGTTTGGAAGAAATTCAGGGGGTTTTTTTCTTGCTTGGTGATCAGCAAGCTGTTGTGTGGAGCTCAGTTATTGCAGTTCCAGTTTTTCCTCCTCATGGGCTTTTCTGTTGTCATTTGGGGCCTTTCAGAGGGCTGGTTTCAGTGGGAGGTTGGTGCTGTGTTTTGGTGGAAAAAAATGCACAAACTAGAGCTTCTACAGATGATTGTTTGTGTATTGCAGCTAATCAGAGCTACAGCAGTTTTTCGTACATCTGATTATCTGTGTTTGTAGCAGGATTGTTTTCACTAGGGAAGCAAGCTCTAAAACTAATAATCCAGTAGATTATTATGTATAATTATATAGATGTGAGTTGAACTCCTTTCTTATATCAAGAAACGGTTGCTGTAATGAAAAAAAAAATCTGCTTTTATTTAAGTCCCTGAACAAATATGTAAAACTATTAAACATTCTCTCTCATTTACTGTTCAGGATTTGCAGAATGCTATTTTTTGTCTGTCTTACAGCTCGTGCTAAACTTCTGTGGTAGAATCTTCTGACTGAATCGGAAAGGTTTTTTCCAGGTTTTTGAAGTGCAAGCCTCTATCTAGTTTGGGTCTGTGTGGCTCCCTTAGCAAGCTAATAGAATCTATCTCCTGGGACATCAGGGTGTAAAATCTTAAATAAATGCATTATTATTACGTGAAATCTCAGAAAAACAGTTGGCTCTTTTGAAAGAAAGTTTTTGCTACTGAGTGACTTCTCAGGGTTTCGAGGGTTTAGTGAGAACAGAATTGAAATAGGTGTAATGAAAAAAAAATCTGCAGCACACAGGTTCTGTGAGTTCTGTTAGACGGGGCATTTTTAATCTTTTGGAAGGTAAGTTTGCAAGTTAATTGTTGATTTTGTTTGTTTTATAAGTACATCAATATAATGAATTTTTGACATGTCGAGAGAGCAGTAAACAAGTTCATTTTTGAATTTTTAGAAGTGCCAAAGCTGTTAATTTGTCTGCTTTGGGATGATGAGGTCTGGAGCTATAAGTGCAAGGTAATCCTCACTCTGGAGCGTGTTGTATCTGCATAAACACCAATGCTGTGGCAGCACTGGCTGCAGGATTAGCTCAGTTTTGAACTGGTTACTAGTGAATCAAAGTGCTGGGGTACATTAAAATGGAAGTAAAAGCAGAGGGGAAGAAGATGCCTTGGGCTGGTGCTGTGGAGTGTGTGTGGATTGCCTGTTTTAGCTGTGATTGTCCTCACATGGTGCAGGAGATCTGAGCAGAAATCTGCAGAGCTGTTCCAGAAGTTCCACGTAAGTAGT
The DNA here is from genome assembly GCA_013399855.1 of Oxyruncus cristatus. Lineage (NCBI taxonomy): Eukaryota > Metazoa > Chordata > Aves > Passeriformes > Cotingidae > Oxyruncus > Oxyruncus cristatus. The sequence continues at coordinate 152,134 of VXAY01002132.1, read as the reverse complement.
TTGATTTGTATCTTAGTCTGACATTTGTCACCACATGTCTCTGGTAGCTCTTTACTAATGTTCCAGAGGGCTGGTTTGCAGTCCCTGATGTGCATTCCACAGAGTTGTGTGTTCCTGGAGCTGTCCCACTGCACATCCCATTTCCATAGCAGGATGCAGAAGTTAACAGCCTGCCTTACTTCTGCTGCTGTTCTTATAATATTGTCACACAGAAAAGGGCCAAAATACCTTGTGCAAAAAATGTGCCAAGAATATTTAGTAGTTCGTTTTGCAATTAGAAATGGTTGATCACTGTCTAGCCCTAGTCTAGGTTTCAGGGTAGTGACTGAAGACAGAATGGAAGGGACATTGTCTTTTAAAGTCATTCTGTAACAGCGTCTTTCGAATTAGTGTAAAGGGCAGTTCATACCATTTCAGAAAATACTGTTTGCATCTTTTCCCACTGTTCCTAGATTTTGAAAAGTTATTGCTCATGTCTCAAGGAAAGAATTTACAGCCCTGTGAGAGAGAACAAGCAGCTCCCTGCACAAATACACAACACTGGTTCTGCATGAGAAATAGTGCTGAACTTTGCAGGAAGAGTATTTTGAGCGGGTCCAGTTGATAAGCGCTCCAGAATCAATATTTCATGTTATTCTACTATACAAATATAACACTGATAGTGGCAGCCACTACAAGAGGCTTGAAACAAGTCGATGTCAGCGGCAGTTAACATTCAGGCTGCATGGCCAGGAGGCAGCTCCTGCCTCTCTTGCTGTTATTTGGTCAGGGTATGATTGAGTGGTAACACCACCATGCTCACAGACAGCATCTCTGGGTAAGTCTCTCTAACCTTCTGCACTCTTTACTGGAGCCACATTGGGAAATTACTGTAGAAAGACTGAAGCTGGGTTTTTCTCCTTTCCTTAATCTGTGTTTGAGGGATTGATTTTGATTCCTTGAAATCAAGATTTTCTGTTGCTGATCCTGAAATAGTAAACCAACCGCAAATATTTTGCTCAGGGATTTAACTCTGGTTTTGAATCAGATAATTCTCACAATAAAGACTCTGGCAATTCTCTGTGAGGAAGATCAGCACTCTTTGGCATTGATATTTATAAGTTAGAGTACGTAGAGATGAAAAGACAGAATAATGAATGGCCAGGAAGGCAGAGAAGTTAGAGGAACATAACTGGTGCTTATGCCCATTATTGTTGCAGTTTTTTGACATTTAAAGTGGTTTGCAACCCTTCTCTTATCAGAGCTAATGCCAGACAATCAGTCACCCTGGCACAGCAGTTCTGTGCCTGGCTGTTAGTAATGCTGCTGATAATTGATGTGCAGCAGCAGAATTTATAAATGAAATTAGCTCCCCAAAGTTTAAGTATGACTGTGATTGAAGCAGTAATGATAGAGTTCATGCAAGTCCATTTGCCATTTATCTAAATGTATCATTACTGACAGGGCTTTTTCGTTAACATTTTGTTATCCTTATTCATGTCATTGTTAGAATGTCCTCTCCCATACCTGAAATTATACTGACTTGTACTCGATGCTGATCCTTCTTGCCCTCCCTGTGCCTCCTTCTTTGGAATTAATTTGTGCAACATTTGATTTTTAAGATCTCTGGGAGCACCTCCAACACACTCAGAGCAAAGTGCTGTTCACACAATTGGGGAGTAACTCTGATTTTCTCATCAGTGCCTTTTTCATGCTTTATTTATCAGACAGATACAATATTAGTATTTTAATTCAAAATTCAAAAGTTGGTTTTACTTACAAATGAAACAAAATTTCTAGCAATCCAGCAATGGACTCAAAATCAAGAAAGCCCCACCTCACTGTGGATTTGATAATATCTTTAGCTAAACCTGGAGACTCATTTTAAAACTCTTACATGAAATTACTGAAGGAGACATAATTTTGGTGAAGAGTCCGTGGTAATTTGAAAATAATCAAACATAAGCTGATGCAAAATGATTAAATAGATTTATTAAAAAAAAAAAAAAATCGTGTATCTGTTTTCTAAATGTTCAGAAACAGAACTTGATTCTCTCATTTTGTGATGATTTTTAGCTTGTTCCAGTTCGTTTTTCATGGAGAGATTTTAAAGGGCTTTAGGACAGAAAATTTTTGATATCAGTGAATCTCAAATAATTTGTTACAGGAAGATCAGTCAGCTCCATTCTGTATCCCCAAAAACCCAAGGAATACTGTGCAATGGGGCAGGGCTAGAATAGGTAAAATTAGCGTGAAATACTTTCAGAATAGGTAAATACATACAGTTTGATTTTGTTTGGGCTTTTTTTTGTGGTTTTGGTTTTTAATTTCTGTTTGTTGATTTGTTTGTTTTAATAGACTAATTGCTCTGAAGATCTAGGTTGAGATCTGAAAAGGAAAAGGTTATATTTGTGTGTTTCCCATCATTAAAGTAATTTTTCTGAAATGTCAGTAAAGATGGGGAAGAAATGCAGCCATTTAAATGAGACAGTGTATAAATTCGTAGAAATACTTGTTTTTAGAAATCCATTCAACTCTCAGCACTGATTTAATTTTACGTCTCAGAACTGTTATTCTTTAACCCCTTTTAAACCACAAATTAAAAAAGCAAAAATATTTACAGTGTATCTACTGTAAACCAAGGGAATGACACACACTTTCTAGCCTGGCTGGTAACCTTTGGGGTATTTACCTCATGAGGAGGCTGAAGTGAACAAATACAAATATGAATTTAGAAGGCTATGCCTGGCTTCAGTGGTGCTCATTTCAGTCTCTGCAGCAGAAGAACTGGAGGGCTTCCAGTTTACTCCTTTTTTTTAACTACAATAGCTGTCGTCTTTGAGCAGGTTCAGCAAATTCAGTACCATTAGTAGACAAAACAACAGATTTCAAACAGGATCTTTGTTGCTCAAAACACTGTATGTAGAATATCATATATACACAGTCATGGTTCTGCCCTTATGGCAACATTTGAATATTGGGACCCAAAGGAGATAAAATAGCTGTAGTTTTGACTTTGATTTGGAATCTTTTCATGTTTAATGTTTTAACATTAGAACAGTGTGATTGGGGATTTTCATTGGGGGTTTCTTGTAGGAAGACAGTGGCATGTGATTTCCTGTGAACTGTCCGGGATTTCCATGGGATTACCTTTATTTTAAAGCCTTCCTTTTAACAACACGTTATTCGTGACATGAGGTTTTGGTTGCTTCACTGAATGCAGTTTATCCTTGTAGTGGGTTTATATTTAATTAGCAGTGTACTAATTGATACACCAGACAAGTTCAGTAAAGTCAAGGACACAACCTCCCCTGGGTTTTGCCAATTTATATGAATTTCGTACAAAACATGGCAGTGATGCTTCAGTCCATTAATATCCCCATGGAAATTTAGTGACCAAAGATCATATTTCTTACTTTTCAGGCGGTGACGTGGATAACTTTTCAATGACAATGTTTAATTGTGTGCCAATCCACTGCCGTGGTGGTGGGGAGTGGGGATGGGGAGTGTGGGACCAGCTCAGTCTCTTCCTTGTCAGTGGCAAAACGCTGAAGGGAGATGCGGGACACCCTGGTGTCGGTGTGAGCACTCAGCCTCTGGTGAAAGTCCTTGGAAAAGACAAATCAGTAACTAGATTTTGCTCTTTAATACTCGGGGCTGTTAGCCATTAGTCATTTCCATGGCTATCTTTCTCTTTCTAGACACAGACTTGTAAGGCAAGTAGGATTTTTGGAGTGTTCTAATACCAGAGATCTGAACTCAGGTGAGGGTGGTTCAAGAGCCATATCTGTGCTCCCTCACAGCAATGTTGAGGTCTTTGCAGAGATTTAACCACAATCTTACAGTCCCAGATATCTTTCTGGGAGCTTCACAGGAGGCCCAGGTCTTGCCCTCCACTTGTTTTTTGACAGGATCTTTGACCTCTCTTGATGAAGATACGAAGTCAGGGTGTTAAACGAGCCAAAGCACAGCATTTAAGGCAATGTTCGGGAAAAGGCAGTCAGGGAAGTCCTTCTCTGCCACAGCTGGCCTCCAAGTAAGGTACTGAAAAGAAGGGAGACTTCTGCTGGAATACCAGCAAATCTGGGATTTGGCTTTTCTGGTTTGTTTGTTTTTAAGGAATCTGTGACAGTCTTTATTAACTCAGTCCATAAACTAGTGACCAAAAGGATAACTGCAGCAGTTGTCTGCGGTTGTAGCAGTAAGGACAGACTTTTCATAAAAGTTAACCTTCCCTGAGCAAACAAATTTTAATCTGTGGGTTCCATGATCTTCTGCTTTTTAATAGTATTGCACTTTTAATATCAATTCTTTTCTAACAAGATCATACCCTGCTCCCTCAGGCCATGTTAAAAAGGTCAGTCACTGAGTGTGGTATTTTAATTTAAATAAAGAGTGAAAGACAGACTGGTTTTGCTAGAATACTAAAAGATCACCTATTTAAATCTTCCTTTTAATGTCTGTTTAACTATCTTTCTTTGAGGCTTTTTCTATGACCTTCAACATAATTTAAACTTAGTTTTTAATTCATTATTCATGCCATTAAATACTGAATCCTGTTTCTTTCTGCAGTTTATTTCTCTGTTAAATGCACGTGTTGTATTGGTTTTGTTTGGTTCTGCAATGAATTCTGATGTACTGACATTTTAAAACACAGTACAGAAGAGTGTTTATTTTGAGAGGTAAAAAACCTCAATGTGTAAACACATTATATTACATCAACAACATTATTTAAGATAAAATAAGGTGGCAGGGGAAAGACAGGTTGAACCTGGGGCCTCTTACCTCGATAAATTCAGTGTAAATGACAGTGGGCCTGTGCTGGCCTGCGTGGGCTGGGAATGGGCTGCTCTGAATGTTCTAAATTTCTGAAGTGCTTCAGCTTCACACAGCAATAACTGTGGCAGCTCCACTGACACCCTGACACCAGCTCTACATCATTGTTTTGGCTTTTCAATTTTTTTCTCACTTAGTAATTGAGTTTCCTGACTTGGTGCAGGAGATGGAATGAACTCCAGACAGTTATGTTATTATAGATTAGCCATAGTGATACTGTGGTTTGTACAGACCTGATATGCTGCAGAAAAGCACCAAAAACTAATAACACCGAATAAAGGAAATAAATTAAGCCCTTAAAATGATGTATTTTCATGGCCAGGGACCAGGTTTTTTCCACCTCTGCTAAAGCTGATGAGCTGGTATCTCATTTCTTTTACCCAAGTAGGAACTGCACCCTTGCAAAGCAGAGTGAAGAAGATACATAGACTCTCATTGCTGCAAAACACAGGCACAATTATTTTTTTTGTTGTCTGTCAACATTCAATTACTTTATAATATAAGCTACTTATGTATCTCTCCTCACTGGATTCAATGGTCTTAAGCATGACATATTCGAACAGTACTGTTGGGCAAAAAGAGAAAATAATCCAGTGTTCTGTTACTGTCTCTTTGCAGAATGTTTTTCTGACATGCATTAGCAGTACAAATTAATTGGAGGACCTTAACGGGAGAACAATGCACTGTTAAGTTAAAAAATGTGCTGAAGAAGACAAGGTTAGGTCATCAGAGCCAAGTGGCAGAGGTTTAGTATTTTATAGTGTTCCTTTGCTGTTTTGTTTTTTTTTTTTTTTAAACCAGGGGAGAGAAAGAAAAGGTTTCAGAGGAGCACAGAGCTTCCCTAAATTTGGGACAGTTGTGCAGCTGCAGGAGCACAGGTGCCCCGTGACTCTGGGGCTTTTGTCAGCCCTGTCTCAGTGGCCTGTGGATGAGCTGGGTCCCCTCCCCAGCTCCCTGAGCCGTGGGCCACACGTGCCTGGGGCTCAGTCTGGCTCTGTGGGGCCACTCTGGGCGCTGCTGAGTCAGCAGGTGTGTGACATCCCTGCCTTCCCTCTGCTCCTTCTGCTCCCCATTCTGGACCCTGTCCAAGAAAACGTGATTTGTGACAGCAACAACATGAAGTGATGAGCGTGCCACGGGTCCCCTGTCCTGCACGGGGTGCCTGGTAACACAATTCCAGCTCACAACACCAGGAATGGTATTTTGCTGTCCCTAAGCACATTTTGGGTAACTTGGCATACAACACTAACCAATAAGCATTATCAGCGCTTCCATTAGCTTCTCCCAATAATCCTGGGAATCTGGCACTCCCCACGGGCCTCTCCAGCTGCTGGCCTGTGTGCTTAAGGAACACCAGCATTGCCCCTGCCAAACATCAGCGTGCCAGGACAAATGAATGGACTCCCTAGCTGTGTATTCACTTAATGGAATCCATATATTCCATCACCCTCCGAGACCTCGCTGTGAAATTACCTCCCCTTACACTGCTCTTTGAGAAGAGTTATTGTACTGAAGCTAAACTGGGATTAGGTGCTTTTAGCCACAAGATATATGTATTTATATCTCTTTTCTATCCACAAGATATATGTTTTTATGTCTTTTTTTTTTTTCCCCCTCTTTTTTTTTGTTTCCTCTCCTTCCTTTCCCACCTCCTTTTTCAACAGTTTGAAGGAAGGAGACAATTTGTGGCAAGGTTAGGTTTTTGTACTGCTTGTTGAAACGCTGTATTAGGCCACAATTTAAACAGTACTAGTGGAGTGCTTTCTAGTGTATCATCCTCAATTTTGTTTTTCAAAATACTGTCTTACTGTTATAATGAATAGAATACAGGTCTTGGACTACATGGCTGCCTGTATGGGCTGCTGGGTTATCCCATTGCTTTTAACCATATATTTTGTTGGTTTGAAAATTGCTGGTGTGATGTTGAAGCAGATACATTTCGGTTCCTTACAAGTTCTTAATTAAAAACATTTGAGCAGTGAAATACAGGTAGACCTAGGGCTGCCTAAATTTTGTGTCAAACTTTATATGAAATATGTGCAAAGAACCACTTTATTGGGTGCCTAGACAGAAGAGAAAAAAGAGCCTTATTGTTATGTATATTTTGAGTTTATTTTAGTGTAACAGTGTAAAAAGAATTCTGGTAATTTTGCTATATGGTGTTGTACATATGTTTTTCTCAATTTACACAAAAGTAATATTTGTGGAAAGCTTAAGTTACAAGTTATCCCTGGATTTGTCAGAGAAATTATATTCCTGTTTCCATTCAAAAAAAAACCAGGATGGAAAATCTGGAGCTTGTGGAGGGCTCATTAGAATTAAGTCCTCACAAAATCTTCTCTGTATCTATTTATCTTTCTTATTAAAAAAAAAAAAAAAAGTGGTTGTGTTATGATAGCTCTGTTGTTTTTCCAAGATTCAAAAGTTTCTTGGATAAATGATTGCTCTCGGGGTTCTCAGCCCAGAGTTTCAGAGCTGGGCTCGTTTTGCATCCTGTTGACAGGGGGATGGTTTGTGTGATTGTCCTTGACACTCACGAACCTCACGTAGAACAGTTCTCTCTCAGCCCTTCAGGTTTTGTGTCAGAAATAGCCTTTCACTCTGCTAAATAACAGATTATTTTTTCTTTTTTTAATTAAGAGCTCTGTATTGTGAAATGTTTAGTTCTGACTCAAGCCCTGTGGTGAGCTCAGCTGAGTCCAACCAATGTCAGGTGCTGAACAGTGACTTCAAGCTGTCCAGTCTGCACAGGCCCTGGTGTGTGAAGTCTCAGGTGTTTTATTTTGGACAGATCTGAATGTGTGGCCTCTTTCAGCACTGCCAGCCAAAACGTACAAAAGTCACTTGGGAAGCCATAAAAAGGTGAGGTATAGAGAGTAATGATTATTACATCTCTTTATCCGTCTTCTGGAGAAAGAGCCCACGCTGATGAGCTCAAATACCACCTCTCTGTGGTATTAAAAATGTACCTTTTTTCTTGCTTAATTCACAGAGTCTCTTTACTGTGCCTTTTCCTCAGAGTTTCTTCTCATCTTTGTGTGAGGTCTTGCTTTGGTGAGATATACTCGAACCAGTCCCTGTTATGAGTCAGAGGTGCAGAATTTTGCTGAATAATAAAATTCCTGCTTTAGCCTAGATTTGATTTAGTTTTTGCTGTGGTAAGGCTGCCTTAAAAATTACAGTCTTTCAAGTGACTTCTGGCAAATTTAAAATCAGTAATTTAAACAAAGGCGAAACACCTTTTAGAAAAGTAAACCCACTTAAAAACCCTTCAGAAGTGTCTAGTACACTGCACACATAAGCCTTAGGCCCAAGAGCTTCAGCATTTGCCCCACATGAACAACTTTTTCCAGCATGGGCCTGTCTTGAAGTGAGATGGAAAGTCAGTATCATCCTTTTTGCCTCTAAATGCTTTATTAAAAGTATATCTTTTCGTGTGAGCCTTTGCACCTACAGAGACTTTTCCTCCCCTAGACAAATTGAAACGGTCCACACGTGGATATAGAAGCTATTATTTTCCCAGCAGGATGTTAAACTTCTCATCAAGCCTTGTGGAGCCAAAACACTTATGAAAACCATACAGGTGAACGAGCTGCAGCTCTCATACCCCCAGGGTCAGCACTTCATCTCCAACGGGGAAATCTTTTCCCCACTTCAAAGAAGCTTCACTCCCAAGACCTGGACACATTATGCTGCAGATAACTGTTTTGTTAAGGATTGGAAATCAGTAGAAACCTCAACTTTTTCCATGAAGCAGGCACAGATCCCGCCTGTCTCACAAACCTGCTCTCCAAGTAGGATCTGGCTGCTACAGCTGCTCCTTTCCAGCCCTATTGTGTTACCAAGTAAAACCATTTTGGATGCCACCCCTACACCCGCCCTCTCTGACCTGGGAGATCCCAGAACAGTGCTTGGAAAGGCAGGAAGAGGAATTCAGGTCTATCATTATTAAGATATATTTCTCAGTGCAGAGAGAGATTGGGTAAATTGGTTAACCTGCTTGTACCACGAGTTAACCATAATGGTAGAACGTAGGATAAAACCTCATAATTCTTATTTCTCGCTTCTATTTTTCTGTGGTTTTGTTTTGTTTGTTTCTTTGTTGTTTTTTTTCCCAACTGTATAAGCATATACCAATACCTAACATGAAAACTGCAGTGATGCTGATTTTAAACTGAGAGGATTTAAGAAGAGAAAAACTGGGTTGTGGAATCTGTGAGCTTATGAATAACTGAGCATTGTGATCACTTTTATGAGAATACTTTAACTCTGAAACATCATGCCCTCTACATAAAAAACCTTTTTCCTTTAAGGGTTTGATGATTCTAATGTTACAGGACTATAGTCGTTAAAAGTGCTTAAAGTCAGAGGTGTTAAATTAAAATACCTACTGTTGAAAAGTAAAGCCCCAAAGCAATGGCACTGAGTGCTTGGAGAAGGAGTTTTCCCAAGGGAATGGAGGGATAGTACAAAGGGAAATGGCCTTGAGCTGAAGGAGGGCAGGTTTAGATTAGATATTAGGAAGAAATTTTTAACTCTAAGGGTGGGGAGGCCCTGGCACAGTTTGCCAAGAGAGGCTGTGGCTGCCCCATCCCTGGAAGTGTCCAAGGCCAGGTTGGATGGGGCTTGGAGCAACCTGGGATAGTGGAAGGTGTCCCTGCCCATGGCAGGGGGTGGAACAAGATGGGCTTTAAGGTCTCCTCAACCCAAACCATTCTGGGATTCTGTGCTTCTGTTGTATCTAAATAAACTGTATTATATGGTATTTCAATGCCCTGTTAATCTCAGATATGGAAATCCATGTTAGCTTTTATACTCATGAAGCAACTTCAGCTGTGTTCACCCCTTTTTGCTGACTTGGATTTTCTCCACCTTGCTCTTTGTTCCTCTTTGTTTGCTGTTATAGTTGCCAAGTGATTTGCCATCCTCACAGCTGACTGTGCTCCTTACAATTCCCATGGACAGTTTAATGTTTTCCTAACACTTGCTCTTCTTATTCTGTGGTAGGTGTCAGCTTTCCAACTTCATTTATTTTCATGGAGATGCTAAGATAAATGAGAAATATCTATAAAACTCCTCCAGCTTATAAAGCAATAACATGCTGTTTAGAATGAGACTTCTCTTACATCTGACTTATTTCAGGCTTAAATACTTTCACTGGCTTGGTTCAATGTCTGAAGGTATCCTCTCCTGAACATATTTGATTAGATATGCCAAGTTCCATGTTTTACTGGGAATACAAGGTGCTCTATGCTACTAGTCTTTTTCCAGCAATAACTGACTCAAATTGTTTATGGCAAATACTGAAGAAAAACATATTTAGCAAAGATCTGAGGTAGAGTTAATTTTCTACCTGTGGCACCGAGATGTGCTATACAGATTTGTGGATACTGTGGACATCTTTATCAATGTATTGATGAAGGCCTGTGGGAACACAACATTTCTAAACAGTATTTTAAAGGAGAAATTCCAGAGTGCTTTACGTGGATCATACTCTTTCTGCTCGGAGCAACTCCAAAATAGAGCAAAACAACAGAGCATTTTATGTATGTTTTTCAATGAAAGATGACTTTTACAGGATGCCCATTATAATGGGAAATAATAAATGATGAAAGGTTTTCTTTAATGGGAACTGAAACTGCCATGACATCACCAGAATATATTGCAGAGCAGAAAGCAGAGCAGCTCTTGCCCAGCATGCTGATAAGGAGGGATGTATTTTCTCTTTTTTTTATATATTTACACATAAAGGTGTATAATGCAAAAGAAGTCATTCCATCCAGAATGTCCAAGAACTGCACACCAGGCTGGGAACAGCTGAAATTTGTTCATTAGAAGTTCATGCTCTGTTGACCTTTTTTCATTCAAGCGTTGTATTGAGTCCATTTCTTATCTCTGTTGTGCATGGCAGGTTGTTTAGCATATTTTTCATGTACAAGAGTGACATTGAGTGCCACAAGGACCTCACTTGGCACTTGCAGACATAAGCAGAATGTGTCTGAAAATGATTCTGTGCTCTCTAGTGGATAATTTAGTTATAAGTGTCTAAGAAATTAGTATCAACCACAGTTACATATTTCTATTTCACTGAAAAGACCTACAGAAAGACCTTCACCAGGAAAGGGCTCTGCTGAAGCATAGGACTGTGTCTGGAACAGCTCAGAGGTTTTGCTACACATATTTTGGATGCATTTAAGGATAGGCCACATTCTGTAGCAGCTTTTTGCAAGGACTCTGATTTTCAATGGTACAGCAGCAACAGGGTTTTGTCCTTTTGTCCTCTTGTCCTCAGCCCATCTCAGATCATAAGAGATGTCTGCTTAGTCCACAGCTTGATCCTTCCCATGGCATCTTACTACCAGCAATCCTTGTCTGTTGTTACCAACAGTCCTTGGTTGGCTCCAGCGTTGGCCACCCATCAGTTGTTGTTTGAGAGCCACGTTTTCTCCTTATCTCCTGGGATTCTGCAGAACTGAGCAGTGTTTGCCAGGTCCCGACCTGTGGTGGTACTTTCTGTACTGTTGCTCTCTTCTGGATCAGTAAGTGAACTCCTCTTTGGCCCTTGGATCTCTGTTCTGATTTCTTTTAGTCTGTTCAAATCTTTGTACTCTGCTCTATGTTTTTCAGTCTTATTTTCCTCCTTTCTTTGCAGCTCTGTCTCTGGGGGTGTCATGAAGACTTTCCAAACAGTTCAGTGGTGTTTTACACTGTGACTTAGGCTGTCATTGCAATTGTTCTCTCCTTTTCTTGGCCTGACAGTCATTCTGGATTGAAGGCATGCCATTTTTGCTTATTTGAGTCATTCCCAGCTGCATTAAATTTATTGAGCTTCTTATTATTTGAAGATTTATATACTCGAATTGGCACAAATTAAAATGTCTTTCCTGGGAAAACTTGTTTTTCAATGTTCTGGTATTGCTACCTAGTAGATTAACTTCTTTAATGTGGGCCCAGAATAATTGTATATAAAGATGCCTGGAACGGTGAATCATTTTTCTAATGACCAGATAATTGGAGCAGCAGATTTGAACAAAATGACAGCCTGTCCCACTTTGCCAGACAAGCCATTTGGTTTGATTCTTTATTGGACTTCTGTTGTCAGGTTCCCAAGTGACAAGCTGTGGAAACTTTTCCTCTCGTTTCAATTAATGTTTTTGCAGAATTCCTAAATTCTGCCAGCAGTTGGTGCTGCAGCAGTGGAGCCATCTGCATTTCTGTCTTTGCTCACGGGTGGATGGGTAGCAGTTCACTCACTCTTGCGTTGTGCCCATGCAAATGGTTTCATATCTCCTTGGGCATGGGAAAAAGGATTCCATTTTGTGGAATTTTACGGGTCTTGCTCAGTACATGGTGTGAGATTCATCAGGAATTAAACCTTGCTGTATTCTCACTGCTCTCCACTGGATTTGGAGTAGATTTAGAAATGTCTTTTTAAGTCTTTGATGGGAAGGTGTTTCCCTTCATAAACATCCCAGCTCTTACTGTTCCAGATGATTCAGCTCTGCCTGTTCAGACACAGCTTTTTTCTGTCTTTCTGTTCTGTAAATAGGAAAAAAAGCACAGGAAATAGGACAGAGTATCTAGTTTTGCCTTTGGTGGGTTTTTTTCTTCTCCTTGATTTTGGCATTTAGATAAGATTTAATTTAGTTTCAGGTTTCATGCCAGATTTCAAGGTAATGATGAGTTTTAATTTTACCCTTGTTGTTTCTTGCATTCATAATAACAGTATTAATTCTCCAATTTCAGTAAATACTGCATGGCTTCTCAGGTTAGAAAAGAGTGCTCATACAGTTTATTGGCTTGGGGTGATGTAAGTTATAAAAGTATAAATAACCACAAATATGAAATATTATCTTCTCTTGAAATATTGGTAAGTTTTTTAAGGATGCAGATGGAGCAGCCATCTCAACATCTTAAAAGGAATGTGTTGCTGAATCTGCACAGTAGGGGTGGCACTTGGAAGACATTTGTGTCATGAAGAGCAGGTGTAGCATTAGAATGGCAGTAATAAAACTGCCAGAGCGGAGGTGATGTGATGGTCAACTCACTTCTCTAGATGTGTATGTTAATAAAAATAGATGAATCTTTAAGTGGTGTAGTGTTCCAAAAATCATCCTGCTCTGGCTTCGAGTTCAATTAGTGAAATCATCCAAAACCCACAGTTCTTAGAATAATACAGAAAAGACTTAATGATGTGTGACAGCTCCCAAAGAATATAGGAAATTATCTTTTGTAAATGAAATCCTACTCTTTCCATCTTATTAGAAGGTGGTGCCACTTTATAGTCAAAGCATTGGCCACCCGAGCCTTCCAACCTGTTTCTAAACAAGTGATCTGAACAACTTCTGTACAAACTAATATTCCTGGCCATTCTTTGGGGCATTTTAATACAAATACATCCTAGTTGTGTTTGTCTGTTCAGGATTTGAAATATGTGTATATATAAATATATATTTTTATATGTATATAATGTTCATTCAGCCCAGCAGAGGCTTAGGTGAGCATCACTTGGCGTTGTGGGGTACTGTGAATCGCTTGTTTTTCTTGTGGTTTAACTCTTTCTCTCTCCCCTCCACCCCCCCTTACTAACATTAATATTAGGGGTTTATTTAAATTAGTTTGAATTATTAAACTCCTCTTATCTCAGCCATGAGTTTTAAATTTTTTCCCAGTTCTCCTCCCCATCCCTCCAGGGTTTGGGGGGAATTGAGTGAGTGCCTGTGTTGTATTTAGTTGCCAGGTGGGGTTAAGCCACGACTCTCAGGTAAGTAAAAGTCTCAGTTCTTGTATGGAAAGGCAGAGAAAAGGATTACAGGGAATAACATTTTTAAATTCAGTAGAAACTTTTGGTTTCTGCTGCTGTGGGTTCTAGATGGTCAGACTTTGCAAATAAGACATGGGTGGTACTGTCACATCGTAACATTTCCATTTTGGGCTAGAGCTTTGTTACTGTTGACCTTGTGATCTGACACGGTTTGTTAGGATCATCCAGGATTTCCATGCTTTGCTAAACAAGCAGTCCTGTATCCACCTGTTTTCAGGGATCCAGCCCTTCCTGCATGTTGGAGCTTTGAGTAATTTTATTGCAACATGATAAAAAGTTAACATGCTGTTTTATTATTATTGTACTTCTCATTCAAAATTTTATATCCACAATTTTTTTTTTTTTAGTTGAATTCCATGTGGAATATGTTGCTCTGACTCAAATTTTCCCTGTTTTCCTTCTCTGGTGTTCAGAGTGTGAATGCCATTTTGTTTTCCAGGTAAGAGTAACACTGAAACTAAAAGGCTGTGGAACACTCTCATCTTCTGAATGGTGGGATTGAGGGTTTTCCTGAAGAGAACAAAGCAAAGGCCTTGAAATTATCTGAACCTCAGAACATATTAAAAGTTGGTGGCGTTTGGTAGGAAAAATAATTGTAAAATCAGGAGGGGAAAAATACTGATGCTAGAATGAAACAGTAGTGCTGACTTTCTATGTGGTTTTTAAAAAGAAGCCTGATATCTCTCTGGAAAAGCATTTTTGGTGGAAATTAGAGCCTGGAGCAGGGACACGGTGTGATGAAAGGTGGTTCAGTGTTTCCTCATTTGGAATATTGTCTTTCCTTTGGTGTCATCTCCATCTCCAGTGTTAGATGGAACAGAAACAGCCAGGCTCAGGGGTGGGAAACACTGTCTGATGTGCTGGGTAGTTCAGAGTACACACTTTTCTTGTTCTCTGCATTTCCACAGCCTTTACCATTTAGTGACCAGGAGGGATTCTTCTAGAAAGAGGGAAGTGCAGCACACGGCTCTGTTTGGCACGGGGCACCTATTTGTTAGCTCTGTAAATAATGGAAAGGCTCTGCCTGTGCCTCCTCTCCGTGGACTGATATCTGTATTCCACTAGCAGGTTGAGGAGGTCTAATTGTACAAGTCAGGAGTTCTTTCACTTCCTGCCACTGCGGGTGGGGAGAAGGACTTTGTAGCTTTGACGTCCAAAATTGTACCTTAGAAATCAGAGTTTACGCCTCCCTCAGGCAGCCAGGCTTTTGTGTGCACAGAATCCTGAGAGGACCCTGGCAGGGACTGAGCACCGTGTTCCATCTACTTGCAAACATGTATCTGCCCAGTCTCCATCCGTGTGTACCAGCCTTGTATCCAGGAGTCCGTCATCCTTCCAAATACCTGATCTGTGTTCCCATACTGTCAGCATTTTAAGAAGTTGATACTGGTAGAGATTCCTCTGGGCCGAATTTCTGGCACCTGATTTCAAGGTTCTGTCTGGGGACACTTTCTTCAGTGCTGCAGACAATGAGGAAATAATGCAAAAAAAAAATTATAACCTTATAGTCATAGAAAGCTATTTTACCCATACTGCAGTTATTCCTGAGTTACTGTGCACCCTGTCCTCTTGGCCCACCCAAAATGTCTACTACACCCAGGCACAGGGAGTGATGGAGCACCAGAACACACAGTGCCCTCTTCACTTCCCAGCTTTTCCATTTGGAAATGTGTTTCTCACCCAGCTGGAAGCCTGCCATCCCTGACCCCAGAGCAGGGCAGAAAGGGACTGTCCCTCTGAGCTTTGCACTGCTCTCCCTCAAAAGACAACGTAGCATGCACGTGTTTTGATCCGAGATTCATGCTCTTCAGGCAAAGAAATGAGAAGGGAAATACCTGATGAGCTTTTCATTGCCTCTAGTCAACAATATATGACAGCTTTGAGCAGTCGTGTTCCAAAGAGTCGTTATTGTACCACCTGAATTAGGGAAAGAAAAGTCAAGATGATTTTATTTTTCTAACAGCCTGTTTTCACAGTGGTCGTCCAACAACAACCATCACTTCAGTCACGGGCTCAGCAGGTCCACGGGTCATTCCATCAGGATGCTCAGCACACTGGAAAGGCCTGGGATGCCTTTTTGATTCATATTTTCTTGCCCTACGGTTTTGGGTGGAACATTTGCAGCCTTGAACCAGGAAATGCCAGAGAGCTTTGCTGCCTTTGACAGTTCAGCTGTGAATTCTTCAGGGAGAGTTGCTTGAGGGACGGCATGAAGTGTGTTGTTGCTGTTGTGGCCATTGAAAGCATCTCACACATGTTGTGCTTTTTAAAAAAAAGAAGCCTGATCTCTCTGGGAAAGCATTTTTGGTGGAAATTAGCGTCTGGAGTACAAATAGTATTGTGGTGGGTAAAATATACAAATGGGTCAAGTTTGAGTTAGGGAAAAAAAATCTGAATTTTTTCCTTACCTGTTGCTTTGGGAGTATTAAAGTATTGGAGTGAGAATTCTGCTTACTAAGCAATAACAAAAATAAAATTGTTCCACTTCCAGATTACCTTTTTTTTTTTTTTCTAAATGAAAACCCAAATAAAAAGTGGTCAGGGGGAAAGCTTCAAAAATTAGTATTTACACTTCCAGTGACCTCAGCACAATGCATAGTTGTTCAGCAGGAAAAAAACCCCAAATTCCCCAAATTCTGATGTTCTAATTTATCTTTAAAAAGAATCCACAAAACAAATAAAACGCCATGGATGCATTTTCCTTCCCAGCGTGCTTGCACTAGTGAACAAGACATAGGGATGATCAGAGCCCAGGAGTTTAACCAGAAATAAAATACAGGAATGTGTTCTGGCCCTCACACTTGGTCAGGTTGTATTTTCCTTTAGAAAATTCTTTCCTGTGCTCGTGGGATATCAGAGATAATGATCTGTTGAGTAGGAGCAATGAAGGGAGACTCTCAGTCAATAAATTTGCTCAAAATGCAAGTGAAATAATCTATTGTCTGGTACAGTTATTCAGTTACATGTACATAGTTCAAATAATTCCAAAGCTTTGGCTATACAGAAATGTTTGGGTTGGAGTATAACATACCAGAACTTCAATGTTGTTCATGTGTGGTTGCAGGAATTTATGACAGGGAAAAGAATTGAATTTAGGATTTTATTCTGAATCTTATACTAAATCTTTTTAAGTATATCCTATTAATGCTGAATTCTTAACCATTCTTGTAGAAGAATTCTATTTTAAAACCAAAACTAAGCAAAAAGCATTTTTTTATCAGCAGAATGAGCTTTAATGAGAATTTTTAAATCTGGTAAATTTGGTTTTTTAATAGTTCAAAAGAGAAAATAACTTTTATTTTCCATGGTGAACTTCCCACTATAGATTGGATTGTCTGCTGTAGTGGGCCATGTTGATGGTGAATGGAGTCCAACAGGTACTGCATAGTTCAGCTAAAACCCCATAATAAGTATTGACTCCTGAGAAGCTTGTCCTTCTCAAAGAAGACTTAAATGAATTAGATTTTGTTTATTTTTTTTTTTATTTAATTGCCTCACTGAATGATATTCAGAGTAGCCAGAAATGTCTCCCTTAATAATGGCATAATTTACTTAATCTTTTCGTGTTTGTCAGAACCAGAAACTTTTTGCTGCCTTAGTGGTTTATTCATTTTCTGGAATCTTTTCATGCTGCTTTACATGCACAGACTGCAAGCTGGGCCTGGGTGAGTTTTATACACGGGTCATGGAAAAACTGGCCTGTGCATCCCCAGATTTATTAAGTGACTTGGAGTGCCATTGTATCCAACCATTATATCCAATTAGTATTTCTCTCCCTTACAGAATAATTTCTTGAGAAATATCTGCAGTTTATAAAATTATATATGTAATTATATAAACTTCTGGGTAATTACATGTATATTTTAGTTTTTCTGTACATTTAATTATGCTTTGTTGTGAACTGTTTACAGCATTTCTCACTGGTGGCGGAGAGGAGAAAGGGAGGGCAAATGGAGCTGAATGTGGAGTGAAACCAAGGGAAATCTCATATTAAAGATTCACCAATGAATCTTTGCATAGTTTATGCAAATCCAGTGGGTATTTTGTGGAAGTGTTAATGAGTGTCACATCCTGATTACTGCAGATTTCCCCTTGCATTTCCAACCGTACCAAATCCAATTGAAACTGCTAAAATTAACACCACGAGTCCACAACAGTTTGTCAGGAAAATGTGTGAAGTTTGTTTTTAAAATATCATGCACTAATTATTCTTGGAAGCGTCATATATAGATGTTGATATCAAGTATTCCACGTGCACCCATCTTGATGGATGACAAAATTAGCATTGGTCCCCCTAAATCCTTCTAAAGGACCATCTATTTCTGAAGCAAATTTTGCATCTCGCTGTAGAGGAAACCATATAATTTAGCTGCCCTGACACCGAGGCTCCTATTAGGAATGTAGGTGTTTAGGAACAGCTTCCAGGAGTAGCCCTTTGTGCCACAGCACATGAATCATAGGATCGTGGAATGGTTTGGGTTGGAAGAGATCTTGAAGGTCATCCAGTTCCACCCCCTGCCAGGGGCAGGGACACCTTCCACTGTCCCCGGTTGCTCCAAGCCCCGTCCAACCTGGCCTTGGACACTTCCAGGGCTGGGGCAGCCACAGCTTCTCTGGGCAACCTGTGCCAGGGCCTCCCCACCCTCTGAGTAAAGACTTGTTCCTAAAGGACGTTCCCGGTCCTTTTGCTGAGAGTCAAACGTGGCCTGTGATGTATGAAGTGACTCCAGACTCATGTATTTAGTCAATTTCAAACACTGCAAAGTAAAAAAATTGAATTAAAAAAGTAGGAAAAAATGAATTCATGATTATGTTTCCCTTTACTTAATAGTTACTTTCAGGGCTTTGAACACTTCAGCCAACTTGCTTGACTGTTTCCCTGTTACCTTTGCACTTTGTTGTGTGGGCCTCCTCTCCTCTGAACCTCTCCAAGTTTTTGCTGGGTTGGAAATTTTGAAACAACTTCATGTTCTTTCTTGTTCTCTTTTTACTCCGTTTGGCAATCATATGCTGTCTTTAGAACTGTCTTTAGAACTGGGCCAAGAAAACCCTTGCTTGCCAGCTCATGAGAACAACCTCAACCTGCAAACACTTGAGGGGAGGGAGATTTCCATAACATCACTCCAGGATGCCACTGGTAGGAAGGATCAGGATGTCCTAGCAAGGAGTTGGGTATGGATCTTTTATTTAGCTTGCCTTTTTCTGCCAGCCTACTGTGTGCTGGTAATATAATCCCATGTATATGACAAGTCATGATCATGATGAGCCTCTTTATTTCAAGATTCATGGTGGCGTCGTTTATTTGCACATTAAAGGGACCTTTGCTGGAAGAAGACAAATTCGAGGCCACAAAAGCTTAGTGATTATTGTAATGCTAATCTGTATTCAATCCTATATATGTGTCACATCTTGAATACTTTAAAAAATTAATTAGTCAACTGTGTTGTGCCACAGATGAGCAGGAGCAAGTGGCTGCTTCCATCCACAAGCTGTGACATTCTCTGTGCCAACAGAGACTCAGAAGGAGAGAAGGCCCCCAGTGACTGAGTTGGAGGTGGTCCCATCCTCTGCCTTCTACCTGGTAGTGCACAAAGTTGTGGCATTTGTGTGATTGTGTTAGTTTAAACCTATTTTCATCACTTAAAATATCTCAAGTAACAATCCCAGCATTGCTTTATATCCTGTATTTATAAGGATATTTAAATCTTTGCATTCATTTTAGTAGGAAGTATGTATCATGCATCTTAAGTTAGTGACAAAAGTCTCATTGGTATGTTTTGCAATCTGGAGAGCAACTGTAAATGAAAATAGGTTGAGTAAAAATAAATACAGCTGCAAAAGAAAGATTTGTCATTACTAAGAATAAAAGATACAGATTTACCCAATTTCCCAGCAGAATTGCACCTCCATACTTCTCACAGATTTGCACAGAAGGTGTATTTCTTTTCCACTTACAGTGCCAAAAATTTTCTAGAAGTCTCTAAGCAACCTACCCCTCATTCTTTTTATTTTGGTCCCGTTGGTGCCTGGAGGTGCAGGCACATGTCAGACCCACAGCTGTCTCCTCTGTGGTTGGGCTGACCGTGGTTTGCTTAGGAAGCAAAGGAAAAATGAAGGGTCTGGATTCAGACTCCTCCGACTGTGGGTGCCTCAAAGGATGGCAGGGGGAGGCCTTGGTGCTCCCTCAGTGACTTCCAGTTGTGATCTTGGCACTGGAAAATGTTCTGCATTGAGTGTGTTTGGTGTTCTGTGTGGCGTTCAGGGTCCTGTTCTGTGGCCCAGGCTGTAATTTATCAGTAAGGTATTACCTTGCATCATGTGATTTAAGGGAGAGCAACTGCACTTTGAGGTTTTTTAGGTCTTTTCTGTTGAGTTTTGACATTTGCTCTCACACCTGTATGGTGAGCACTGTCACCCCTGTGTTTCCTGGTCATTGGAAAACACAATTGGACAAATTAGCCCTCTGCAGTTTCATTGAGGAAATGATTTGCAGTAAGACTTTGTGAAGTAGAAAAAGAGGATTGCGGAATTGCAAGACGCTTTGAACTCCCAATGCAGTAAAAAGTTGTGTTTTCAAAATGTTACAAAACAAAAAATTGTGATTTGTTTGGGAATAACATCTAAAAGCAGATCCAGATTACCTTTGAAGGACATATGTAGTGAAATGTCAAAGCCCATGTTGCAGCCTTCACTGGTAATCCTTGTTCGTGCTGAAATACTGTTTGCCTTCGTAATGTGGTTTTTCATGACTGCTTTAGCACTTCAGCAGGGCTGTGAATATGTATAAGCCCATAAGGAATTATTTTGCTTCAAGACTTTTCAGAGACCTGTTTCTTCTTCATCTTGGTAGATGTGTTGTTGCCATATGTTTCACATTAAACATTGAAACAAGCTGAAAAAAAAATAGTCCATGGTCTTAAAGTGAATACTGCTGATCCATATTTTTGTGCTTTTCTTATACTTGACAAAAATGAAATATGTATTTTTCCTTGATTCGATGCATCTTAAGAAACTTTGCTCTGTTTTAGGAGTTTGGATAAGTAATTGTTTTTTGAGCATGACCTTCCAAGCAGCAGTGGCTGTGCAAAAAATTAGTGTCCTGTGGAATATGGATTTTGGGCTCTTTATGGGGGGCTGAGTATAGGCATGGCTGGTTATTTTGACCTCTTTTGTAGCATTTATGCAAGAAACTTGTTTTGTGGCGGTGTTTGAAGTAACATTTATTAGGTCAGTACTAGTTTAAGTGCATCAAAATTATGTTCCTTCTACTATTTTATTGATGGTGCTTGTTTTTTTGTTTTTTTTTTGAATGAAATTAGGCATGCTTTTGTTGTATAAAGAGAGCAAATGAAATTTTGCATTTAATACTTGGCAAACTTTTGCATTTAGAATTACAGTAAAAGTGTGAAAGTGCCTTTGGATGATTGCAATGTTTAATGTACCTCCTTTGTGAACTACTGTAATTGCATGTACAGCTGAAACAGTCCTAGAACATCCAAGAGAGATTAGTGACATCAATTGCAATATACCTCCTTGGGAAAAGACAACAGCGACTAATAATGCAAAATGAAGCATTTCAGATCAATAGAATCACATTTAAAAATTCTTTATAGAGGCTATTTGTAAGCCAGCAGTGAAAGAGGAACACTGATGTTTTGAATATACAGAAATATAATTTGTGAAAGCACCTAGTACGTTATATCACTGATTTTTTTGGAACATCCTTTTTGTAGGTCTAATGCTAAAACCACTTATTTTTGTGTACTCTTGTAATTAGCCTCATTGTGGACTTAGAAACGTTGTGGATGCTTGCAGGATCCAGCCCCTGGAGAACATTTTAAAATTCTGCTTGGTAGAGGAAAAACTTGCGTTCGCTGATTGTATTTCTTCTGATTTCTTTGATAATTCAGGTTTAAAAATCCTGATCATTTAGATTCTCCCCAAAGGTTTGTATCTGAAGTCAGTGTAACATTTTGGGTTCTCAGATGTAGGTTTCCTTGAGCTTCTGTTGCTTTGTTATGTTGGTGACCTCTGATGGATGTTGCTGTTTCTTACCACGTTGATCTCCTGCCTTGGACTCTCACATTGTAACCAGAAGCGGTTTTGGGGTAAAACAGCAGCGTGGTCACGATAAACCACGTGACACTTTTCCCACTGAATATGCTTCATTAGGCTTGCTTTCTGTAATGCTGCTGGATCACTGGGTGGCCTGTAAAAAGAAACCATTCCAGCAGTGATCCATCAGGCATGGAGAGCCCCCATGTGTTGGACATGGACGTGCATTAAACCACATTCCACTGCCCTGTGTGACAAGTGCTGTCAAAACTGTACAGATGCAGAATAACCTTCTGAAAGATGCTGCTTTGGGATTTTAACAATCTTCATTTCCCTTCAGTGGTTTTTAACAGCTCCCCTAGCACAGAAACTCAATTCAAGAAATTACAACTGAATCAGTTACACACAGAAGGCTTCCAGCTGGAAGCTTTCCAGTATGTCACGCCTAAATTTTTGGATCACTCTTAAAAAAATTCAAGCCTGACCATTCACTAAAAAGGCACTCACTTTACAGTTACTTTGGTCTGTTCCTCTGTGAAGGGATTTTTGTTGTGAAGTGGGAAATGCTCCCTTTTTTAAGGAGAAGAATGTGTAAGGGATATGAAACAACTAAATTTATTTAGAACTGGTGAAGTAACAGACATAATGTGATGACACTCGTCTGTGCTATTCAGCAAACACTTTGAAAATATTTATTTGACGATCTCAAGTAAAAAAGGAGAGAATTCTGGAATTACTGAAGCTTCAGTAGCCCCTGCCATCACAGTAGTATTTTAGTTATTTAATGTTTTTCCTTACAAGTGCAGTGGAAAGGTTAGAGATGGCTTCCCTGTGACTGTGTGTGTGTGCGCATAAATCAGGACGAGGATCAGTAGCTGAACCACAGCGAGACCCTCTTCCTCCCTGTTGTGATTCCTCCCTCAGTCTTTTGCCTATCCCTCAGATCAATTCACAGAGAATTTGACTCTTGGTGCTGGTGTTGCTCCAGGGGTGATGGTTTCACACACAGCTGCTGAAGGATCCATGCTGTCAAACGGGGGGATGGCAGCCCAGCTGAGGTTCTGCAGCCCCTCTGCACTGACTCCAGGACAGGCAGTGGCACCGTTTGACCATTACAGCATTTGAGGAATTTTATCTCTTGTGCTTGTGTGAGGTGGAAGAAACAAAGTTGTCCAGCAATTAGAGAGAGCGGGGAAAATGAATGTATAATCTGTACGGGGTTTTATTCAAGGTTACAATTCTATAGACTGAAACATGAATTTACAGTTCTCTTTTTTTTTAATTTGGTCATAGACATTCGGACTTTTGATCCCATTGTTGTCACAACTTTGCGAATGATGCAGCCTGTTCTGCAGTTCTTCCCCCTGCCCCCTTTATTTGTGGCTAATGAGATGATTAGTTGGTTTAAACTCTTTTTCATTACTTGAGTAAAGCCTGGGGATCTCTGAAGAACAGCAGAGGAGCACATGTAGCATCTGCCAGAATTGCTGGTCCTCTGATTGAGTGACCATTTGTGCTGCAAAGGCTTGGAACAACAGGCCACAGGTAAGAGGGATGTTTCTGGACTGCTTTGCCTCTGAGTGGCCTTGCCCTGGACAGCATGTTTTTGTAAGACAGTGGCACTTGCTGCTGGTGTCACTTTTAATGTAACTCTGAGCTTAATACTAAGGACGGGCATAGAGGAAAATCAGATTTCAGTAACAGAGCAAGAAGACAACCCGCAGTATTTTGTTGATTGTAAATGATAGAATATGGTATCTCAGTAATCCCTGTATTTTAGTTCAGCCATGTTTAAATACACAAGGTGGTTTAGTTGGAATTTCTACCATTTCATTCCTTTAATGCTCTGAAGCATATTAGCCCTGCTCTAGCAGTTAGTGTTTATTCATTTCCAGAGCACTGCAGGGTCATTAATCCTCCGAGCCCTCCTGAGAAGTCAGAGATGGGAGACACTGTAAGTCGAATTATTCTAATTTTACAAGTGGGAAAACTGAAGAGATGAATAATGTGGTCAAGGCCACACAATTAGGCAGTGTGAGCTCTGAGATGTGTTCTGGCCATTAAGCCCAGTGGTCAGGCCAGCCCTTGAAACATTCTACTTCTTAAATTACACACTTAGGCTTTATTATGATTAACATGCCTTCATTCTCCCATAGTCTGTCTGGGTAGGTAGTTTTCTTTTCCCTTCAGGTAATAAGGTGGGCATAACTACAATAAAACCTTCAAAACAAGGAAAACCATACCCAAGTCTGACATTAGTTTGTATATTTTAAGTTTTCACAGAACATAATTAAACCTTCCCTATCCTGTTCTGCCACAAAGGGGTGCAAATCCTTTGACTTACATACACAAAAAGGGAATTATTATTTTCTTGGAGATCAGTTTATTAGTCTCCTTGCTGAATAATGATAAATATTGAAACGTGTTTTACGAACCTCTTTTAGTTTGAGAAATGGTGTATGTGTGGTAAGAAAATTCATTTTACAGAATTACAGAAGTCCTCTAAGTAGCATGTATGGAATTCTTCACTAGATTATAGGTGGTTATTTGTTTACAGATTGTAACTCTGGTTATGTAAATAGATGTACTTTGAAATAGCAACTTACTTAGTAGGGAATAAGCAATGTTTTTTCGTAGAGAAAGATGTCAGTTTTTAATGTTTATCTGAAATGTTTTTGTTTTCTCTGCTCCGCAGATGGGTTAATTGCTGCCATCTCTAGTGGATGATGTTCAGGTTTTGTTTCAGTTCCAGCCAGTTTTTGCCTTAAAAAATAACTTACTCTGCAATATTGTTGTTTTTAAGCAAATTCAGAATTTCACAGGTAATTAGTCATCATTTAATCCAAACGTTAGCCATCTTGGTTAAATTGTTCACAGAACAAAATATGAACCATTTTATCTACACAGACCCAATAGTGAAGCCCTACAAACTTCAGCACCGCGTCCAGTATTTCAATAAGCAGTTAATATTTAGCACATACGTTAAGGCATTCCATAAATGAATTATTGAGTGTAATCTGCTCTCCCCTGCCCACCTCCCTTTCCCACAAGGCTGTGGTTTTTAGCTAAGCCGGCGTGGAGCTGCTCTTATCTACAAATAAAACAAGCGGGCTCCGCTGAGCGCCTGCACTGCAAAGCCTCGTCAGCGAGGGGAGCAAAGCGCTGCCAGCGAAGGGCATCACCGGCTCGCGGCAGTCTGTGGAGCGCAGCACATTGGAAGTCATAAATACCGTCCCAGAGACATTTTGAATAATGTAGGTGTAGCGGGAGAGGCTGGAAGCGCTTCCATCCTGCCCGCGCGCATCTCTCCGCCCGGGAGTCCCGCGGAGGGGGCGCGGGGTGCCCGGCGCTGTCCCCTCGCCCTGCTGGGCGCCTGCAGGAGGGGCAGGGACAGGGACCCAGGGCTGCCCTTGCCCCCGGCCGGCAGCGGTGGATGGTGCCCGCGGTGCGGGGGCTGCAGGGCCGGCCGGGGCCGCTCCCCCCGGCTCCTCCGGGACCTTCCCAGCCCACCATGAAACCTTGGCAGCTGATCGCAGGCGTGGGAGATGCCCTTCAGGTGAGGCGGCGGCAGCTTCGGAGGAATTCCGGGGCGGGAGGGGGGAGGAATTCCGGGGAGAGCGGAGCGCGGGGTGGGGGCCGGGGCAAGTTGACATGTTTGGCTGCGGGGGTCGTGTCGCCTCCGGCAGCGACTTCCCGACGTGAAGGGGGAGAGGAAGGGGGGCTCACGTGAGAGGTGAGGGGGTAAGGGGGGCTGATGGCCGGGTGGGAGGTGAAGGGATACGGGGGTGAAGCGTTCGTGGAGCTGCCGGCCGCGGGCGGAGCGGGATGCAGCTCGGGATGCGTCCCTGGACCGCTGGCACAGGGATGCTGCCTCTGCTCCAAGGTGTGTCGCGTATAAACTTACCGATGCGACGGCGGGGCTCGGTGCTCCCGGTGTGTTTGTCCTGCCTGTATTCCCCGTGCATTCCCTGGGTTTGTGTGTGCGCACGGCGTGGGCTCGTCCCCGCCAGCGAACGCACCGCGGGGTGAGGTGCCTACGGAAAACAACGTGCGGGGGGGTTGTTCGTCCTTCCTCCGGCCGCAGTTTATGTGAACTTCGTCTTCGGGGAGCTGCTCGACTTTCTTTGGGTGGAATATGTGTTAGCATTTGTATGGAATGTAGCGGGAGGCTCACTAGAAGTGGTTTTGTCAGACGGATTGTTGCCTTACAGCGTTCCCGACCAACCTGGTTGCCTGTTTAACTGTAGGGTACCTGTATGTCATCAGCGTGATGTACTGATCTTAAAAAAAAACACGATTTATGTGAGTATTTTAAAGTTTTATTGCTGTGCTTGTTAAAATACATGGAATGAAACAGCAGCAACGTTTAGTTAATAAGTGCAATTTATACAATTTAAGCATACAGGTAATTTTGGCTAACAATCCATTTATATGTTTTTGCATTGAAAAAAGCAGGAACCGTGTATAACAGACTGGGATTGGAAAATGCCTATCAGTTTCCAGCTGGATATAATTGCAAGGTAATTTAAATACTTTGAATGACTTCAGCAATTTTCTGTCTTTAAAGAAACCCCCCCCCCGCTTCGAAGTGTGGAAGAAATGTTGAGGGGAGTGGGGAAGGTGAGTTTCAGTAGCTTTTAAAAAGGAATCTCTTCCAGACTCTTAATAGAGGTATAATATTTTTGAAAGACTTGCTGTCACATGGAGAAGACTCTGGCACAGCCCAGTAGTGGAATGCTGGGCTCTGCAGTTCAGGCACCATAAAATCACATTGCTTCCAGGACTGTACATCAAATTCCACTCCAGGTATTTTATTTTGGTGGATAGTCAGGAATTTAGTGAGATCCAAAACGGTCTTTGTATTTGTCACTTCTGTAGTTATAAGGAATTTGGTCTTGATAGAGAAGTAATTAGGATTTATATAATTGTGAAACAGAAAGTTCACAGCTATTTTTGCTTATGAAATGCTTAGAATAATTAGCTTACATCCAGTACACTGGTTTCCTATGTATTTCTAGAATGAAGCAATGGACATGTATAAAGTTTGAGTGTCTTGATATTCTGACCATACGTTACAGATTTATTTCTTAGGCGTGTGATGTTTACACCGTTGTTTTTTGAACATGCAAATGAGGTTGACTTCTCAAAAGTGAGCAAAACTGCAATTAAGTGAACAGCATCCCCTTGTCTAGGACAAGAGCGGTGGTGCCGTGTGTAATCATTGTTTTTAGATTACAATCACTTCATGGAAAAAAGGGGGACTTTTTGGGTTTGTCCTTTACAGGTGCTTCCCTTGAGTGTCTGTGTAATGTCTGTCAGTTACCAGCTTTGCTTCCCTTAAATCTTTCGGGTCTGTAGGGGTTTGATTATCCATTTCAGAGGTTTTCTTCCTACAGCAATACATTTCTTGGTGTTTTAGATGCTGTAAACATTCAATAGCTCACATTCCCACTGCCCTCTCTGTAAGATGTGGGCAGGAAATTGTATTTAATCAGTGCCTCCCAACATCCAATACCCTGATACCTCACTGAGTGTAAGTACAGCTCATTATACCCCTTTCCAAGCACAGTTTTAGAAAGATTGAGTTTTATGTCCTTCCCTACATGATAAATGTTTGAAATCAGAATAACTTTAACAATAGATGGATGAAGCAACTTCATTATTATCATCTGGCAAGGTGTTATATTCAGTCTCTCTAACTTCAAAGCAGTTTCTTCAGTGGTATCGTTATCATGGAGTTGTTCCAACTTAGTTTATAAAATTTTCATGGAGGGTCTCAGTTTGCTCATAAACCAGAAAACTTTTCCAGGAACAAGTAATAAATTGATTTTTTTCAAGTGATCAACCTAGTGGTATTCTAAACGCTAGAAAAGGTCTAGAAAAATACCCTGAAGTACAATATCAGAAGTTTGGACTTTTTCTATTGTAATGAAAAAATACTGTTATTAAATGTTAGTAAATTTTATGGAGATAAATATGTTAGATATGGTAAATGAAGCATCAAACTAAATAGGACAAAGGAGAGAAATGTGGTTAACTCGTGCTTTTGAGTTATTGTGGCAGTAATTGTGAAAGAGTAGCATGAAGAGTAAACCAGGGGAAAAATGTGTAGGGAACTTTAACTGTAGAAAGCATCTTGTCTAAGTTTTACTTCATATTTTAATTTAAGTAATGTGCTAAAAAGGAGTTATTTTTAACTCCTTAGTTAAAAGCTCAAGCCTACTAAAATCAAGCTTTTAGTCGGCTTCAGTGATAGGGATGTTGGGGTTTTTCTTGGAATGATTATGTCACAGTATAGCACCCTTCTAGAATTTAGAGCTGGGAACAAAGACTACAGAGGGCATTGATTATCTCGGATGGTTTGTCGGTGATTTTGGGCTTTTTTAATGTATAGTTCAAGACTGGGACATAATTTACAGCATCTCCTGAGAACTAAGCATAACTTTTGAAATGTACGTTTTGAGATGTATCAACTTTATAGGGGAATAAAGTTTATTCTTCAAAACGCTTATTCTGCCATAAATAGGCTGAAAATAAACTTCAAAACGTATCTGCCTTTAATTTTCCTTTGGAATGTGTTAGATGAATAGTTCTCATAAACTCTGAGGAAACAGTGGGTTCAGTGAATACACTGATCTGCAGCTGAAGGCTTTGCACAGGGAGGCATTTTTGGACACAAGAAGTAGTCACCAGAGGGGAGAAAAGTTCAGGCTTATTCTTTAAAAAAGGTGCATCATAAACATGTTTTCTCTAAAATTCAAGTGCTGGGGGGTTGTCTTTGGGTGAGGTACCAGACAGATTAGTGAAGAGAAGTAAATGTGTAAGTGCCAAACTCTCTTCTTCAAACTCTTGAAATTTCCTTCTAAATTGACCTTGTCAGTCGTGGAGTTCTCTAGCTTTAGGAACAAGTCTTTTTTCCTTTATATTTTAATTTCAAGGCATCAAGAGGAGATGTTAAGGAACGTAGCAAAGTTGTCTTGAGTGACTTTGCACATCTACTGCTTTTACTTGGCTTGGATTCCAGTTTGGGCAGTGAGAGGCCGTGTTTGCTTTGGAGGATTGGAAGCGAGTGTAAGCACTTCTGCTTCGTGTTTGTCTCCCCCGTGCCCCTGATGCATTTCATTTCTTTTCATTTCACCACCTTAAATTGCAGAGGCTGTGATTTCCCTCCATTGTCTTTGAAAATAAAGCACAGCGTGACTTCCTCCACCGGGTTGCAATCAGAGACTATTTTATCTTTTCTTCTGTAGTTAATTACGGATTTCATGCCCAGCAATAAGGCTTCTGAGAAGCGAAATTTCACTGATGGTCAGGAATATTTCAAAAAAGGCTGTCGTGTCACAGGGGCTTATTAGTTGCCTTTCACAAACATGGAGACACACGAACTTTTTTCAAAGTATTAAAATGGAGAACCTGCTTGAGTCAGCAGGAACGTCCAGATTGAGCAAAACTGGGTTATGAATTCAGGCAATTAAACATGACAAAAAGCCCAGTTTTACTGATTTGACTTAACATCCTACCTGGTTTTTGGGGTTTTTTTTCCGAGATATAAAAACTTCAAAATGTTCTTTTTTGTCAGGTGTTCCCAAAACCAAGGTATACCTCCAAACCCCAGAAACTCTTGGAAATCCCCTTGCTCCTTGAGTTTTTATCTAGTATTTTCATTCTCAGAAGCAAACACTGTTATTTTATTCAGTTTAGGATACCTGCAGTTTGGCAGCTACGCATTACATACCTCCCTTAAGGTAGAGACAATTAAAAACAGACTGGTTCAATATTTGGGAATGAATAAAAGAATCTCTTTTGATCAATATTAAATATATATTAAAGGGTTTGATTATTATATTATTTTTATTATATTAGGATGATTATAATGATGATGATGATTAGCAGTCCAAGCAATTTTTTTTTCCATTTGTTTTTATGGATTTGATGCTCAGAAATTTTAAACAGGTTTCCTGGGTAGTAATTAATTACTGCAAATGTAGCTGGGTAGAAAAGGGGAGGGAAGTAACCAGATGAAAGTCATGGCACTGAAGATTAATGGACCAACCAGAACTGGAACAGAGTTTTAGCAAAGATTATGCATTCACCACTCATGTCTTGGAGCCTGATATAAAATTCTAATTCCCACCCTTTGCAAATGGGAATTCATCCCTCTGTTTGTGCTGTGGTGCTCTCTGATGCTTATGGTTATTTTAACTTCAAAAGTTTCCTTTTTTAAAGTTGGACTTTCTGATTGCATGAATAATAGGAATGGTAGTCCACTACTAGTAATCCAAGAACGAGGTTTGGTCATTTTTCCAGGTAAATAAATTGTAGCTTATGTGAGAACTTGTTTCTGACTACCAGTTAACCTGAATCTAGTGGCTGCTTTAAGTGTAAAAACTGTAAAAAAGTGAAATGAGAGCCACATGTGGCACATCAAAGCTGCTGATCTGGAGACTGATTTCCTGCTGCTGAGAACTTGCACTATTACCTGATGCTCTTAACAAAAGTCATTTCATGAATAATGTCATATTAAGCTGAGACTTAATATCTTTGAAGAACTGCTATCCCAATGGAGCAAATCTTCTAAGAACATGACATTTAGATCAAGCCCTGATGGAGCATCTTGGCTCTCTCCTTCTGTCCTGGTTTATGTGACTTTTATGTTTTCATCTTGGCACCAGGTGAGCACCTGTTTGAAATGACTCTGCCCTTCTGCCAGCACGTGTCCCTGGGGGGTAATCCTGGGGTGGCAACTCACTTCTGGCCTCTGACTTGTCATGGCCCAGCCTTTCAATGTGTGATATCAATGAAGAGGAAGAAGTTCATCTGGCCAAAGAATATATCTGCTGTCACCTGTGTTTGCAGGGAAAGTTTGCTGTTTGGCCGTGACACACAGGAATCCCAAACCCTATTTACTTGGTTGGAATATTTTGCAAGACTGTAATGAAAATGAATATTGTCTAACATGTTCATTTGAAGACTTTTTTTTTTATTTTAAAAACAAGTATTAATTGATAAGGTCTGTATGAAGAACAATGAGAAGATGTCCTGGTTTTCCTCCTTGCCAGTTGAGGCAGCACCACATGAGGCTGTGATCCTGCACTAAACTTGCCAGGAAGAGCAGGCCAGTGCTGCCTGTGCCAGAGAGCAAAATCATCTCAGAACCAGATCTCATTTCAGATGGCATTTCATTCCTGTCATGAGCCTTTCCCAGTGTCAGCAGAGTCAGAATCCAGTCGTGGCAGACTGAACTTTCTACCAACAGAGAAGCCAAGGGAGTCAACTTAATTGCATTTTGACTTTCATATTTGAAATGATGAGCCTTTTTCTTCATCCTACTTCTTCCTTTGAGCCGTGACAGGAAGTGGCATTTACTAAAGGAAGATATTAAGAATGGCCTTGGGTATTTTAAATTTTCTTTTTTTTTTTTACTTCCTAGTATGTTTTCAGGATTGTCACCATCTCTCCAGAAAGTATTTAAAATGACAGCAGGTAAATCAAATTGAGCACAGTCATGTGACAGTTTAGCAGAACTTCTCTTTGCCCATTTTTAATCTCTAGAACAGAGCACTTTATCACCTCTCTGTGGTAGCTGTGGGTCACTGATCACACCCCTTCTTAACACAGGGACTTCAGGATGGTCTTTAGAGCTGGAAAACTGGGGTCAGAGAAGAGCTCAGTGGTGAGGTATGTTACAGTCTGTGAATTGCCAATGAAATGGGACTTTACAAAGAGTGCACAGGGGGATGCTGAGCATCTTTGGGAGGGGCAGTAGCGACAGGGCACCGAGCTCCTACACAGCCCTTGGATGTCCTGTAGGAGGAGAAACTGCACTCATCGAGTCTTGCTGTAACTAAAGGACCCAAACTTGTAAAAGAAGTAAGTGCAAACAAACAGCAGTGATGCTGTGCAGCTGTTACAGGCTCACACACTCTTCCTGCAGCAGCCACGAACTGCTGAACAATGGAAAATAGGGTAAAACTGAAGCCTCTTCGTGTGTTGGTGTTTTTTCTAATTAATGGCAGCATCAGGTTTTCTATGCAAGTGTTTCTTCCAGTGAATTGCTGTGTTTCAGGCCTGGGGCAAGGCATTCTGAAGAGGGGAGGCAGTGTGGTGGTTCTACTTTCATTCATTTTTAGCTACACGGAGTGAGTGAGCACAAAACACAATTCCGTGCTGATGTTGAAATGAGGTATGGGGTGATCCCAGGAGAACAGTGGTGCAGAGGACCACTCTTCATGTCACTGAGCCTTGCTCTGCTCCCTGAAAGGGGCATCTTTACAAGTGTCATTAATGACAGACATCCTGTTAATCTCTGAGAACAACTCCCTGGAATACCTTTTCCAATGCTTACAAGCCTTTACCACCTTGAAAAACATTTGCTTGCTAGACAAATGAAAATCTGCCGTGCTGTGGGTGACCTTAGTGTTTCGTGTTTTCAGGGGACCTGAAGAATAAAAGGCTCCTCTGCTCCCTGCACCAGTTTTCTATGACAAAGATTCCTCAGGTTTCTGTCCTGCACATTTTAATTTCTCTGTTTTGGTTCAACCCTTTCTAGTTACTGTGATTGGGGAATCTTTATTTTTGATCTCAGAACTGCTTTTTGAACATTTTTGCATTTAAATAAAAACACTGAATTCAAATAGTTTAACTAACGATCAGAAGCCAAATACTGGTCTATGGTTTGTAATATAACCAGAATTATATAATGATTATTGTAAGACATAGTTAGACGTTGGAGACTGTGGCTCTCACAGCTGACTTGGGATCTCCAAGCTGCTTATTGGACTTCTTTGAGACAGAAGTTATGAGGTTTATTGTTTTGCCAAAGTCAACTCGAAAGTTTTATTCAGAACCTATTATGTTCCCAAATTTACACAAGTGTGTGTGTGCAGATATGTGTGTGTGAGCATCTGTGCCATAAAAAGATAAAGGTTGAACCCTTTTGCTGATACACTCAAGACTTGATTAGCTCTGCCTGCTCTTGGTTCCCATCGTTTCTCTGAGGGAGTTCCTCTGAGTTATGACTATACACATTTATCCTGTCAGTACAACCTCACCGGGCAAGGAGGGGGGAGAAGAAACGCAAGACAAGTCCTCTGACAGGGGAGATGATGCATCACACTCTGCTTGACCAGTTTAGCACCGCCCCACTTTGAGGGGGTATATCCCAGAAGATCTGAAGGACTGTTCTTGGATAACCTCCTTCCAGCCTGTCTCATCCCACGATCCTGTGTTATCAGCTGGGTATTATTTCAGTTCTCAGGAAAGGGTAAAGCACAAGAGGGATAAAGTGGAAAATGCTTCTGCACTTTTGAAATATATTTGTATCTATGGAAAAGGATGAAAACCTATTCCAGCCGTTTGTAGTAAACCCTGTTTTGGTAATTAACAGCTAAATGACTAATATTATAAAAGAACAATGTGTGAGTCATTGGCTGGTGCACAGCTTGACTTTGGCTGTGGAGCAGAATAAGAAAAGTGGAGGATGCAAATTTTAATCATACACTTGAATGCATGACTCAGGTAGATTGTCTTGTCCCTTCGTAGATGGGAGGTGGATTGGGCTGTTCTTATTTTCTGCAAGTTTTAGCACTATGGAGGAGCCAAGGGCATTGTGCCCATTAAGATAACAGGAGACAAAGATGGATGAGGAAGCTGAGATTCTTAGGGGGAATTATCTTTAAAAACGGCATGCAGGATGTATACATTTATTCCCCCAAATCTTTATGTCTGTGAAGCACAAACACTGTGAAAGTCTAACTGGATCCAAGCAGGTTTTTTTCGGGCAGTTATTTCCTTGGAGGTAGGGAGCAGGGTTAGGTAACTGTCAGTCCTTCGTAGTAATTTTAACAGACTACCAAATTTTATCCATGTTTTAAGAAGACTGGAAACATGGAGGAAGAGAAGAGACAGCATCGTGACATTGCCATGTTTCATTTTGGCAACGTAAAAGGAACTGTCCTTTTTTTTTTACCCCACTGAGAAATTTCCTTTGCATCTTCCTGCATGTTGTAGAACTGCAGCAGTCCTTGGGTCTAACTTGAGTTAGTAACAGATGTTTCATTTGCTTTTTCAGTGCTGCAGACAGTAAACTGCATTTCTGCTTAAAGAAACAGTTTCTAACATGTCATTGGATGTAAGAGCTTTGACGTGTTCTTCTCCATGTCTGTAGTAGTAGGATGTGAAGCTCTGGGCTTCAGTTACACAAAGGAAGGTTTAGATTAGGCATTAGAGAGGCTTTCTGATAGTAAGAATACTTAATCTTTAATTAGATGAGTTAGGAAGATTATGGGATTTCTATCACTGGAGGCTTTTAGGAAAGGTTTGGAAAGCAAATGCCAGAAAAATGCAGCTGTGTGTCTTTGTATGTGAAGATGTTCTATAGAATTCATTTCGAACTGACAGCACTTGTTCTCATTTCTGCATTTTCCTTTTCCTAAAGTAGCAAATCTTTCTCAAAACCAAACTTAAATCCCATTCAGCAGGTGGATTTCACTTACGTGTTTACCGTTTTATTGATTATGTGTTTACTGTTTACTGATTTATTGTTTTTAACCCAAGTTCAGGGTCTGGCCTTGCTGTTGTTGTGCGTCTGTGAGTGGGGCACTGAATCAATATTGTTCCCTAAGAACAGAGTTTGGAAAATACTGGAGTTTTGCAGTTTCTGATGAAATTTTGGATCTCCCTTTGGGCCAGTTTTATTTTTTGAGGGGCAGTGCAGTAAGGGCTGTGCCCCTCCTCAGTCCCAGCTCCCCTCCCAGGGGTCTCACCTCTAACACTGTCACTGCTGGTGAACCTCGTGTGCAGTTCTCCACTTAGCTCTGGCAAAATTCTTGCTCTATATTTAAGGAAGTCCTGAATGATCCTTTCAATAAGGTACAAGACAGGTATGATAGAATTGATGCATTTACAGACTTGGCTCTGTACGACCTCTTATAATGCCTATATTACACACCACAGCTTCACTTATTCCCTTCATGTTGCCTTTAGGATTTAAAATACAGACCTATAATCTAAACTAAGTTATTTTGCATATATTTTTGCTTTATTAATAGGAAGTGATTTTTTTCTTGCGAGAACTGTGAAGACTTCCCATCTTCTATTAATAACATAACATTAAGGTTTATGAATAAAAAGCTGATTACAGAGAATATATTGGAACAGTTGAGACTCTTTTACTATTTGAGAAGTGTAAGAGGACCTTGGGGCCAGAAAGGCTCTGCTGTGCTATTTTCTGTGTACTATTCTATATGTGCTTTATAGGAACCAGAAACCTCTGTCAGTAAAAGCTCCAAGTGAGGAAACAATAGAAATTAAAAGGATATGTTCCTAAAACAATCAATGGACATTTTAGTTTACTAGCTGAAACTGAGGTTGCTTGATTCAATGTAAGCGTTGTGAGAAGAATAATCAAGCTGGACACCCTCTTTTCTCAATTTTTAATTTGTTTATTTATTTTAAATCTAGTTTCTAGAGCCAACATCTAGTTTGGCATAGGACAAAATATTTTGTTAGACAGAACTGGAATCAAATCTTGAAGATAAGACTCCACCAATTGCTCAACTTAAAGGCAGAGGAGGAACAGTTGGAACAAAGTCCTGGTGTCCTCCCAACTCCTTTTTGTTGCGACACAAACCCCCATTGTGTCTGACCATAATTTTTCTATCTGGTTTTTAAATTCTGCATAGACAACTAGCAAAATGTAATATTCTGCTTAAAATTTCTATTATTTTGAGTGAAACAATGGTTCTGTAGTACCTGTGTTAAAGAAATGGCTGGCAAGATACTCATTCCTTACAGGCATTGCAAACTTCAACAGGTTTCTAAAGAATTTAGTATTTTCATATGCTTCAGTGTGAAGCCATCTGTGCAGTGACAGAACAAAGTGTTGACAACGAGAACAAACGTATGTTTGTGGAAGTGCTCCATGAAATGTTAACAAGAGAGACACAAGATGCACAGCAGTATCTTGTAACAAGTGGGCCAGGGATTTGTTAAAAAAAAAAAAAAAACCATGGCCATCATCTTCAATATTTACAATTACCATTTCTTTTCTAATTTCTTTTTGTGTGGAAGTGTTAAAAAATACAAGTCTGTCAATACAGATGGTGAGGGAGGCAGAAATACTGAGGAAAATACTCTTTGCATCCACCTTTTGTAGTTTTTCGTGTTTCTGCTCTCGTTTCTTACAGTTTTAAGCCTATATCTGCATCCACCAGTGTATATGTTAGACCTTAGGCAGTGTTTCATACATCTGCTGGCCTTTTTGGTGCAAATTACACAGCCTCAAACACCCACAGGGGCTGAACTTTCCTAGTACCTTCTCCCCATCCCCCATTTGGGATGGATTTTCATTCGTGGCTGCACAGAGGAATGAATCACGTTACGGTGTTTGAAGTCAGAAGGTGACATAGTGTGACTTTTAACCTGCCAAACCCCAAATGTGGGACACAGTGTGGGCTAGCGAGAGATACAAAGAGACTGTAGGGGCAAAACCGGCACGGAGACATCAAAAAGAAAGCAAGTGTTCAAGAAAAGTTGCTTTGAATCTTTTGTCAGTGGTATTGCAACAAGAAAAATCTGGTTCTAAAGAATCCATACAGTTGGATTTTTAGTTGCGAGGTACAAAGGATATATTTCACGGTGATCCTCTTATCTTCAGGTCTCCATTCTCTCTCCAGGTTTGGGTAACTGGGAGCAAGGATTGAATTAGGTTGTGCCTTCACAGCACTGTGATTTTTTCTAGGAAGTGTATTTTTATGTTTTAAAACGATAGCTCCAAAAAAGATGTGTGCTGAAGGGTTAGGAAGCAGGTTATGGCAGAATTCCCTCCCCCATTCAGGTATGAAATCCTGTTCTCTGAGCAGGACACAGGTTCGTGGGCCAGTTCCTCAGCTGGAACCGGCAGTGATGTGGGAAAATAGGAGGCTGATTACCTTTTGATGACAGCTTTAGGTTTTACTCTAATAATGTATTTTCTTAATGAGATTTATAAACGTGGCATGACTTAATATCCATCAGCCTTCGAAAATTTAAGATGCAGAGGTGGGAATACACAATTATACTGGTGACATCACTGCGAGATAACAAACAGCAGGAGTATTTTAATGTTGACACTGCTGTCATTGTGTGTTAACTGGTTACATCCATATCCCTTAAATTGTAGTCGAGCAGTCTGAAAGTTCTGAATGGATTGCACTGTGGCTTCTTTCAGCTGTGTTGAGTTGTCCCGTGATGGCCTTAAAGGAGCAAAATGTCTGAGCTTTTATTTGAGTCCCGATAAATATGCAAGTTTCAAATGTTCACTCAGCAACACTGACATCGTGTGGCTGAGAGGAAAATCCCAGCTCTGCTTCTCTACTGAGAAGTGAATTAGTTAAAAAAAAACCCCACTTCCATTTTAACAAAACAATCTAAAATAGACAGCTTTAATGTAACCCTCTACATGAAGAGAGAGAACCAGGTAGAGAGAAATACAGACTTGAGCTAATTTTCTGTTGGTTTAGCTTTGGCAGAGCAGGGCACTGGGAACCAGGTACCTCTGGTGAGGGAGGTGTATGGAGCTGTCCCAGAATCAAATCTGTTGTCACTCCTCTTTATCTCGATGTTTAATGTTGAAGGGATGAGTTTGATCCTCAAGGCAAAAGGTTTTAGTCATCAGAGTATAAAGATTTAGTTCCACTTCAAACAGTCCTTAAGTTTCCTTGAGTACGTTTCCTTTGGCAACACATCTTTGACAACGAGTCTTCCAGTTATGGATCCCTGTTGTGTTTAATAAAGATCCTGACAGGTAGAATTTGTGGGAGGAGAGATGTCCTTCTGCTTTTCTATTAATTTTCACTGCACATTGCCGTGTCCTTTCTTCTGAGAACAGAATTTTCCAGTTCTCTGTCCCAGCTGTGGGTATTTTTTTATTGACTCTCCTTTTTTATTTCCTTTAAAAAATGTGCAACCTTAGTGTTATTTCTCTGGGTCTCATATGAGAATTTTGGGGTCTTTTAACCGATTCAACCTTCTGTCATAACCATCGATGTTCTCTTGGATCCTCTTCTACAATTTTCATACAGGCTGAGTAGACTTCGTGCAGCTGAAACAGGTGAATTATTGCAAATTACAGGAGAAGTTCCTGGTAGGGTATCGCATGCCAATAATTGTTGTACTCAGCCAAGAGGTCTTGACTTGTAAATATGGTTTACAAAGTATTTCTGGTGTGCTGAGACTTTCTCTTATTGCCAACATCAGAGGAAAATGGCAGGATTTTTTGTGTGATATAGTTTCTGTGTCAAAATACAGACTCTTTTCCATTGTATTTCTTCCAGAATATGAATGTTAATTACACATTTACAGCCATTTTAATTGTCCACATATTTATATACTACCTACATGACAAAATTTTCTAAAGCTATTTTTCTTAATATTAATTTTTTTGCTCAATAGACTATTCCCCCTTATTTGACTTTTATTTTGATGAAAAATGGTAAATGGTGATATGATTGTATTCTAATGCTGGAAATTATTGTCTAATGAATTCTACCATGCCATTAATTA
Organism: Oxyruncus cristatus; assembly: GCA_013399855.1. Classification (NCBI taxonomy): domain Eukaryota; kingdom Metazoa; phylum Chordata; class Aves; order Passeriformes; family Cotingidae; genus Oxyruncus; species Oxyruncus cristatus. Next base: position 113,898 of record VXAY01002132.1, on the reverse strand, counting down.
AGACTGACATCAGTAAAATGAACTGAGGGATTTGTTACATTTACTGATACTGATTCTGTAGAAGTTACAGAACTACAAGGAGAATGTTGAATAGAATGTTTCATGTGCTAGAATATAAAACAATAAAATATAAGAAACATGCACAGTCCTAACAGATTATGTCAATAATCTGAGTGGCATTTCCTTCTCTTTGTTGTCATAGTGTCCTTAGAGTGAGGGTTGACCCAAACCAGCTCAGCTGGGAGCTGGACCAGCAGCCAAATTGGTGGTTAATTTGGGCTTCCTCCTGCCCATATCCGTGTGCACTCTCTCTTCTTACACTCTTACAAAGTCCTGCCCCTTGTCTTCCAGACAGGGATGTTTGTTGTTGTACTTACTGCTGTTTGTTCTTCCTGTGTGCGACTGGGCATCTTCTCAGTTTGATTTTCTCTTAGTAGTATTTGCCAACTGTCAAAAGCCCATCGCACTGTTAGGGGAGAGAGATTAAATTTCCCTCCTAGAAAAGTCTGGGTTCGTGGCAGGCAGCTTGTCCTGTCCTGCAGATTGTATGTTGGTGATTAAAACTGCCCGTGGGCCCCCAACTCTTGCACGGGAGATCCTGCTGGGGAGTGGTTTTCCCCCATTCATGATTTTAGCTGCTGGTTTGTGGCACTGTGCACAGCTGATGTTTCTCATTTGTTTGAGGATGCCTCTGAGGGAAGATCAGGGAAAGGATGGACTGGTTTAAGTGGAATTCCCAGGCTTAAGTATGAGATGAAGTAGCAGCAGTTTGGGCACGGACAGAAAGAAAAATTGAGGTACCTTCAGCTGCTCTGCTGGGAAAAGGGGAGAGGGAAGGCAAGAACGAATAACTGCAGGGGTCTGGTGGTGACAGAGAGACTGGGGGGATGTGTGTGGTCAGAACTGCATCCTGACACATCTGCACAAACACAAATACCTTTTTTCCCTTAAATACCTGACTGTTGCTGCTACTTCCCTTTTGTCTTTATTCCACATCGTCAGTAAAGTCAGGAATCACCTCTCTGAGAGGTGGGTTCATAGAATCATAGAATCAGAGGGGTTGGAAAGGACCTCTGCGATCATCAAGTCCAACCCTTGATCCAACACCACCGCGGTTCCCAGACTATGGCACTCAGTGCCATGTCCAGCCTCATCTTAAACACCTCCAGGGATGGAGAATCCACCACTTCCCTGGGCAGCCCATTCCAATGGCTGATTACTCTCTTTGTAAAGAATTTCTTTCTAATATCCAACCTAAACCTCCCCTGGCACAGCTTAAGGCCGAGCCCTCTTGTCCTACTGCTGGTTGCCTGGGAGCAGAGACCAACCCCCACCTGGCTACACCCTCCTGTCAGGGAGTTGTAGAGAGCGATGAGGTCTCCCCTGAGCCTTCTCTTCTCCAGGCTGAACAACCCCAGCTCCCTCAGCCTCTCCTCATAGGACTTGTGCTCCAGTCCCTTCCCCAGCCTGGTTGCTCTTCTCTGGACCTGCTCCAGCCCCTCAATATCCCTCCTGAACTGAGGGGCCCAGAACTGGACACAGCACTCCAGGGGTGGCCTCACCAGCGCCGAGTACAGCGGCAGAATCACCTCCCTGTTCCTGCTGCCACACTGTTCCTGATCCAGGCCAGGATGCCATTGGCCTTCTTGGCCCCCTGGGCACACTCTGGCTCATGTTCAGCTCCGTGTCACTCCACACCCCCAGGTCCCTTCCTGCCTGGCTGCTCTCCAGCCACTCTGTCCCAGCCTGTAGCGCTGCAGGGGGTTGTTGTGGCCGAAGTGCAGGACCCGGCACTTGGCCTGGTTGAACCTCATCCCGTTGGGATCAGCCCAGCTCTCCAGTCTGTCCAGGTCCCTCTGCAGAGCTCTCCTGCCTTCCAGCTGATCGACACTCCCCCCCAGCTTGGTGTCATCTGCAAATTTACTAATGGTGCACTCTATCCCTGCATCTAAATCATCAATAAATATATTAAACAGAACTGGGCCCAACACTGATCCCTAGGGGACACCCCTAGTGACTGGCCACCAACTGGGTTGAGGATAAGCACCTTAAAAATTGTGAGGAGCTTACAAGGCTGGGCCTCTATCCTGAACTGAGATTCCTTGTCCTTCTGTCCTCTCTTTCTTTGGAGTCGTGCTGATGGCACTGAATTTCAGATGGAAGAAGAGAAATAATTTGAAAATTTCCCCCCTCCCTAAAGGACTAAATGCCAAGTGCAGAGCTGCTGATTAAAAACATATCTCTGAGGAGCCCAACAGGAGCTAATCCTTAGGATATATTTAACTATCTAATCCCTTTCACTGGAAAGTGCATCAAGAGGTAAAAGTTTCTTCTCTTTGCCATAGGTTACCTATTTCTTCACAGAGTTCTCCTTTCTCTGACTTCAAGTTAGCCCCTTTTTTCTGTCTTGACAGTTGACAAAGTGTTATGCTTCATTAAGAAACCCGCTGTGGTACTTTAAAAGTACTTATTGCCAAGAATAAAAAAAAAACCACAAACCAAAACAAACAAACCTTCAAAGTTTATTTACTGTGGGGGCACTCGTTAAATAGTCTCTCTCCTTACTTGCACCTCAGTGGCAGAGCATGAGATCTCCTGGCTGGAAGTGATAATAGAGGTATTATTTTCTCCCCTTAAGCAAAATGATGTGTTCCTAAAGTAATTGGCTGCAGTGCAAATTATAACTGCTCCTTTTGTCGTGACAGGACTGTAATCATCTGGTGTCACTGGTCACCTTCTGACAGTTTATTGGTTCTCAGTGCTATCAAGTGGAAGTAAAAAGGAGAAAAAGAGAAGCATTTTTACTCTTTAGCTGGTGGCAAGGCTTTTGGCATTTGCCTGTTGTATTCTCCATTGTACACTGAAAATAAGTTGGTGATTATTGGAGTTATTTTTATATCATAGAATAATTTGCTGTCGAGTGAAAACAGAAAAGCTACTTGGAACATTAAGAAGTGTTTCTCATAGTCTGACTTTTCTAATGTGCAGCTTCCGTGAGATGCTTTAAAGTGTCACTTCAAGTCTGCATTACGTACCTACATAATTAACATAAATAAGGAAGAAAACAGGAAGTTTTCTTTTAAAGTTCTTTTAAATGAGATAGTTAAGCAGTTAAATGTTGGCTGAATTGCAGTGTGAGACCTTGAGGGGGTAAGGGAAGAGTATTGTGTGCTACAGGTAAAGAACTATTTTGGTGCAGTTGTTTGTATTTTTCATCAGCATGTCCCACGTGGGCTGTGGTTCCAGCACACACTCCTGTAATCTCCTGCAGTGGCAATGATTCAGCTTAAAAATCAATAGGGCACGAGGTGTTTCAAGTTCTCATTATTGTAATGTGTCAACATCACTTGGGTGACCCCAGAGCCCTATGCTGGCTGATTTGTTCTCTGATTTATTGTGCAATCTTGTAGGGCAAACTATAATTTCACTGGCAACCAGAAACTCTGCTTTTATGGTTTGTGTCCCAGTCTCCAGTCATTAGGATGTTCAGAAATAATCAATACCTGTGCTTGCTGCTGAAGGTTGAATGAAGTTGTCAAGCAGCTAAATTACAAAGAACACAAATAAAAGAACATTGTTATGGCTGAGCAGACCAGGAAATGTTTTTATTTAAATTTTCATTCCCTATCAACTCACAGATGTTTTTATTGCTTAGCACTCTCATAATTTATATTCCCTTATATGCCTACCAGTTTCAGATCTTGAATTTTCTGGTTGAGTTGACTACTGTGTCACTTTGTCTTTATGTTATCTGTGTTCATTTATGATCCCGTTCTCTTCTCTGTATCTGTCCAAATTTAATAACATCACGAACAGGAAAAAAAATTATTTTAATGTCACAAATTTAGTAAACTTATTGTGGCTTTAAGGTACAACAGACGAAGCAGCGTTGTTAATTTTGCAGTTCTCCTCTTCCACTCTTGTTAATTTTTGATGTTTGTTTACCTGCTCAAAGTGCCGCAAGTGAAAACAATGAAGTCAACGTCAGTTTATCCTGGGCAATATCGTACCTAATAATTTATTTAGAACCTCTCAAACAGAACTGAGGGAGCTTTGCAGAACCAAAAACTCTTTGGACTTTGAGGTGTGCATTTGACATGAACACCTCACGTGTCCAACTGTCAGTCAGAGCTTGAAGCAACGATCTGGAAGCCAAATATCTAAAATTTCACCAAGTGCTACTCACTTACCTTTAGTTCTTCATTTTTTATTAATCAGAGGCTGCCTTTTTTTTTTTTTTTTACACGTAGAATTGTAATCCTGCAGCAGAAACACCTGCACTTCTGCATCTGGCCTTCACATTTTGGGTTCAGTCTGGACACTAAAGCATGAGAGCAAATTGTCAATTAAGTGACAAATGTCCAGCATCTGGAAATGCACAAATTAGGAGAAAGCAGGCCATCTATACATCTTATATTTCTTGAAAATCTGATGACTAGGCAGCATTTTTCCAGTATACATAGTAGATTTAATATTTTGCTCCTTCAGAAATACTTATTTCGGTAGAGCTTTTAACTTAACAACTGAGAGCTCACAGCCTACCTAGTGAGAAAACACCTGGCAACACATAAATGTATGTGAGACTTAGAGGGAATAAATCTGAAGTTGGGCACTTTTAAAAAAGGTTTATAAAACCATAAAGTCCATTATTAATCACCAAATCTAATACAATTAGGAGAATATTCAGAATTGGAAACAAAATGGGAAAAAAAGGCTGTCTCGGATTCAAGGTCAAATTGTCTAATTTTCATAGTTGATTAATAGTAACTTTTTAGTTAGATTAACTAATGTTTATTATTTTATTGGGGGGATTACAAAGTTAATAATGAGAATTATCTTTTGGGGTTTTTGGGTCCTCTGGTTTCTCACCCAAGCCATTTGTTCTAGTTATGGTCTCTGAAACTCATTTTTCCATCAGCTGTGTCCACGTCCACACCCAATTTGAGGGCACACTACAAAAATGCTTAACACTTTTTAACACCTCACATGCAAAGTCCTTAATGTGCAGGTATTTTTATTATCCAGTGGGCTATTTTTCAGTCTCTCTAAGGAAAGGTTGATGTCATTAGTGAACACAGTGCGGGCACGAATTTGTTCATCATTTTCACAGAAAAAACAGGCATCCTTGGCTACCACAGGAAATGGGGCACAGGCTTCAGATGCTTCCTGAAAATGGGTGTCAATCACAGGTCACTGTGGCAAGAAGGGTTTTTAATAGGAAAGTGCCTCATAATCATTTACTAAGCTGATCTATTTAAAAACCTTTACATGAAATAATTGTCATGGGGTTGGTACAGCTTTAAAAAGTTAACATCTCCGGCCTTATATATCACAAAAAAGATATATAAGGGTCTTTTCTGCACGAGAATTTGACCTATATAACAGAATAATCTGGCATAATGCAGAGCAGGGAGACGAGGGAGAAGGTGGGCTGCAGCAAACCTTTCAAGTGTTGCACAGGCCATGAAAATCTCTGGAGCTGCTGGAAGGTAGATAACCTGTGCAAATTAATTTGTCTCCTGTACCTGCAATGATGTATAATTCATTTTCCAGTGTAGGTGTCCCACATTCTGGAGTCTGGGACCGATTTCAAGTGTGTTGTCTGAGCCTCTCCTGTATCCTACTGGAATGCTTATTTAAAAGCAAAATGCCATAAACACATGGAAAACTTGTAAGAAAGTTCTGTTCATTGTTGTTATTTGTTGTTCCTCATTCTCAGTATAGTTTTTAATGTTTAAAGAGGGTTCTTTAATGTTTTAACGAGTTTTAAATGTTTGTACTTTGGGCACTTTTTTCCCTTTTGCTGAATGCACTTTGCACCATCACCCAGAGACTTTTAGAGTGCACAAAATATCAGAGAGTCGGGTCTTTTAGCCCCCTCCGGGTGCTTTTGGAAAGCAGAGACTTATGTTGCATTGCTGCAGAGATTGCCCTCCTCCCTTTCCCACCTGTCAGTCGAACACCAAGGAACACTGACAGGAAGCTGAACATGAGCCAGCGGGTGCTCAGGTGGCCAAGAAGGCCAATGGATCCTGGCCTGGATCAGGAACAGTGTGGCAGCAGGAGCAGGGAAGTGATTCTGCCCCTGGACTGGGCACTGGTGAGGCCACCCCTGGAGTGCTGTGTCCAGTTCTGGGCCCTCAGTTCAGGAAGGACATGGAGGGGCTGGAGCAGGTCCAGAGGAGAGCAACCAGGCTGGGGAAGGGACTGGAGCACAAGTCCTATGAGGAGAGGCTGAGGGAGCTGGGGTTGTTCAGCCTGGAGAAGAGAAGGCTCAGGGGAGACCTCATCGCTCTCTACAACTCCCTGACAGGAGGTTGGAGCCAGGTGGGGGTTGGTCTCTTCTCCCAGGAACCAGCCGTAAGACAAGAGGGCTTGGCCTTAAGCTGTGCCAGGGGAGGTTTAGGTTGGATATCAGAAAGAAATTCTTTCCAGAGAGGGTAATCAGCCATTGGAATGGGCTGCCCATGGAAGTGGTGGATTCTCCATCCCTGGAGGTTTTTAAGCTGAGGCTGGACGTGGCACTGAGTGCCATAGTCTGGGAACCGCGGTGGTGTTGGATCAAGGGTTGGACTTGATGATCTCAGAGGTCCTTTCCAACCCCTCTGATTCTATGAACACAGACCAGGTTTAACTAGTCCTGCATGAATTCTGGGCAGGGCAACCCTGTTGACTGGCTGAAGCCACATGAGGATGAGCTTTTGGCTTTGGTGTTCCCTGGCAGCTGTCACCAGCGTGGTTGAGAAGCAGAGCTCTTCAACCAGTAATGGAGTTTGCACAGTTAATGGGACCTGATTGAATGATTAAGCTTTATTCCTTAGCAGACACTGTGCTGGCCCATAAGGTGCCAGATTGGGGGTGACAGCCACAGGTCACAGGAATGGCAGTTCCTGCAGAGGGAGGATCATCTGTCACGGCTGCGTTACCCCTGCTGTGTCCAGTGCTGGGCACTGGGATGGATGGCCAAGTGTGGGGACAGGGTAAACACAGGGGAGATGGCTGAGCCCACACCAAAGCAGTCACTGTTTTGGAGGGGTTTTTTTGTTGTGGGGTTTTTTTTGTTTGTTTTGGTTTGGTTTTTTTGGTTGGTTGGGGGGGGGTTATTGTTTTTGTTGTTTTTCTTTTTTTTTTTTTTGTCTGATTTATCTACTTCTGAATTATAAACACTGTGTAGCAAAAAAAAATGTTTTTTCACCACTACTTGCTCAGTCATCTCAGCTGTATGTACACTGCTGCTGTCCTTGCTATCCTGTTAACTATTTCTGGTACAAGAAGCCTGATTAGTTCATGTTCCACCACAAAACAGACTTCATCCTAATTTGATTGGTATATTCAGATAAAAGCTACAGCATGGTCCAGCAAAATTCTGGACAGTTTAATTAATATATTTCCTTTGATTTGGAAATTTCACTGGGATGAGATTGAGTTGTATGTATTTCCACTGAGTTATGAAGGCAGCTGGTGGGAACACCTTGCTAGGATTTTGTCATGCTCTCCTGTCATTAGGTGAGGAAAATGGAGATTTGTGTAGGACCCATGAGTATTTTAATTATTGCCAGTGAGTTTTCCAAGCATAGTGTTGAGGAACATTGTAGACCAAAAAAAAAAAAGAAAAAAGAAAAAAAAAGCTTTTTATTGTTTGGGGTTTTTTTAAGCTTTGAAACTCACTGTAATTCCAACTGGGTATATTGTTTTCACTGTGCATTATTGAATTCCTGACGATCCTGCCACTCTAGGAAGCCACAGCAATACCTGTATCCTTCTTAGTCACCTTTTGGGGGGTTGTGAAGCTCACTGTTGTCAAAGCACTTCTTAAAACGATATTATGTGTGTGTGAAATACTGCTGCTCCTGCTGGAGCTTGGACAAACCATAAAGCTCTGCGGCTGGAGCAAATGACCCAGTGCTGCATCAGCCGTTCGAGTGCTGCTTTACCAAATCGAAGGCCCTGGGCTGGGGCACTGGAAAAAAAGAGACGTCCCACCGTGAGAGGCAGCTTGTGACGGTGGCACCCCACCCAAGGTCACACAGAACGCCAGGCACGGCAGGGAAAAGAAGCCAAATTAGGCGTTTTTAGCAGCGCAAAAATGTTGAGGAATGACATTAAGGGTGTGAAGATGCTGGGAAAGGAAAACAGTAAAATCCACGCAGCAGAACAGTCGTGTCAGGAATGTTGTGGGCACGGATATGTGAAGGCACTTCACGTTTTGTGGGTCACTGAAACACTTCCCTTAGGTGATTGTGCTTTTGTGGGTGGCTTTGTGACACCTCACCTTTGTGATTGCAGCAAAAAATCTCTTCTCTAAAGAGATTTGGGGTTTAATATAAACGACTGTGAAGTGAATGGGAAGGTCATTGCCAGTGACGGCACTCACCGGATGAGGGGAGGTGTTTTTTTTTTTCTTAGGGCAAGGAACATCTGGGTTTTTGACAGACAAAGATTACCTGTATGAGAGTTCTTAAATAAGACTCCCCAACCTTTACACCCCCAAACCTTATCAATTATACTCATCCTGTATTTATTCTTTGATAGTACAATTAATACAATTTCAAATTTTAAAAGGTATCTCCTTTGCCTATTACTGAGGAAATGTTTGCATCTGGGAAAAAACCAAATAGACTGAGATAATTTTGTCATAAAGCCTGAAGAAAATATTGAAGTTTTAAAAATTTAATATCGTAATTTGTAGGATATTATATTACTATATCATATTTTTACGTGATATTAAAGAGTAAATATCATTGATCAGTTTTCAGCACAAAGGAATGCTGATCAAGGGATATGCATGGTAAAATCGCTACTCTTTATTGTATAAAATTAGTAATTAAATATAAATAATTAATAGTAGTAATTAATATAAATTAGTAATTAAACCAGGACATAAGGCAAGTGCTAGTTGAGGAACACACACCATTCTGAGCTTCTGCAGCTGAGCAGAGATGAGAACGAAGCCTGATTTTGATGTGCCTGTCAGCCAGCAGAGACTTGTTTAATTTTGAATCGTGATGGTTTCAGTTCCGCACTGAAAAATGACTACTTCTGTTTGTTACCATGGAAGCCTTAAGCCCACCAAACCCCCCCAGAGCACAGGAGGGCAGGAACCCTTCTCTCCGAGGAACTGATCGTGATGAGATCTACTCTGGGACTTGTGTCCAGGTTTGGTTCCTTCGCCTGCAAGTGTCTGACCTGGTGCTTTTCTGACCTCCTGCCTTTCTGTGGGTTCATTTTAGGGAGTTTTAAGTCAAACCATGGTGTCTTCTAGGGAAACAGATGGAGATGCCCAGATGATACCACACAGCACTAGTGGGAGCTCTGCAGAAAGGCACTTAGGAAGGTAATTCTTATTGAGAAGATTGATCCTTTGGGTACTGCGTGTTTTTTTCTGCCCACTCTTGAACTCTTAAACTCCCCCCAGTTAAGAAGCAGCTAAAGTAAATTAATGAGGTGAAATGTAGGTGGGTTCTGTTGCTCTCCTCTTTGTGATATTATCATAAATGCTGACATTATCATAAATGCCGAAATAGCGGTTTGTGGACGGTAATTTTGCTCACTAAAAGTGGAATCTGGAAGCATTAGCAGTGGGAAGTGTGTTTCAGGGTGGGAATTGAAAGTTTCCTTTTTGACAGGTTTCCTTGAGACCAGATTCCCACTGACATCCCGCAGAGGTTTTCCTAGAAGAGAGAATGGCAGAGTGCTGCAGTCAGGGCTCACACTCAGTTTGGGCACTCGGTGAACTGGCAGGCAAGGAAGGGCAGGTCTCCTGGAGATGTGTGGCTCTCCAGGCAGGGGTGGTGCTGTAGGACCAGACTGAGCATGAATGGGGCTTCTCTTGACCCTTCCCCATACTCAGAGTAAGTAATATCTAAACTTGAGGTTTGTAATGTTGCAGTTGTTTTGTCCTAATATGCTCTGTCCTGCTTTACCCTCTTTGCTGCCTGGGTACCTACAGCAGATGCAGAGCTGTCTCTGGGATGAAAAACATTTTAATTTCTCCTTCTTACATCCTAATTCCTGTTTGCCTATTGTTAGTTACTCTTAAACTTCCTTTAGTCACATCGTGTGCCTTCCATTTGACTGAGCTCTAAATTAACTTGTCCTGCTCCTGCATGTCTTAATTCTCTCTCATGCACTTACCATCAGAGGAAACAGCTCCTTCTTTCTCTTCCACTCAGTGTTGCCGTCACCTCCTGGAGTTAATAGAATTTAATTCTAAAACTAACATTCAATTTGCAATTTTGGAGATCTGAAATGTCACCTGCTCTGCATGGAGGAATAGTTTTTGTGGTGAGCTTTGAACGTGGTATATTCTCCACAGAATTCCCAGGGTTTGAAATCTATTGCACATTTGAGAGGTGTTTTACACCTCCAGGAGTGCTCACAGTGTGTCAGTCATACCTCGAGATACAAAAACTGGGCAACAAAACTTTAAAAGAAAGCCTGACTTGGAACACAGACACAATGCAAGAAATGACACAGTTACACAGCTACAGGATCTGTGACACTGTGGAACAACCACACCAGTCACTTGCAGGAAGCTGAGGGCTGGGTTGGAAACAAGGGTCTGATACCAGAGGATTCAGGGGCACAGTGTGGGTCAAACAAGAGCTAAGGCAGCTCCAGGGGAATGACTCTGTATTTTTTCTCCTCTGCTCTCTAGCACCAGGTATGTGAGTTGCCTCTTCTCTCAAAATTTCCAGGCAATTATGTTTCAGAAGGAATTGAACATAATGTTCAGGTGCTTAAATATTTGACATGGCCCTTCCCATTCTGCCTCAGCAGGTACTTATTGTTCTTTTGGCACTGTTCTGATGAACATTTGATACCTTTAAAACACCCTGGTAAGCAGGAATCCTGGATGTAAAATATTACTGTTGTTGAAGTGTCATTTCTGATTCGCTGGTTTGATGCACAGAAACGTAGGGGTGGGTACAGGAATGGACTGAATAGATACAAATGACAGGGTGACACTTTGGCCAGAACTCATGTCACAGCAAAGAGAAAGGCAAAAGCTGATATCTTTTCATTATAATATTTGTTATTCCCCTGTAAAAATCACTGTTGAGAAAGCAGTTTATATCAGGAGGTACAACCATTAACATCTCTGCTATTAGATGTACAAACCACACAAATCTAACCAGCCAGGTCCCAGCTAAACAATTGTGTCTTCCTTTCCAAGACCTGCAAAGCTTCCCATCCCAGTTCCTATGTAACAGATAAATTGAGCAGATTAAAACCAGGAATAAACAAAACCAGGAATAAATAATTAGCATCATTTACTACAAGGCTACAGAATTTGATTGGCCACTAGAAATGGAACTGAGATGTCTTACATTATCTTGCCACTTCAAGGCTTGATTGTTAGTACTGAGTATCTTTCCAAAATTGTATCTTTAATTTCTGATGGAAGCTCAGGGATGGATTTACATGTTACTAGGTAAGACACACTATCTGAGAGATAAGGGTTCTAACATTAGACTGAAAATTCTGAGTTCTTTCCCAATGTGGATGCCTTTGCCCATGTGCTTTCCACCATTATGACTGATTATATTAATATATAATCTCTTTTTCCCGGTAATTTCAAACCTAGGTGCTCCAATTTTCAGGACTGAACAAGAACTGACACTATAAGATACTATTTCCACCTATTCCAAGTCCTTCCCAAAAAGTCTAGAGAAGTCCTTTGCAATGTGTAGCAACTTTAATTTATTTCGGGGACAACCTAAAGGAAAACTAGGAGAAAACTAGGAAAAATCTTTTTGAAGAAAGAAAGAGAGTGAAGTGGTTTTGGTGTTGTGTTTGTTTTTGTGTTTTTTTTTTTTTTTTCCGAGTTTCACATTTCATGAAGGTGAATCATACAGCACAGAGATCTGTAATTAACTTTATTCCTTTGTCTATTGTTGATCTAGCAGGTCTTTAGTAAAGTAAACATTACTTAATCTACATTCACATTATCTCTTTTCCCCCACTCTTTTGTTAAAAAAAAAAAAGGCAACCCTATTTCCTCGGTGTTAGAAATGCGAAGACAATGTTACTGTGCTCCTCTGTTCTACCCTCTTGCTTTCAATTCCTGTTTAATAAGACTCAGGACATCTCTCATAAATTCTGTACCATCGGTGCAATGTTGCTTTGATGACACATTGTGTGTTAAGTTGGGGTTGACGTGAAAGGATCGTGTGGGCTCGGGAGAGATTTTTATTTGTATCTGGTTTTGCCACACGTGCTCTGCGTCTCTTGCTGTTAAAATCTATCGAGAGCTCTTGATGTGATAGTTTGAACACGGGGTGTTGTGCCCTCTGGCCATGGGCCCTGTGCAGCTGCTGACCTCTCCTCCTCCCTCAGCCTCCTCCCTCTGGAATTGGATCTCGGTGCCCTCCCTGGAGTTAAAGAACTAATTATTTTTCCAGCATCCCTCTCTCTCCCCTGACTTGCCCCTCTGGGAGGCACAAGTGACTCTCTGAGGAAAACAAAAGCTGCACTTCTGGAGGTGACCATAGCTATGATCAGTTATTGTGACCCTTTTCATGTGCTGTTGCACAAAGGGTGAGACTTGAACCCCATGAACCCACTTAGAGCTGGTGGAGGGGATGGTGGCTTGGAAGCTGATTTCAAACCTCTGACATTTCGAGTTGCTTTCACTTTCATGCTTCCCTGCAGGTATTTATAGGCACACTGTCATTCTGGTGGCTGTCTACCTAGAAAGCAGTAGAGTAACTCTCTTATTGCTTTTCTTTCCATGGAATAACGAGGATCTCAACTCAGTAATGACCCTGGGCATGAAATGTAATCTACGCACCTCAAACCTCATTTTGTTGCGACACCAACTTTCACAGATTCTTACTTTTTAAATATATATGAAATAATATCTCAATACGTATAATACCCTATATCTTATATAGGACCCTGTATTGTATAATATATTTATTACCCCCTAGAGGCTCTCTCACAACTGTATTGTTCATTTCTAATATAACTCTTGCTGTCTCTTCTTGCCCATCTTGTTATTTCTGTGCTTTTCATCCCTTTTCTTAGTAGTCTTTATACTCCTTCCACACAAGCAAATTCCATCTCTTTTTCTTCCTTTCTTATATGCCAGTTCTTTCTTCAAGGTGCTGTCTTTTCTTTTTTTTTTTTTTTTTTTCCTTGCAGTGTGGTGCAGAATAATCAAACCAGCAAACTTTGTACTTTTTGAAGCAGGGGTGTTTGAACATTTGAAAAGCCACAAAAGGAAGGCAGATCAGTAGTTCTGGCATTCTTCAAAATTGCTCTTTCATTTGAAAGGAATAGAGAAGCTCTGGGTGGGCAAACTGAAAGTTGTGGTGTCTATTTAATGAGGCTGTGAGCGGAGGCGAGGAGTGTACCAGTAATGATTAGATGTGGTGAATGCCGATGTGTCCACTTAAAGGAAAAAAACGTGCTTGAAGCAGAGTCTTTTATTTGATAATCAGGCTACAATGCATGTGCATCCGGGGGTTCTCGGGAAGCCCAGAGGGCCGAGATCTGCTCTGGGGATGTGAAGTTCCTGCAGGCACCAGCCTTGGCTGGGTGAGCTGCACGAATGTGAAGGTGTGAGCTGAAGTTTGGAATTCCAGCGGCAGTCCTACAGCCCCGTTGCTGCTCCCCGTGTTTGTGGTCAGGCTGCTGATTGCTGCTTTTCTGCCCCTGGGAGCAGGAGATGTTAACAGAGTGCACGGCATCCCTGGAAGGGTTTTCAGTGGCTGGTCAGCTGAAATCCGTGCTTGGGATGCTGGTTACATCGAGCGTTAAACTGGGCTTTATTGGACGCTCACAAAAGATTTTAAGTGAATATATTCATCAGTTCCACGCTGCAGGTTTTGCTTCAGCCTTGCTCTTCCTCCAGACTCTTTAGTGTGTGTAATGGGGTTGTTTTTCCTGAGTGTTAGGAAAGCCATCACACCCCCCTAGTGCTCCCCATGTAATGGGCTGCATTCTTCATCCTAATTGGCGAAGCCTGTGCACTCCCCACTGCAGATAATTGTTTTCCACACGAGGCATTCCCACCTCGGAAAGCCACTTCTGCCCGGCCCTTCCTTCTCCCGCAATCATTAGCAGCGGCAGTCCGGGAGATTTATAACGCCAGGAGCACCTCCCAACCCAAACTTTATGGCTGTTAATGGCTCTTCCTTTTCCTTCCAAAGTGTTTCTCTCTCCCGGACACGCTTTTGCCCCAGGGCAATTAGTTATCAAAGTTGTCGTTAACTATTGATAATGATCCATTTGTCAGGGGTTATTGTGCAATGATGCCATATTCTCTATTAATTAGCTAAACCCATGTTAGTTGTAGATAGTGCTAAAGGCCCTTTCCTGGAGAGTTTGCCCTAAGTTTACCATAAGCCAAACTGAGCCGCAGCTTTGCCAAAGCAGAGTAAATGATGTGAGGAAATGAGAAATATTTACTATAATGATGTTTTTGGAAATACTCAAGGAGGGTCTTTAATGGTCCTCTCTGATACTCTTTCCTAGAATAACAGGAAAGAAGAAATATGCACACGCAGACATATAACTGTATACACTGAAAACCCACATTTGGGACAAGATGACCTCAGAAAATGGGAAATCTCAGATTTTTCTTCTTTTTTTTTTGGCCAGTTTAAAATGCGTCACAGAATAGATGCAGAATCTCTTTGGAGAGATGTTGGTGCTCAAGAATTAAAATTGATATATCCGTGTCATTCTTTTAATTCTAAAATTCCAGTTAGTTTCTGTTTCTCACCTGTTGCTTGGTTCCAAGTACCCAGTACAAATTTCTGTCTTCTGAAGAAGTGATTCTGCAGTAACTCGGCATGTGGCACTCTCATCACATCCCACTGAAATATGGTCATGGAACCCGTGTCTAAGCCATGGATTAGAAAGATACAAAATGAATAAACAAACAGGAAAATCTCTGCACCGTGGTTAGGTGGGGAGGACAGGCATTCAGTGTGCTTACATGGAATGCTTTCTGGGCTCCATTCAGTTTTAATACTAATCTGTCATAAAATCTGAAGAGTTTTAGACTGTTTCCAGCAGCATTTGCCATCAAGTAAAGGTTGAGTGGGTATTTTATTATAGACGGAAAATTATTTTAGGATAACACTGCAGTTGAGCTGTTGCCACTTGATGAGTTTATGCAAGAACTCTTGCTCACCATTTCAGAGTGGAATTCATCCATTCAGCAGCAAAATGCTAAAAGAGATACAGGGTTATCTGTTTGTGTTGTGAGACAGAAGGTGGGAAAAAGAGAGCACGTTAACATTTTAACAAGATCAACCCTCAAGTGCCCCCCCCCCGGTTTCCTGGGATCTTGCATATAATGCTCCTGTGGGGAATCCAAAAAGGATGGCAAATCTGATTTTATAATCTCTCAGGCTGTAAAAACTGCGCGTGGTCTTTATAATCCCTGGGCAGAGACGGAGAGTGGGAGTGCACATGGCACCTCCCTACACCACAGGGATGAGGCAAACCTGAATTTCGTCCTCATCTCCAAGCTGTAACTTCAGTTCAATGGATTTTGCCATTTATCCCGGTATTAAATGCTGCTTCTACAGTTTAAGGTCAGAAAGTGAGAGGAAAATTGGGGAGGTTATTGAGCCAGGAGGAGTGTTGCTGGAGAGAAAACGTTGAGGCACGCCAAATTTTAGGTATAAAACATAAATTCTTTATAGCTCCCTGTCTTTGTCAGAATGTTTTCCACTGTAGAGCATTGTGTTTGTGACTTGTTAATGCCTGAGCTATTGATTTCCTGTCAGTGTGAACTGGATTCCCAGTGAGCCTTTTTGTCCTTGTCTTTGGCACCGTTTGGTAAAATCACTCAAGATTGTTAGTTTGGTTTGGTTTTAAAAGCCATAAAATAGTATTTTACATATGAGTTCCCCGTTGTAAATGTAGCAACTTTCCCTTCTTCTTTTTTTTTTCCCCCCACTCCATTACTAAGTTTTTAAAGTGGTAATTTTGAGAAAAGAGAATATGTAAACACAGGTTGAAATAATACATCAGAGTCCTGTAAAGATTAGTTTCCTCTTGTGCTTTTGTCCATGATGTTTGCTCATGAACTGATTTCAAGGCACAGATAAGAAAAATAAATGTAGTGCTCACCTGCTGCACAATTAACTGCCTTTTATGCCGGTTTATGTTTAGAAATGGTCAGGAAAACACAGTTTAAAAAAAAAAAAATCAGTGTATTATAGCTGTTTGATTAGATTAGTTTTAAATAATTATTGTTTCCTTGCATTTAAAAATGCAGAAGGCATGACACACTTTTGCATGCACACATCATTGGGTTTTGGTCTTTTGATCCTCAGCAGTTACAGGGGCCATGTAATCTGGTCACAGAACATCCACGTCCAGTGCAAGATGTGGCCAAACAGCAGCCGAGCCCTTCCTTAGAAACCCACCTACCCCTTTTGCCTCTGGTGCAGAACAGCTGATGGTAATCACTATAAACATTAATTATGACTGATTGGCAAGGGGCTAATCAAAGCAGAGATGAATGAGAACAGTCGTGCACCATCCAGATTTTTAAACCAACCGAACAAAACTCTACCTTTGATTAATATGAGAAAAATGTAAAGGGAAGAATTCAGTGTCAAGGGCTCTGACTGTTCAATTCTACACTCACAGTGAGTGTTAAAATGCAATAGCTGGGAGGCATGCAGGGAAAAAGAAAAATCAGATAAACAAAAGTCTGCACTGAATTAATAAAATGCCTAAGTAACATATGTCCCAACCTGGCTGGAGTCCTGAAGCAGGAGTGAAAGGCTTTAATTACATGATTGATGGGTGCTTCAGGAGAGAGCTCGGAATCCACAATGACTGCAAGGTCATGAGCTGCCTGGGAAAGGGGAGAGGGAGGTGCAGGAGGAGTGAGATGGGAAGTGACCGCAGGTGACAGGGAGGACCATCTGCCCCGAGGAGCAAGTCGGCAGCACAGCAGCTCTGCTCCAACTGGGGTTATTACCTGGGAGGAAAATGTAAGAGCTTCGTGCTTGGCTGTCTCACAAAAAATTATGCAGAATATCCAGCTGCTTCCTGCAGTGCTCAGGAACTGTATAACTTGGGGATTTTTTTTTTTTTTTTTTTGCAACGACAGAAAATCGCTTGTTCTGAAACACCACAAACCTTCCACTGTTGATTGGTGACTGTTGCTCCCAAGGCAGTTTGTAATAATTAGAAATATCTATGATGTTAATCAATTCTGTTGAAGGATTCTTGGCCAAGCAGGTACCAGTTTTTCTGTGAGAGGGTTCACGTGTGTGTGTAACTGGGCATTTCTGTTTGGATATTGCTGGCACATGGTCTGAGGTTCTCACGTGAGAAAATCAGTGTGGCCAAATCCTGGTCGTGCTCTCCTTAAGTGCCTGTGAACTCCAGTCTTGTCTGTGATTCTCAGTGATTGAATTCAATTATTATTAACATCATCACCATATTTTTTTTTAGCTGGGGTGCTGAAGCTTTTACGCTCACCTAGGCAGAGGGTGTTGCTCTGTAAATGTTTTAGTTGATTGCAAGTTTATTTTAAACATTGCTTTCCGTTTCCAGTAACATATTGATAGCAAAGCCTTTGTTTGTGTGCTTCTTAATTTTTAATACCTCAACCTTTTTGTGGCCATTATCTGTGAAAGCCCTTTCTAGACACTGCTGCCCCATTCAGTTTTGTTCTCTGACTGCCCCGGTGACCCCACTTGCTATGGAAAGAAGCAAATACGATGCTTTTCACAGTATTTCTCTTCTGTATCTTGTGGCAGGTCATTGAATATTTGCTGTTAAGGAAAAATTGAAATGTCTGAGGTGAATTTACAGAATCTAGGTTAAATAATGATTACTTGTCCCAGTTTAAATTGTGTCCCAGATTTGAACATTGTGCTCTGTAGTCAATTCATATAAATTAATGGTGAATCGGATTCACAGCTGATTATTAGTTTCCCCTGAGATGATACCCTATTAAATTATTTTGATCTTCTACAGTTTCATATATTTCTGACTTTGTTTTTAGAATTCTCTTTTTTTTTTTTTTTTCTTTTTCCCCAGTGGCTATGGGCAAAAAAAAGGTAGAAATGCTACTTTGCTTAGGGCAGTTGTAGTTTTTCTGAATAATTTCGAGTTATTTGAAATATTTTTATGTTCATGGCAGTATAATACAGCTCACTAAGTAGGACTGGGAAATTGGAATGTTGCTTTCTGGGTCACCATTTCAAAAATGCATAGTTGCAAAAGTAACATGTTTTCCACAATTACCATCAGTGTTATTGTCAAATAAAGGCTGAGATGACAATGGGCCGAGGCCCAGGCTGCCTTCTCCCCATTCAGAGGGATTTTCTGACTCAGGGATGGGGAATGTTGTCAGGGCAGAGTGTACCTGTCCTACAGGATCCATTTGCAGGGCTCTCAGCAGCTTGCATAAATAAATAAAAGCACCCCCTGCCCTGGAAAACATGACATCAATTTCAGTCATTGTCTGGGTGTCAAGTATAACGTATTTGGTGAGGACAACCTGAACTAATATTTTTATTTCAATCAGACGGGTTGATAGAAATTTCCCAGAAAGATAGTTAAGGTTCAGGTCACAAACGTACTCAGTGTCGCAGTGGTGTTGAGTGTTTGTAACGTGCTACATCACAGTTGGACAAACTTAAAGCAATAATAGTCTAAGGAGCTGGGGATGTGGACAAAGAGAGAGGTGAAAAGACGCAGAGGAGTCGTACGCGGTTATAACATGTTTGTGTTCTGAACAAGCAGTGAATTAAACTTCTGAAAGTTTCTCTGAACCTCAAATACTGCTGAGAGTGGAGGTGGCTGTAGAAGATTTGAGCCACTCCCTTTGGGTGCCGTTTGGTTCCCCGAACAAGAGGAATGACAACACTCTCGTCACCCAGCCTTGGGTTGCCGTCACTGTTCAGGTGACAGATCTCCCTCCTGTCCAGAGCACTCTGTAACTACGTATTTGGTGAGCACAGAGGCTCAAACTTTGTAGCGGAGCTGTAGCTCAGTGAATTTGAGGGACCAGTGACAATAATGGAAGTGTTACATCAGAATTGCAGTTATATTTATGCATTTTGAGCAAGTCAAAGAGTCCATTAAAATAAGCTTTGTTTGTACAATTGGTGCACTAATCAATGCAGTGTCTTGGCAAGAACCGATATGTTTGGAACATACTGTAACTATAATCAAAAAAGTAGTTTGAGTGCAGTGAACAAAGAATGCCTTTTTTAAAGCCTTTATGTTGATCTTGCTGTCTTAGCTGTAATAAATAGGATTTACATGGTCTTGGAGCTTATTATCTTGTTGTTAGGAAAAAATACTTCGTGCAAAGATGAAATTTCACCCCAAACATAGCTGACATTCAAACCTGATATAAAGATGAATTACACAAACCTCAGAGGGTTTGCTGAGGAGAGGAATCTGACTTATAAAATAGGGATTTTTACTATCTTGGTTGCCACAGAAAGTACTAGTTCAGCTTCATTGTGCTGCAGACAGTCTGGTGTGAGTGAATCTGCACTGAGAGTCCTTCCACTGTACAGTCATTAAATAAAAGCCAAGATGGTGGAATCAAAGGAAGGCGCTGAGGTGACAGTGACCTACTTTGCTAAATCAGAGGAGTGGACACAGAATAACTGTGTTAAGGTCCAACACTGCAGGAGATAACCTTGAAAGTGCTGAAAATCTCAACTTTCAGACAGTGCCAGAGCAGAAATATAAAAATCTATGAATCACTAGTAGAACAAGCTTATACATCATTTAATCCTGATATATTTAAAAAGGGGAATGTCTTCAGCGACCCTGCGTGTGAAAACCCTGTGCACTGTGAAGTGGATGTAATAAACACAAACCACTTCCACAAGTCTGAACACTGCAAAATGCCTGGAGTAGGGAAATAATATGGGGTCAAAATGTGCTGTACTGAGACATCTGGTTTTGTTATTTTTTCCCCACTGGTCTTTGGAAGGACCTTTCCAGACACATTTGCCGATAACTGATGCATCCATTACAGCATCATTTTCCCTCTTATTGATCCTCATTGTCTATATTGCCAGCTAAGACATGACTTGGTATGTCTCTATTCTGAACAATTTTGTGCCTAAACTGAGGTACATCTTGTGAGGTTGTAAACTGATGCAGTTTCATTGACATGAAGGAAACACGGTCAGTTAACACATAGAGCTTTGGTCTGGTGTCTGTAATCTGCTCCTAAAACTGTTACAAATGTGGATTATTTTGTTGTTGAGTTTTCACGTACCCCAATTGCCGTTTTTGTGTTGGTTGAAGGTGTGGGGGAGGAAAGGGGAAATAAAAGGAAAGGGCGAAATACTGCTTTTGGCTTAATAAGTAACTCGCTGCATGTACTTGCTTTTATCTCTGTGTGGTAAATAAGGAAATTCTAAACACCAAAAAACCCCAAAAAACAAACAAAAACCAACAAAACCCAAACAAACACAACAACAACAACAACAACCAAAACAAAAAAAGACCTGCTCAAAAAACAGCAACACTCCCCCCCCCAAAAAAAAACAAACAAAACCACCACCAAAATTAGAACTTGTGGCGGATTTGAGCTTTCTCTGATGAAACTGCTTTATTGTTTGCACCTGAAAGATGCACTTTGTTTTATTTGCCTGATTGGATTTGCAACACTGTGGGAAGGATGGGAATTGAGTGAATGTGGCAGAAAGTTGCCTTAATTTTTGTAGTTCACAAATGGGTGAATACTTCTGATTTTATCATAGTAAGGAAGAAGTGATTGTGCTGTTTGTAATGAATACTTCAGGAGTTTTGTCTGGCATGGCAAAGTTTTCATAGGTGAGAGCAGCAATAGCTGTTGGTCTAATGGGGAATCGTTATGAGTGGGAATTAAGTTGTTCTTTGCAGTAAAATTATCCATGGGGAAATTGCAGTAGCAAAGCTGTTGCTTGGAGTTATTTGCCTTTCCGCTGGTTGAGTTTCATGACACTCTTTCATGATGCTGAACTTGAAATTTCTTGAGTCACTTGTTTTTCACTAACAGCCGTCTCTGCTGCTGGGGTGACATTACATTGTTCTGGGGACATGACCCGCAACTCTGTTGCAAGTTTTTTTTATTACATTTTTCAAAAAACTGGTTTTATTTTCTTCTAAGCCATTATGTGTATATATGTTAGGACCCCAAAACGTGTTACTGTAGCGTAACACGCTACAGTTCATTTGAGTGATGTTTCCAGCACTCTGCACTCCATTCACAGCTGTGAAATGCTGGATTCCATTAGCATTGGTTACATTTCAGTTACATGCATTCCAATATTCTCTCTGCTTTCTTTTCCTCCTTGAATCTTTCCTCCCTTTATTCTTTCATGTGTCATTTATGTTTCATCATATTGTGTATTTCGATTTAAAACTCTTTGCAACAAAATGATATTTGATCAGAAAGCTTTGCAATGCTGTTAGCAACACGTTCAGTGTAGAGATTCTTTAGAATCAGATTCTTCACTTTTGTTTTAACTTTTAGGCAGAAATAACAATCAGAAATCCAGATGGGAAGTTGGGAATAAACTCATAATAGATCTGATTCTTAATAGATACATGTGAAGTACATCTGAGGTTCCTCACAGCCAGCTCATGGGCATCACCAGTACAGAACACTCAGATCTATCAGTTCTTGTGCCATTTCTCGGTGGAAGTGCACGTTCAGGCCATTTTGGAGCTGGACTTCTCACAAGACAACTGCTAACACAGTTTCCTTGAAACACTTTTCCTGGGTTGTATCCAGCACAGGGAACATCCCAGCAGTAATTTCAGATGTTCTTAAGCCAGAAGTGCTGCCTGATGCTTTTGGAAGGGGGGCTGGGTTCATTATGCCAGGATGGCACTCTTTACATTAGTAACACATGTATGTGTTCATGTATTTACCATTTTGATATTCCCTCCCAGACCCAAGCTCCTAAGGAGAATTGTTTTTCGTAAGGGGAAACCAGGTGTGGTCTATCTTGGGCTGCAGACAAGTTGATATCCCTAACAGGCTCCCAGTGCTCCTGACCTCGTGGTGTGTTTAAAATAATACTCAGAGCACAGGAATAGCACATGAATTGTGTGGTGAAACTCAGGAGGAGAGAAAGTGAAAAGAAACTTAGCGTGGACACTGGATCGGAAGCTTGGTTTTCCTCGCTGAGATGTTTATGTTTGGTGGGATGAGGGGCAGTTGCTTTGAGCTGTGTAGTGATTTAGTAGTATTTGAGACCAATGGAACATGGAACAACCGAATATTGAACTATTAGGTCATAGTTAAAACTATGTTGGGTCATGGATTTGCTTCTCTATCCACACAGCATTTATTTAAAATGACTGCAACCCCTGCTTAGGATGAGTGGTCTGTTCAGCTACCAAAAGGGGAGCTCCTTTTAGTGTAGCAGTGTCAAGTACTCTACTAAAACGGGGTTATAGGTGTACAGCAAAACACCAGAGTCAAAAGCTGCAACCCAGGGAGTCGTGGCTGAGCTGGTGAGCACTGGAGCAGCGTGGAGAGGATGAGGAATCCCTTGGAGATGGACAGGAGTTGACAGAACAAAACATGGAGCAACCTACTGCCACCTTGAAGTGAACCCTCCTGTAAGCAGGAGGAGGGAATAAAGCCCTCAAGGTGTTCCCTCCCACCTCAGTCACTCTCTAAGTCAAACATTGATTCCCTGGGCCAGAATTGAAGGTGCTGGAGAATTCCAGTGTGGCTGATGGCACAGACAACAGATGCTGTCCTTCCAGTTAATCCAATCCTCAAGGGCTTTTTTTTTTTTTTCCTGGTTTTGGTTTGGTTTGGGTTTTTTTTAGGTAATTTGTTTACCAGGTTTTCTATTCCTTCTCAGCAGTTCCAATATATTTAAGGAAAATCAAATCTCTTCATTTTTAATTCCATATAGTATTATAAAAGTTATTGTAAGATTCAATTGTCTTCAATAACAATATTTATTTTGTTAGATCTTCAAGTAATTTTGCCCTTTTTTCTCTTTTCCTTCTTTTTTTTGGCAGAAGTTGGCTTTAGGAAATGTGTTTCATTGTATTATTTAGACAATGACCTTCAGAACTGATAACATTTTGTTGTAGTGCACATTTTTTGTGCACTGTTTAAATAATGAATAGTAAATCAACATAGTTAAATGGGATATGACTGCACAGATTTCTGTATAAATTGGGAAACTTCGCCACCTGCTTTACAAGGACAACCTTTACCAGTTGTGGCTATTTTTGTGTGTCAGAAAACCTTTTCAGAAATATTCCAAATCTCTCACTTCCCAGATCATTAAGCTATATGAGCAAATAGTCCTTGTACTGTAGAGTGGTGAGGAGCAGAAGAATGTTTTTTGTGTTAACTGTTTTTCTAAGCCACTGCTTTGAAAAGATTTAAGGGAATAAAATACATGAGAAATCCTAGGCAGAACAATCTGTGTTTCAAAATACATAGAAAAGAGTAAAAAAACCCAACTGTTTTCTCTTTCTTTTTTGTGTCTATAACACAGACAATATTAATATTAAATAACACTTCAGGTACTTATTAAGTTTACAAAACAGTTTAATTTTTTTTTCTTAAAAAGTATCAGAGTATTTTTTTTTTAAATTTAGATTTGGCTAAAATTATCTGTCGTATGCAGATGATTATGCAATATCTGCCAACATCCTACCCTATGACAGTTTTAGCAGATGGTTGAATGTGTTTCATGTGGCATTTATTTAAATGAAACTATATCTAATTTTTCCTGTGATTATTAACATCATCTTGCTTCTAAGGACTCGTTCTGCATTGAATTAACTACTGTTAGACTATTTCTGCCAGATTTTGTCTTTCAGCCTTTATATTGTGCGGGACAAATATTTTTGCTTTAATGTCTAAGGGTGATATATTATCACGTGGAAACTTTACAGTAAGAATAACAAATACTTCAAGCAGTGCTGACTGCGCTGCTGGATAAAGGAAACAGGGCTTGTTATTTAATTTGTGCGTCTCTCTCTTCAAGTGTTAACTGTGTAGCAAAATGAGAACACGGCACCCAGACTTAGTAAATTGGCTCTGATATTGAAACAGCGATTTGAGGTACATGTGACAGATATAAACAAAGTCACTTAAAGATGCATTTGCTTGAATAAAGCCCCCAAATGGCGATATGGGCACTGATGGAAGAGGCCAATCAAACAAGAGCTGGGGGGCTGGATATTTCCACGCTTTTATAATATGATTATTGTGACACATTACTTGTTAATTAAGCTTCACCAGATGTCTGTACGAGCGTGTAGAGTCCATGTAAAAATTTACACGTGTGTGTGTGTGTGTATAGGCATCCAGACACAGGTATATGTGTGTAGCTAGATGTTTTGGGAGTTTCTTTGCTGGGCCTATAAACCCTCCTGAGCTCCTGGAGACCAGTTTTCTCAGGGGAATTACCCTCACACATTTCTACACCAGGCTCTGTTTTAACTAACATAACATAGTCACGAAACTCCAAACAATGTGTTAAACTTCTGTTTGTCACGGAAGATCTTCCCTGGTCGTTTCAGCATCCCAGCTTCTATTTCACTTTCTCCTAAAAAGTGTCATCGTTCTCCTAAAAGTGTCATCACTCGCTCCTGAGTGAACCTCCTCTGCTGTGCTGCCTAAAGCAGCTGCTTTCTCCTCCTCCCCTGCTCCGGAGCCCGAGCAGTGATCCACCTTCTCAGCCTCCCCAGCTGCCTTGTTCTAGTTTTTTGCCAGTTGCTTTGTGCAAAATCCCCTTTTTCTTGTGTTTTGGCACGGGGGTCCACGTGCCCACTGGAGTATTGTGTTATTCTCCCTAGTCCCTTGCTCTTTGTGTTTTTGTTCACTGTAATTTCCCCGCTGTGCTTCCTTAGGATGTTCTGGGGTTCAGGCTGGTTGTTCTGCTGTGCTCTTCTGTAGAAGTATTGCTGAAACATTAGGTGATCGCTGCATTAAAACCTACTTTTTAACATTTATGACCATGACATGTAGATAAAACTCAGTAACAGGGAGGGTAAAGTCAGCCATGGGGCGCCTCATGTGCACTTTGGGCTTTCAAGGTTTGTTTTTGAGCATTTTGCTGTGATTTTGCCTTGGCTACAATAGTTGGCAGTTTCTTATTTTTTATTGGGCATAAAAAGTAATAATATGGTACAGCCATTAGCTACAGAATAAAGCACTGTTAGCACTCAACTTTTTATTTAAAATCCAAATACTGTATTGATTTTGCAATAGGAAGATGTGTGGGCCAGAAATGCAGTAAATAATGAGAGATCAACAAAGCATCGGTTCGGGATATGAAAGAGAATTGCAGATTTCCAGTCAGAAGTAATAGAAGGTAAGAAATCAATGACAGTAAAAAGAGAAGGCAAGAGTAAGTAAAATAATATTGAAAGGAAATTCAGTTACTGAGAGGATTTTTACTGCATTCAGTTTGATACAGGGCATTATCCTCATCATCCGATGTATCCCAGTACCAGGGTTTTTTTGAGAACAAGAACTGGGAGGCTTGGCTTGTATTTTCAAGATGCTTCCAAGAAAAGTAATACATCACTGTGTCTGCTTGCATCTCTTGTTAATGCTCATAAAAGACAGCAGCTACAGTCCGACATCCATGCTCTGCACAAAATGAACTAACCCTTTAACCACTAATGCTAAACTAATCGTCTGGACATAAGTCTCATGTAGCAGCAAAGGGAGAAAAGTGTTTGAATTGTCAGAGAGACATGAAGTGCAGCGCTGGGTCAGCCAGGGTGAGATTAGACCTCACTTGCAACAAACCATGCCTCAGATTCTACTGTTTAGAAGCACTGCAGTTATATTAAAACATAATCTAAGTGACAGAAAAAATAGTATTTTCAGCATGGCTCAACAGGAGTTGTGAAAGATATTTTAGCTCTAGAATTTATTCTTGGATAATTTTGACTGGGACACATAGGAAACAAAAAGGTGTGGGAGCATCTCTGATTCAGGGGTAAGAACAATATTTTGATCCGTGTTTCATCCCAGTGCCAGGTTGTGCTGGTGGTGGTGCTCATGGGCAGCCCTAACCCTTGGTACACACAGAACATGCAGACACATCCCCTGGCTCTCAGAGTATTATTACACATCTTTCAAAGTCTTCCCTGAGTACAGAGTGCAATAAAATAAGTCAGAGGTATATTTGATTTTTTTTTTTTTTTACCTTCATCTGGTAAACTACTTTCCAGTCAGCTCACTTTTGTAGTCTTACATCCTTGTCTTGGAGGCACACCCTTTGTGGCAGTAAAACACCTGTTATGAAATGCATTTTTTTAGGCTAAAAGGTAAGTTTTTCTTTCACTCAAGCAATGACTTAGTTCCTGTGTACTTGCCATTCAAAATACATTGCAGTACATAATCGTGCACCATGCTGCACGTTTATTTAAACCCCTTTATTTTACAGGTTTGGGTTTCCCCCAAACTCTCTGTAACTTTGGGATTGTTCTTCTTGACCACAACAGTCCACACTTATAAAAACTAAAAAAGAGATATTAGATAGGATGGGTTGTGAGCAAATACTGATATTACTATGAAGTAACAGGATCAATACATGAGGAATTTGCATCCACCTGAGGCTGAGTTGGGATGTTGTGTGGGAGGAGGAATCTGAGGAATGGGTGCACGCTGCATCTCTTGGCAAGTGGTGGGTGTCAGTGTGGGAATGTTGCTCCCCAGTGGATCCCAGTTGCTCCTATTTTCTCAATAAAGCTGCATATTAGATTTCTACTTTTAGCTTGCAGGTGTTTAAAGGGACTGTTTGTGCTGTGCTACAGACGCTGGTCATAAATCAAAGCACTGATGTAAAGTGGTTATAATGATGGAATCTTCCATCAACTGATTTTTTTTATTATTATTATTTTTTTTAAAGACTTTAGGACTGATTTGTGATAACAACTTTTAACCATTCCCTCTCCAGCATGAGGAGTTGCTGCAGTGGTAAACTGGTAGGACACAGTGGTTGGAATGGGTGAAAGGAAAGCTAACCTGGGCTCTTCAGGATGACACAAATAAGCATTAAAGATGTTTTTTTACTATTAAGTAGCCTTGCTGGTGGTCGTGGCTGATTGGGATACGGGACTTGAAGGTCCCTTTGGTTACAGCAGCCCTTGAACAGGGATGTTGTGGCACTGCTGAGCAGGAGAGGGTCGGCACTGCACGACTGAACCACGTTCCTGGCCTACAGAAATGCCTTGAACTCTCACAGGGTCTGTCATTCCTGCAAAGCCCAAAGGTCAGCAGTGGGTAAGGCATGAGCAGAGCCCGAAGGAAAGGCTGACTGGAATGTTTGAATGGATTGCCTGTTCATTAATGTCAGGGAGCCATTACTGAGATCATGGATTGCAAGAGAAAATAATGAGCTGTTTTGCAAAGATGGGCTCAAATATTTCTCTTTCTTCACCACTGCTTTACTTCTACCTTTGCTGTACACAGCCTTTCCTTCTTCTCTAACCCATCTGATCTTTTCTTTGGAAGAACTGTAATAAATGTAGGTGTTACTCATTTCTGCTAACACAAA
Source organism: Oxyruncus cristatus (assembly GCA_013399855.1). Lineage (NCBI taxonomy): Eukaryota > Metazoa > Chordata > Aves > Passeriformes > Cotingidae > Oxyruncus > Oxyruncus cristatus. Next base: position 86,398 of record VXAY01002132.1, on the reverse strand, counting down.
ATCATGTGTGTATCTTGAAGCTCTACACTGATTTTAAGGAATTGGTTGGGGAAATTCTTTTTAGCCTGTTGTGAATCAGTCAAAACTGGTTTGAGCCAGTTCTACCTGTGGGCACTTGTCAATTCGTTCCCTCTTGCTTTTTGTGGTATCAGTTACAATTTTTACCTTTTTTTAAATTTTTTTTTTTTTTTTAATTTAAGCCTAAAACATTCATGGTAACATTGCATCTTCAGCAAACCTCAGCTCTATTTTAATTTATTCAAGATCTCATACGAGTTTCGTGCTGCTCAGTGTTTTTATAATTCTGTGTGTTTGCAGCTCTCCAGTGTCTGTGCAGTCAGAAGCACTGAGGGAGCTCTGCTTCAAGTAAATACTCAGCAGGGAGCCAGCAGTTCTCCAGTGAGTGGATCTGCGTAGTATTGCTCTCCCTCCAGATGAGAGAGAGAACACTGTGGTGCATTCTGCCTCTCTACCTTGCCCTTCCTGGGCAGGGCACAGAGCTGAGGCTTGTTAAGGGAACCGTCTCCCTGCTCTGCCTGGGGTGGTGCTGGTTACTGCTCGTTGTAATGGTTGTTGATTTGACAACTTGTCCTGCTGGGTGCTCTGACTGTGCTCCAAAGCTTGTTAGTGACTGAAGTAAACCTTTCTCAGGCCATGGAAGACTTTTTTTTCTTCCTATTTTTTTCCCTTTCTTTTCTTCCCGTTTAATTTTTGGCTTTTTCTTCCCCTTCTCCTTTTTTTGCTTTGCAGCTTCAGTTGTGTTAGAACGTGGTGTTTTGGATCCCTTTCATGCATTGTCTGTGTTTCAGCCTTCATCGAAGATCCTGTGAGCCAAACCCAGATTCTGTACTCACACAAAGAAACATCTGATGTTGGGAAGAGCTCAGACATGTTTTCCCTCTGGGAGGAAGGGGAGAAGTGGGACATGAAGGAGGGGCAAGGGTGTACTGTTAGAAGTAAGAGAGTCTCTTACTTAATTTTCTCCAGCATAAAACTGATCTTTTTGTCTCTACTACCACTGCCACCCAGCTTCTGGGCCTTTCTTAGCTGGTTGCACTTGTTTTCCCCCAACCCTTTGCTGTCTACCTGCATGATTTGCCATCTCAGGAAACAGAGTTAAATGGTTACTCCCTAAAGAAATGGGGACTGCACCGGTATTTATTTCCCCCCCCTCCTCCCCTTGCATTTTGCTTCTGTTGCACCTTTGATACCATTGCTTCATCCTTAAGTGGTGTTTTATGGCAGATGAGGGACAGTCATTTTTTCCGAAAAACGAAGACTCCCCTTAGTCATCACAAAGTCCTGGGCTCGTTACTCTGGGGAAGGGAAGACCAACAAGAGCCGGGATGAGAAAGAGCTGTTCAGTGACAGAGACAAAACACAACTTCCAGTGTATTTGTCTTGGAGTAAAAGTAATGTATGCCCTCTATTGAACAAGTAACCTATCGATTACGGGGGAACCAATGCACTCTCACGTCTCCACTGTGGCTTTTTCCTTTAATGGATATAAATGTCTATGGCTTTTCTCATGTTGGCTTTGAGAAATATTAAGGGTTACAGCCAGTGTAACAAAGAACTGCTTAACAGGTCTGGTATCTTCTGGCTTTAAGAGCCACTTTTCCAACTGTAGAGTTGTCTAAAGATGCTGATTAATTTGCATTTACGTTATGTAATTTTAAGATAAAATGATTCGTGTTTTATCTGTTTTAAAAAAATAATTCTTCAGTGGCTTCCTTCTACTGTCTGAAGAAGGATTACTTAAAGAAATGTGCTATTGGATGCATTTATCAACTAGGAAAAGGCTCCTCTTTTATCTGAGTGCCTTTTTAAAGTGTTTCTGTTTCCTTTTCCCACTGTGTTTTATATAAATTTGTGAACATCAGGAATATAATTTCTGACATACCTCTAGGGAGAGGTCTTGAGGGATGAGCACTGTTACCCTTGCACATTAGGGAAAGGCTGGGGATGCTGAGTCTCTAACAAGGCAGCTGTTCCCAAAATGTTCAATCATTTTTGCTAAATAAGTTAACAAAAAGAAATTGCTCAGAACAGAGCAGGTGTCTCACCCAGTCTCTGCATTGTTCAGTTTGGTTCCTCTTTTCTCTTGTATATCTGCTGTCAAGTTTTTCAGCTTCCACAGGGTGATAAAGATGGATTAATACACATTATTTACTACATACACATATATGTACAGCTGTAAGTACATATATATTAGAGAAGGAATCTCATCATACATAAGTAGACATATAAGAAGGCTGTTGCAGTACATTTTGGGTCCTTATATTATCAAGATAAGGGAAAAAGGCTTAAATGTCTTCTGCAGGTGATTGTTGTTAAAAAAGAAAAGGTATTTAATTGCTAAGGCTTTTATATTAATGTTTAATTGCCAATCTTCCATCTGAATACAGTTTGATGCTCAGGACAGAACTGTGACACAGATTGCATGGATTCTGCTGATAGACCTATTTTATTAAGAACATTAAGCTAATCTTTTTTGGATAAAACGCTGTGGTTTCCTCCCAAGTGGTGCTTTATTCTGGTCCAGTCTTTTTTTGTTTGTTTTGTTTTGTTCCCTGAAGTTTCAGCAGCCTCCATGTCCTCTTTAACCTCTTTCCTACCTACTTGTGTTCCCCAAGAAAACTTCTCTCTGCCAGATCCTGGCATCCTGGTGCCTCTGTTGAGGGTCAAAGGCAGTTTTGTTTTCCAGCTTCTGGACAATGATGAAAGCTTTCATATCAGGGGCTTTTATTTCATTCAGGTGTCTTCCTTGCTCTTGGGATTCTTTTATCTTTGTTTTCCATTACCAGCAGCTCCAAAAGGTAGATCTACTGTATGAATATGCATAAAATTTGTGTTTTGCTGTTCTGTTCTAGAAGGACTGTTCTCCATCCGTGTTTAAACTCCTCTAGAAGTTTGGAAGTCAGTGGGACTTTATACTTGTTCTTTGCACTGGTTTATCCTCACAGAGGCTGAAGGGTCCTGCATCCCTCTTCAGTACAGGGATGTCTGTGACTGCCTGAAGGGTTCTTCTTTACCTTCTGCCCTTCTGGAAACTTCTAGCTAGGGGTTTCCTCCACTCCTTAGTGCTTCCAGAGAACCACAGAGTAAGGGCATCCTTCAGGTTGGGTGTTTTTTGTGTTTTATCATTATCTTAGCTTTGGTTATAAAGTTATACTTTTCAATCTTGTTTAGTTATCTTGCTATTTTGAAACCATTTTGACGTCATTCTCACCACCACAGAATAACCAGTCCCGTTTTATTATAGCTCAGTTAGATTATTTTTGGCTGTGTTTTGAGTTCTACTGAAATTGAGGTTTAATTGGGTCGATATGGTGCCAAAATTTAAGTTCTTTTTCGGCAACTTGTTTTTATTTGCAAAATAAGAAGCTGGAAGTTTGAGCAATTTGATTTCATAACATTGAGAGCTGATCAGTTCTGTTGTGTATTGAGTGTTCGGGGAAAGAAGACTTTCATTATTTGATATTTTGTCTGTAACTGTAAAGCTAGAGGCTTTATAAAACCAGGTTAATTTATTAACTCACAGCCAATACACAGGGATTTGATTTGAGATGGGTTAAATTATGGAATCATGGAATCACAGATTGGTTTGGTTGGAAGGGACCTTAAGGGACCTCATCTCATTCCACCCCCTGCCAGGGGCAGGGACACCTTCCACTAGCCCAGGTTACTCCAAGCCCAGTCCAACCTGGCCTTGGACACTCCCAGGGATGGGGCAGCCACAGCTTCTCTGGGCAACCTGTTCCAGGGCCTCCCCACCCTCACCACAGGGAAGAATTCCTCCCCAGTATCCCATCTAACCCTGCCCTCTGTCAGTGGGAATCCATTGCCCCTTGTCCTGTCGCTCCAGGCCCTTGTTAGAAGTCCCTCTCCAGCTCTGTTGGCCCCCTTAGGCACTGGGATGCTGCTGTAACTTCTCCCCAGAGCTTTCCAGTAATTTGGAGGTCCTGGTGAGTGAGATTTCTGACAGAACCTGTGTGTGTGTGACACCCTGGAGGACAGAAAAAGCAAGCTGGGGGTTGGTGTGTGTGCGGGCAGAAGGGTAAGGGCAAGTGAAGGGCAGTGCCCTTGAGCGTGATTGAGGGTGAATGTGCCCTGTATTCAGTAACACACTGTATATATGCCTATCTGTCCCAATTCCTATACTTTTCCCATTAATGACTGTCCATTGTCATTGCAGGACGCCTAGAGCTTTCTCACATAGTGCATTGGGTGTTGGTGAGTGACACTGCTTTCCTTCAGTATATTGCTGCAATCCTTGCTTGCTCAGTGGAACGCAGAACATGTGGGTGTCAGTCTGGTGAAGAAACGTGCCTGAGGAGCAGCCTTTGTCTCCTTGATGTTTAGAAAAGACAGCTGTGGTAGTTGGCTCTAGGTTCAGTTCTCACTTTTAGCCTGTACTTAAACTTCTGATTAAGGTCAGGCAGGACACCTTGTCATCTCTGCACCACTTAGCTCGACTTTTATCTGATGCTGAAGAACTTGCTAAGTTGTCTTTGAAGAATAATGTTCTGAGGAAAATGGATCTAAATGGATATATTGGGTAAAATAAATTCACCTGCAGTCCTGTGGAAAAAGCACTGTAAATCTTGCTGTGACCCCGTTCACTAAGGAGGTTTGTTGATAGCGTTATATTAAATCAGGAACAGCAGAGGAAGCGATATAGATACTCAATAGGAACTCAAGAGGGAGAATTGCATGGCTTGTGGGATTACAGAATATGGAATTTTGTACATCCAGGTCATTACTTTGAATTCAAACACACTCCTGGTAGTAATAAAAATCTGTTACCAGATGACAGCTCTCCAGTTTCATGTATGAGATGAGTTGAGGTTTTCTATCCACCTGGTAATGGGCAGATGCCCACTATGCAAAAAGTGGCACAACTGGCACCATCAGCTACTTTTATTGACAGTCTCAGTGGGGTGGTCAGCAGTTAAATATATCACAGCAGAGTCACCTTTTTGACCTTAGATTAGATTCTCCTTTGGTGTTCAGCAGGGATCTATGTGCAGAGAAAAGTTCAACAGAATAGAAATTTTCCTCCTTTGTTTAATATTGTTGAACATTGCTTCAGTGAAAAGCAAGTAAAAATTAAGGGCAATTTCCAAATTATTGCTCAGTGTCTTAAACATCTCATGAGAGACTATGTGTTATTCCTTATTTCATGTGGCACCAAACAGCCTTTCAACAAGGGAAGCATCTGAAAGACAATGTAATTAATAAGTATTTTGGCAGAGGCCAGCATTATCCTTTCTCCTTTATTCTCTGGGGCTTACCATTGTTGACACCACTGAATAAGAAAGCTGATTTATTCTGGATGTGTAGGTGTTACAGAACATAGCTGCCTTTGAAGAGATGTGGCGCATTTAATGTGTCTGTTTTCAAGACATTCGTCCTCTGGTGTTTGCAGAAGTAAATTCTGTGACGAGTCCCTGTGACTCATGAAGTTCTACAGGAGCTCCCACAAAGTAGCTTTTCCCTCGTGAAACTCAGTCATCGCTCTCGTGCCTTCTCGGGGGTTTGTTTTGCCCACAGTGTGAGGGAGTTTCATGTGAAGCTCTCGCTGTCACACTAATAAGTGCAAAAACTCAAGTGCCTCGTGATTCTTGAGACAGAGGCTACCACAAAAATCTTAATTAAGCTGTCTGCAAATAGCTGTTATTCCTGAGATAACCCAGCTATCATGGAAAAGAAAGATGTGGATTTTCAAAATAAAATATTCATATGTGTATATATATGTATATATTTATGTGCACTCAATGCTGTAAGCAAAGGAGGAGGAGCAGTTCAGAGTGGTGCCAAGAGAACTCTGTATACAAACGTCACTGTGCCAACCTGCAGCTCTTGAGCCAACTCTTGAGTCCCTTGAAAGTTGTCACCAGCCATTTGCCTGTGGCTCAGCATCAAGCAAAGAGGGGGCAGATGGCATTTCAAGCCAAACAAACTGATCTTGGTGTTTGGAAATAATTCAGATACTAGTTTTAAAAGGCTGGGACTGCTTGTGCTGAATGTAACTACTCCTTTTGGCTGGAGACTTTATCAGTACGGGGTATTTTAAGATGTAGATAAGAGAAGCCTATTCCCCACCCCCAAAATTATTTAGGAATTTAAAAGAGAAGCAATATTCCCTTATTTTGCTCTTGATCTCAATGTTCATTTATCTTGAAGTGTATTCTGTCTCAGATCTTAAATATGCTTCAGAGAAGCCACTCTACTTCTGCCACTTTCACAGTAAAACCTGTTATAAGCGGCATATTTAAAAAATGCCATAATTTGTAAATAATTATGAAAATCAATTTATAAACACAACAGTGGATGTTAATTGCCCTGAAGGTGCTAAGGTTAGCCAAAAATTTCCAGTACTGTGTGGTTTTATGTGTTTTGTTTGGAGTTCTTGGTATTGTTATGAGAAGTTTTGAATAGAAATGCTGATAGAATGTTAGCATTGGAACAAATAGGAGCCTATAAAATAAGACTTGGCATGGAGTAGCAATCTTAATGCTGATGATCATGGCAAACACGCACAGCTTCCACTTGGGGACAATTGACAGAGATGGCACAACTGATTTTACCATGTGCTATATGTCTTATTAATTACTCTGCAAATTGCTATGAACTCCAAAGCCTGTTTCTTTGTTCCACTGTTGGGGAAAGTTTGTCTGGTTTATGTTTACTGCAAACATCAAACTTCTGTATTTATTTTATGGGAATTGTGGCTTCTCCTTTCCTCTCCTTCCCTCCTGTTGTCTTTTGCTCTTCCCTTCTACCCCTGCGTTGACAGTCAGAGATGTTTTTAAACTGTGATGAAGAGCAAGTCTATGTGAACCAAGAAGTTACTTAGACCTAGAAGGAATCTGTTGTGGTTTTGCACCAGGCTTCTCCCCAGCAAAACTGGCATTTTAAATCTGGACTTGTGCATGTGTCTTACTATTTTGGGGAAGAAGATGAAATCCTACCCATGTCAGAGGTGGTTTAACATCCAAGCAGAGAAGAGTTGAAGTGACATTCCAGAAACAAGTGTGTGTGCAGATTCCTTGTCAACATTTGTGTCAATGTAATAGGGACAGTTATATCTTTGAATCTACTGTATCAGGTTTGTAAAGGTTTGGATGGACCAGAGATTGTATTGTGGTTCCCGCAAAACCTGTGAAATCATTGAGTGGAAGAGAAGATGGATGTACCTGACTGAAATTCCAGGCTCTAGAGGGATTCTGCCCCTGTTGCTACCTGGTGTGAACCAGATAAAGAAACCCTTGAAATTGAATTTAATTGCATGAAATATTCTGGTAGCAGTGAGGATATTAAACCAAGAAATGCCATGAAACAAAAAGCACACTGATGCGAACAACCAGTGTGTTATTTGCTATTTTTTCCAGGCCTGACAGCATTATAAGTAGCCAGTGGGTAGTGCTGGGTAAACAGGGGAGAACATGTAGATTGAATTATATGTCTTCTCAGTCCTGTGCTTGTCCTGAATAGCTGGTGGTTCTGGGAAGTTGATTGAGTTGTTGTTGCCAGTCACCAGTGCAGACCCTTCCACAGAGGAGAACTGCAAATGCTGAACTGCAAATGCTGAACTGCTGTCAGGTTTGCTGCGGTAGCAAAAGTGAATTGTAATCAAATCCTCTGTCTGGTGGGAGGCAGTTTAAGAAAGGTTATGGTTGGAGGCTTGAAATTTGAGTGGGCTGCCTCTTGGGGCTTCCAAGGAGTCAGAGAAGTCCTGGAACTGTGACAATTAAATTAGGACATGAAATCTCTTACAAAACCATAAAACCTTTGCAAACCGCGTACGTGGTGAAAAACCCCCTGGGAGCGAGAAAGGCTCTTGTAGCCCCCAGCATCAGTTCAGAGTAGGGAGCATGTACAGCAGATTTCACCTTCTAACTCACTCATTTCATCTGTGTCAGTGCCTGCTGTTCCAGCTGTCTGTGGCTGAGTGGTACATCCACTATTAGTAAAAGTTACAGGTTTGTGTTTTTTTTTTTTCAATTACAGGCAAATCTGTTAGATCTACGATGCAGCTGCAATTGCAGCATGGAAAATGACCTTCTCACAAGGAAATTACTGTAAAATGTTGTTCCTTCCTTCCGAGCACAACATAAACACATTAATTGCTACAAGTTCGGGTTATTTTTGTCATTTGTATTAAATAGCTGTTCTTCAATAATTTGAGGACTTTAGCAAAAAAAGATATTAGCAAAAAAAAAAAAAAAATCCCAAAATCCCAAACATTACCAAAATAGCCTCATCTCACAGCTTTGTTAACAACACTTTGCATTTCACTTTTCATTCCGGCTTTCACAACATCAGACTGTGGCACAATTATGAATTTTAAAAAATGCAAAATGATTCTTTGACACGCTTTTTCTCCACCCCTCTCTCCCATCCTTTTCCATTACAGGATTGCACAGGTTTAACTCCCAATACATTTGAATTTAAAAATTTGGCCAAGCTAATCAACAACCTGTTCTTTTTTACCTGCTTTTGATATTCATAGAATCATAGAGTCTTAAGGATGGGAAGAGACCTCTGATGTCATGAATGGTTCTGAATAAATTTGGAGACAACCTCTACCATAAGGCAAAGGAGAGGATTGCCATAAAAATATTTTACAGTGTTTTGTGATAGGAAGCAGAGAAAAGGTCTTTGAGGGAACAGTAGGAATCATAACTTGGGCAAAAAGGGTTTTCTTCCTTTGTTTCATGGTCATAAATTTAACGCAGTGTTTTACGATGTTTGTTTCCGTGCAAGTAAAAGGTTGTTTTGTTTTGTTTCTTAAAGAATCCTTGAGGTTGAAGGGGTTGTAAATCAGAGGTAGAAGTATTCTTTTACTCATATAATAAATGGCTAGAGGGTATGGTGCTTAGCTAATTCTTTTTCTTGAGTTGGTTTATTCCATTTTATACAGACTTTTATTGCAACAGGAATGAAAGTACTACCTACACCTGTGGTTTTTTAATCCCAGGACAGTTGTGTGTGTTGTACCAGGTGAGAAAGTTTAAATTCTGTTTCGTGAGATTTAAAGCAATGTGATGAATTATTGAGGCAATAAGTTATGGACAACCAGGATATTAAAAAATTGAGGTGGGGGGGGAAGTTAATTCAGAAAACATGTTTTGCAAAAACAAGCTTTTTGCTGGTGAAGCAAACTCTGGGAGTGTCTGCTCTGGAGACTGGTCATAGTGAGGTAAAACTAGGGTTTAAGGGTGATCCTGATGAGATCATAAGTAAAAAATATCAGTATCTGCTTTGTTACTGCGTATTACGTTCTTTTTGAGTCATTTCATTTCTTAGCAATTTATTAATTTCTTAGAAAACATTACTTCAGAGGTGCAGAAAGACTAAATTGTTCCTTCAACCACAGAGCACATTTGAAGTCCTGGCCCTAACAGATCCTTCAGAAGATTCCCATGTCTCAAATATAATTTGTAATGTATTTTGAATGTATATGTACCATCAGTCACTGTAGAGGAGTATGTGCTGCATGTGCTGACATGAACCTGGGCTGTTTTCAGTCAAATACAATAGAATTATATTTCTAATGGAGAATATTATCATAGCAAAAGTCTCACCTACATATGTGGGATATCTTGCAAGATGTCTTTAGTCCACCTGAGCTTATTTAAGGATAATATGAGGAAACAAGGCAAAGTCTCACATTACTTGTTTTCATCTTCTTTTGATAATTTACTGATCCTTAAAAGCTTTAAAAAGTTTATATTCACATTTACTTTACGTTTTAAGTGAAAAGTTAGGTAAGTTTAGGCTGTGAGTGTAAGGTTTAAAAACAATCAGTCTTACAAGTTTTAAAAGTAATCTCATCCCAATAAGGAGCTTCTTTTTCCTGGGCATGGCAGATGATATTTTTTATTGTTTGTTTTCTATAGTGCTTTGTGAGGGGCTTAGCATTTCTCATTTGTCTCTCAAAGTCTTGTTTTGCTTGGCCCTCAGTGCAATGTATTAATATTTCTGAAAGATGGAGAAAGCATTCTCTCAAACCCCTTCCTTGTCTTAATTAGATGCTGGGTTTGATAGATCAGTGAATTTCTGTCATTTAAGATGTGATGGGGATGATAGATGACAAGAAATAGTAATGACTACACACTGTAATGTGATGAGAAGGACGTTTAATATTGCTTACAAATATGTCATCCATTCTTGGGAAATCAGTATGAGTGGGACTAATGAGACAAACCTGAATATCTGAACCAGAGCTGCTTCTACAATCCCAGACAATTAGAAGGCTTAAATTCCCCATTTTGACAATGGGTCACACAGTGAGAGAACGTGGGTGATTACACATTGTGTACAAGAAAGCCAAACTAATAAAACAGCAATCTCCATCAGAGGAAATGTACTTTTTGTTCACGGAGAGATATGATTTGTTTGATTAATAATAATTCAGGAACTCAGCTGAGGTGCTGCATACACAGAAGAGCTCACAACGAAGTAATAAGGAAAAGGAGTTTTAGAAAACAGCTATTTTGGATACAGGGAAATGACAATAATTGCCTGCTTACAAACACTGAGTAAGTGCTTGAAAACCTCTGAGCCATAATTGACTATAATTTACATGCTTCATGTGTCCTAGCAAGATTCTGATTTTATTAGCGTTTTATTGCTTGTCAGAATGCAAATGCTGGGGTGTTTTTTAAAAGGTGGAACTTTAAACCCTAAATCAGTTGCATGTTTGGATGTTGTTTTGGGTTTCTTTCTTTGTTTTGGTTTGTGGTATTTTGTTTGGGTTTTTTGTTACTGTTTAAAATAGACTTTATATGACAAAAGAAAGAGTACAGAGAGCAATATAAACCAGCAGATTTGACTTAAACTGAAGTTGCACACAGAGAAATCAGCCACAGATTAGGGCTCTTTTTAAGTTAATCAAGGAGAGAACTTTATGACTAGGCACATTATGTAGGTTTGCAGTTATAGTACATTCTTAAATGTGTTGGGTAACCCTGAGGATTACATGGATATTTGAACTCAGTATACCTCTCATCCTACTGTGATTACAGTGTATTTGTTCATCTGCCTTTCAGCACTTACACCTTTTCCATAACAATCCACAGGAATATTGTACAGAGTGGAAGAGGTAATTTAGGTAGAGGTTATTAGGGTTGGCTTTGCCTCTCTTTCAAGATGAAGGAGATGGAGACCACTGCTGGCATTTTGAGGTTGACTGATAACAAGCATAGAAGAAAACACCATAAGCAATATTCCCTTGGTCAGCAGGTGCTGTGCTGAGTACTTCAATGCTTCACAGTATTTTGACCATTCACACTCGTTGAGTAATTCCTAAAGGATCCTTGGGTGTCAGCAGGACCTTCAGTTGTTTTAAGGCAGTGCTGGTTCCCACTGCTGACAGAAAGGGGTTTTTTTTCTCTTTTGGTAGTTATGATACTCCAACTGCATTTTCTATAGGGGCACGTGCTGTTACCTGTCCAAAGGATCTGTATTTGAAATTGTACAGGGATCTAGAATAGTTCCTGTGGTATACAAGTGCTGGTTGATAAATGGCTGCTCCTCTTGGGAACATGCTTTGCTGAAATTGTGTTACTGTGTTCTCATTATTAACCGAGTGCAAATAAACCTAAGTCTTCACAATAGTTCGAAACATTTATAGCAGGCATAGCAGAAAAAATAAAAAGGAAAATAAAAAGGGAAACCTTCCTAATTTGCTCATTCTGAGGCTGGACTGTTGCTAAATTGCTGGGCCAGTTTAACTGCAGGTGATATAAAGAACCCGTTCCCTGAATTTTCCCTCACTTCTTGGCAGTAATAGGTTTGAGATTAGGGGCCCAAACATGTTTTCAGTACAAAGCGTTTCTTCTTTTTGTGATTTAATAAAACAAACAAACCAAAAATGCTTCCTAAGATTGAAGTTTTGAAACAACAGGTGTTTGTTGCCCTCAGTGGTTTAAAGGAGTGTTCTCTAATCTTTGCAAAAAGCACAGTCTGGCTTTGAAAATCAGTGAAGAAATACAATGGTAGTATATTTAAATATTTCCCTAAATTCACTTTTGACCTTAACAATTAGAATTTGATGTGACAAGAATGTATTTACATGCATGTCTTCACACACAGAGTGAAAACACTTCCATAAATTGAGAGTTCTGGTAAATCCCAGGTTAACCTGACAGGACAGAGGAGAAGAAGACATTTTTTAAACAATTCTCTAAAAAAGTGAGCTTTTTCAAACTGCTGTTTTATCTAGGATAGATGTTGACATTTAGATAAGGTGATTTTTTTTGTCATTGTGTGTTGAAGAAATGATGGACAAAAATATTTACGGTGTTGCTCTCACAAGCCCAGCCTTTCGTGTGCATGATACCGTCCTGTGATAAACACTGAGCACAAAGAACCTTGCAGCTGCAATTCCTTATTACACCTCCTAATTATTTATGGTTTGTGATAGGTGAGCATTGGATTATTTTCACAGATTTGTGAAAAGAATTTTAGTACCAAAAAATATAAAGATAAATATGTGTACTGAGGTGGTGTTTTATGGAAACTGAGAAGGGGCTGCATCTTGGAGGCCTGGCATGGGGGTAGGCCAGGCAAGAAAACAACCTTCAGTGATGCTCCTTTTTGACAGGCTTTTCTTGGGCTTATGTTTGTTTTGGGTTTTGGGCATGTATGGCTGCCTATAAAGGCATTTAAAATCCCATTTTATGGTGCAGCTGGAGGTGAATGCCTGTGCTTTGTGGGCTGCTGTGGGGTCTGGCAGTGGGGCTGGGGGGGCTCCGTGAAAGGAGCCCGGGGATGTCCCACGCCAGGCACAGCCAGTCCTGGCTGGTTCCAGAGCCAGGCTGGGGACAGCTCGTTCTGGAAAGGATGAAATAGTGCAGAGCTGTGAGGAAATAGGAGTCCCAGCCCTGGGAGCAGCTGGGAGAGCAGGAGGAGGGGCAGGAGCGGCTGCACTGCTGGGCAGAGCGTCCCTGCAGCTCCTGGGGGGCTGTGGAACAGGGATTCAGGTGGAAAGCTCTGCTGCACTCCACGCTGGACCAGTGCCCTCAAGGACCTGTGGCTTGTGCAGAGCCCACGCTGGAGCAGCTCCTGAGGCACTGCTACCCCTGGGAAGGAAGGGCTCGTGCTCAAGCAGTGCTGTCAGTGTGCAGCTCCACTGACTCCCCTGAATCTGCATGGGGTGAGGAGCTGGAGCTCTTTTCTGTGGTTTCATCACTACTCACACCAAAAAGTGCACATTGTTTCAAGAAATAGAGGAGGAAGGTCGCTCTGTAGGGGTGTAAGTTTAAATTATTGCGGTGACCTTTTCAGCTGTCCTTGTCGTTCTGCTTATCCGTTGAGCTGCGCGTTAGACTCCCTGACTTGAAAGTAAAGTGGTTTTGTGGCTTGGAAGAGACCAGAGATCCCAAAGCAGGTCCCAGCAGCTGCTGCTCTGGCAGCATATGTATATATATATATATATGTATTATATGTCCTGTGGGCAGTGCTGCATGAACAGAGCCTGAACAGAACCAGGAGTGGTGCAAAGATTATCTCCCAGGAGAGCACTTCTGGGCTTTATTTTCCTCTGAAGGGCCTTTTGAGTTTATCCTGTCATTTCCCAAAGAATTCTGCACGTTGACTCAAGTGAGTGCAGGATCTTGGTTGCATTATTGTACTGGTCATTTAAATGCTTCTTTCCCATGTGCTGCATTTGCTCAGCCAGCTCTGGCAGAGCAGAACAGGTCACACGTAGGGAAATTTTCCCAGAATTTGGTCCCAGCCGCCACAGATTCATGGCTCAGGGATTCTCTGAAAAAGAGGAGGTACTGTTGTATTTAAAATCTCTTGACAGATTGCTTTTTGAATAAATTTGTCATATACCCCTGTGCTTTTTATAATGCCCCCTAGTTTCCACTTACTCTGTGCTTCCTTGTAGTACACCCAGGCTGGTTCCTCCTCATTCCTTACTCTCGACCGAATCAGTAATTTGAGGGTTTTTGTCAATACAATTTTTTGACCTACCAGCTTAGGTACTTAGGCTCCTCTTCCTGTCCATTATAACTGCATTTGTCTCTGTATTTTATTTTTTTTTTTTCGTATTCTAGTCATTTCCTCTGGGTTTCTATAACATTATGTGTGTAGACATGCTTATGAACTCTGAACAGAAAAAGCAGTCTATACTGAGTTACATTGTTCATGAGAAACAAACAGCAAAACAATCTTTTGTTGCCCTGGCCCTTCAAAACACCTGCCACTTAGCTCATTTTTTAAAATTATACCAACATACCAATAACTTTTGCAAGGAAATCAGTATGGAAAATGTTTTAAAAAAACAGATTCTCACTGGTTTATATATGTGAATTTTGGTGGGGTTTTTTATAAGAATTACAGTTTTGCTTGTCTTGTCTTTATAGAGTGATGTTTTAAACTTTGCTTTATTAATTTAATCAAACTCTTTATGCCACTCTACCTGTTTTCAGGTATGTGTTGTATGAAGTGATCTGTACAATTCTGTCTGAAGGTGATTTTTGCACTGTAATATGACATAGATACTGCAGTGGTCATTCACTATGTGTTCCTCTCTGTAATCGTAATTCTTGGTTGTAAGTCAGCTGGATTGGTGAAGGAAGGTGGATGTGTCAAAAAATGCTTCCATTAGTGCCATTATTTTTTTATTTTGTAGTTTCACAAATTCAGCAGATCTGTATGAATTCAGGAGGTTGAAAAATTGAATCTCAGAGGAACAATTAGACATCCAGTTTTACTTTCTGATCTTGAAAATAATTAAATGTTGCTCAAATGGCCATATGTCAAGCTCAATAATTTGGATTCTGACAAATATTACCTTTCCATAGGACATCTGTTAAGAGGTCAAAGCTGTCATCATACCCAGACATTCCAGGAGTTGGCCATCTCAGTGCTTGTTAAAATCTCGTGCTTTATAGACATGCATGGCCATACTTGTGTATGACCTGATGAGTTACAGTAGTTTTTTAAGCAGATTCAGGGTTTTGTTTGCTTCAGGAAGACACAGAATTCCTACAGTCCATGTTTCTATTTGTACAGGTATTTCAGGAACTAAATGTAATTAAAATAAATAAAATAAAGAATGTAAGAAAGAGATTTTTTGGGGCTGCAAATTAAGTACTTGATTTGCAAGGTTGCTGTTGTCATCCCTTCTCCATCTGTTTGGATCTGTTTGGGGATCAGCTGCAGGTTCGTTCCCATGTCCTGTTGAGATCCTCCTGTCTTCCTGCACAGCAACAAGAGCTTTGGCAGGAGGAGGTGTTTTATCACTTGAGGTGTGAGCTGACACAGGCAGAACGAGGAACAACCACAACACCACGGCTGAATTGTTTTCATTACCTCACAGACCGGGACATTCCCAAAGCAGCACCAGGCCAGAGGCACACAGGTGGGAAGGAGGATCCCATGGAGCTCATTCCTCACTGGGGGAGTACTGAACCTGATCCACACTGGTGGAGTTTCCCACTGTGTTCGATCTTTCCCACAGCAGGGCAGGAATCTGTTCAGTGGAGTTCCTCCAGATCTGTCACAGTCCCATGTTCCCTAAACACAGATGTTCTACTCGTGAAGCCCTCAAGACTAAACAATGATTAGGGTGATATATGTGTTTTCCTACACCCCAGCTGCAGGTCACCTGACTGTGTTTGCAATCCTCCTCCCCGTTCTGCCGTTATTTTCCCACACTTACTCAAAGCGAATATGCAAAACTCATGTTTTTTTCCTATTACTTTAGTAAAAGCTTGTCTTGCTTTTTCTCCTCTGCTTTATCAAATATATGTCATGTGCAAAATGTCCCTTTATTGGATGTCTGAGAAAAAGGGCTGCCAGTGATTAGATTGGCTGTTCATCCTCTCTGTTGGTCCAGCACAACCAACATTTGCTTCCTGAACGTTAGCCAAAAATTATCTTCTCTCCAGCTGGATAGGGATGTTTCATCATCTTTAAAAACTGAGGTGACCATTATGTTGTTATTGTTAGGCAATTATTTCCTGTTCTCATACAAATTTACCCTCTGACCAGTTCTGGCCGTGATATATCTGGCAGAGAAGCCAGTGAAGACTAATCAAAGCTTGTGAGAGCCTCTGTTACCGTAATGCAATTTGTCACCTTCTATCCCTGCTGCCTTTGCCACTGCTCTCCTGTTCATGAAATGCATCTGTCATCTTTATCAAAGCTTCCTGTTTCTGACTGATTACCTTTCCTGCAAAATGAAAAAAATGCTCAGATTCCAGTGGCTGTCCCAGAGTGGAAGAGCTTGACCTGGTTTTATATTCTCCTTGCACAGTTCCTAAGTTTGCCAGGGAGTTGGCTGAGGGCTTAATGCTGCATCTTTTTTTGTACTTGCTGCTGAGTAAGTATGGAGCATTGAGAGATGCAGGTAGAACTGAATTTATTTAGTTAAAGGACTAAGCTGGTTCTTTATTAGCTAGGTAAGAGTACACGACAGATGGAGCCAGACTCCGTGGAAGGGCACAGTAAAAGGATGAAGGGTAATGGACAACAAATTGTTTTCAGACATGAGGAAAAAAATTATTGACCAAGAAGTTACATAAACTTCACACAAGGCTGTGAAATCTCTGGGTTTGGGTGTACTGGTGGAGTTCACAGAATATCTTGAGTTGCAAGGGACCCGCAAGGCTCATGGAGTCCAACCCTTAGCCCTGCACAGGCACATCCCCAAGAGTCCCAGAGGATCATCCAAACACTCCTAGAACTCTGTCACATGGTGGTGCTGTGACCACTTCTGCTCAGAAATACATTACGATTGACTTTTCCTGTAAACATTTGGATTGATATTTAAGTACCTGTAAATAAACACTTTATCTCAGCAGTAGGTTTTTCGTAACTGATTTGTAGAAAGAAAATAGGTGCGGGGAACAGAGGCCATTTGTTTCTGCCTGGTTTTGAAGCATCTGCTATGGCCACAGGGAGAGATGAGACGCTGAGCTGGGTGGGTCATGATCTGAGCCAGCACTTCAAAGCACGTGCTCTGTTCAGACAACTGACTTGCTGAATGTAAAACTCTTCTGTGTTTAGTGTTTCATTTCAGTTCACTGGATTAGAATCCTGTTTCTCAGACAAGTTTCCGAATTGTATTTTAAACCTTGAAGTAGATTAGAAAGTCGTCAGCTATTTTGGTTTTTTTCTTTCTTTCCTTTTTTTTTCCCCCCCCCGGATGAGCTATCTTCTGTTATAAATGATATGACTAATATATGAGACTGTGTAGGGAAATCACCCTTTGAGAAATCAGTTTTGCCTGCCCTCTTAGATGAATTTATTTGAATTTATTTGAATCCCAAACTCCCACAATATTAGTCTCAAACAGAATTATGAGTTTAAAAATGCTTACTTGGGCAGGTAAGCTTAGAGGGGAAGAAAAGGAAAGAGCTGATATTCCTTTCCTTTTTTAAGATTTCAGCTGTTTTAATTATTTTTTTTGTTTGTTTTTTCCTTACTCTTCTGCTATCCTTCTCTTCCATTTTTTAATACTGTTATGAAGATAAAGATTTATAACATGTAAGCTTAATAGCACTAAACACTTGTTTAATTGGTGGAGATTTGGGAGAAGGCCCAGACTAATTAACACCAATTCCTATTCTATTGCCAGTTTTTAATGGTTCTTAGGACCAGATCTTTTTGGAACTATGGTTATACTGAAGGCCTGTTGAAAATAGAAAATAAAATCATATAAGGCCACCTTGACAAACCACCTGTCACCAGTATAATCCTTGCTTTTTATAAGTAACAAGACATATATGCAGTATAAACAGGGGGTTTCCCTTTTAAAGCATTACTTATAACTACATAAACTCCTCTGGAATTCTCTCCAAATATATCCATACACCTTTAATTTCACAATTTCTCTTCCTTAAGACTGGAATATTTAGTGAATAATGACCAATTTTGCTACAGGCAGCCCCGAGAGTGGTATTTATAAAAGTTCATAACTAATTGGTTATAAAAATAGGGAAACTAGAAAAATGTGATAGAACTCTCTGTAAATACTTTGCAAAATATCTAAAAGGCACGACGTCTGGAAGGGATAATTGCGGTACAGACAGGATGAGATTTAAGTTCAGATGCATTAAGCATGTGGTGTTCTCTAGCTATTCCAGTTCCTGTCTTCAGAGTCTCCACAGAGAAGGGTCCTGTCCCAGTGAGCAGGAGAGGATGCCCAGCCTGGCTGGCAGAACTCAGGTGCAGACACTTAAAGCCAGGTCAGATGAATCCAGCCTGCAAGGAAAATGACTCAGCATCATTTGGGTAATTTTCTACAAAGGCCTTTGCAAGAACAAGAACATGAAGGAAGTTTTGTGCCATTAGAATTTTCTGCCTTTTGAGCTTTTTCATTGCTTGGCTTCCCTTTCATGGACTGAGCTGATGTTAGTGGGAATCTCACCTTCTTCACAGTGTCTGCTCCACCTTTTGTTGGGTTAGGACCAGAGTGCCCTGATGCTAAAGGATGCTGCCCTGTGATTTAATACCCTGTTTCTCGCCATTTCTCTCCTTTCTTTGCTCTCCAGCTCAGGGACTGTCTTAGCTTAGCTGTGATTTTGTGTTGCTCTTGTCACTGCAGCGTTTTGCTGCCCGGGAATCCAACTTCAACTTACTGTTGTCTGCTTTTCAATGTTAAACCAAGAAGCTCTGACTGGAGCCCTCTGTTTGCCCTTTGCAGCACAAAGCTGTCAGGAGTGTCAGGGGAATGTGAGCTTAAGTGGCCTGTCACTGTATGCTAATGCAAATCCTTTGTTGTTAATCTCGGTATAAGGAAATACGAAATGGGGATTACTTAATACGTTTCTACTGAAATCCTTTGGATGTCTTGTAGCTCCCACTAGTGTTTGAAACTTTAGTCTGCTGGCACATACGATGTTTCCTTTCAAATAAGTTATCTTAAATGCCTGAGGTATTTTTATATAAGGATTTAATTGTTTCTTAAAGCATCAAATACAGTTAAGTATTAAGAAGGGGTATGTAGAGGGATGGTGGAATTCCTGTCACTTCAGGTTTTTAAAAAAAAGAAAAATCCATAAAAATCATTCAGAAGGGTTACTGTGTGTTTGATCCTGTGCTTCAGAGATATTGCATTGTCCAGAAAAGTTCCAGGCAGAACAGAGGGTTAGTTATTTTGTATTCAAAATGAATGCTTTATTATTCCTGTTTGTGGAAATTTAAACTGTGGTTTCTTGGGGAAAAAAACAAACCATAATTTTTCAGCCATGATGCTGCAAGGTATAAATGCATTTAGTATGTCTTAATCCTAAATTTTAGAGTGTGAATGACCTGGAAATGATTTCAGTAGAAGTCATTTTGATTGTTGGCCAGGTTTTAATGTTTTACTGCCCAAGTGTTTTTCACATGTTTATTTACCTGAGAGAGCACCAGCCAATTAGCATATGTTTATAGGAGACACAGTGGATATTCCAGTTGGTAAAATATCATTTAAAATGTGTTATTTGTCATCAAGGTGCATGATATGTGACTGGCCTTTTAATGGCTTTCAGAAATGTGCTTCACATAATTTGAAGCAAGCTTTCTTATCAGTATGTCTTGCAATTAATTTAATCTTGTTTCTGTTATTTCCACAGTATTTTTCAATTCAGTGAACCTCATTACATTTGCAAGTGCATTAAATTAGAGTCTGGATAGAAGAAGAGAGATGATTATCAGTTAATTTAATTATGTTTCTACGTTTGCCCATTTAATGATATGTCTGCCATTGTTGTTGCAGCCTTTGCTGCAGTAACACTGTGCAGGAATTAGTTCTGGTTCCATGTAAAGTTTGTGTTATCTGATAACTCCCGACAGCTGGTGGAGCCACATGTTCACTAATTTATGAGTCTAATCAAAAGTCATTTATTTTAAGTCCAAAGGCTAAGGTATGGAATATTTTTACAGGATTCACTACGCCGCTTTTTGACTCACCATACGTGGCGATGTTTTTACAGAGATTTACCTCAGGCATTAAGAACCACAACTTTATATTCTTGCTGTGACTGCAGGAGCGGGAAGCGTGGCATTGCGCGGGGTTCTTTCATCCCGTTGAACACTGCAGCTGGGTATGATCTTGCTTTTAAGGAGAAAAAAACAACCCCCAAAATTCACCAGTGTGCAGTACTTCCTGTAAAATGGTCCTTACTTTTACTATTAAAATTATGTGGTGGTTTAGGGTGATGGAACAACCTGAGTTCTGGTGCTCAGTGTCTGTCGGTGTTTCTGCTCTTGGCAGGAACTCAACTTTTTTTTTTTCTTTTTTTTTTTTTTTTTAATGCAACTCTGCATAATTATTTTTTTTTTTCCTAAAGGTTTGTGCCATATGTTTGGAATTTCAAGATCCATGGCATTTGCCCTGGCATCTGGAAATCCTGAGGATATAGCCACTGAGACTCTCCCAAGCAATGCTGCGTTACGTAGTGCAGCATATATCAACTGCATAGCTCATTAAAGGCACAGCTGGTAAGGCAACACTTCAGGGTTTTAGATATTTCCAGATATCCACTATTAATGTGAGAGAAAAAGAAATTCAGCTGTGAAGCACAAAATGTTTGAATTTTTAAGATGACTGGGATTTTTAGCGATTTAAGCTTTGAAAGTAAATGCAAAAGTTCTTTAGAAATTGTAGCAGAAATAACCCATAACTGAGAAAGAAAAATAAAAATTAAATCCAAATTTTACTGAACTCTTAAAACTGTTCTTCTGTCCTTATATTTCGGAAGGTAAGCCAATTAGATTTACATTTGTATTTACTATTTGTACAGGATGAATCATTCTGTGGCTGCAAGGTAAATAATGCACATAAATTGTGTACATTAATTTGTTTCTTTTTCTGAAAGTACTTGCCACTAGAAAAAGGCTCTCCTGTCACGAGGAGGATCAATATACGTTAAAACACTTCTGGTCCCATAGCCTACTCCTCTCAGTCTTGCAGTACAAAGAGCTAATGGACTGTTTTGCAATGGAATGGTTACATTAAGCTTTTCAGGGTGAAGGTATTTTAATATTTCTGAGGCACTTAATTGGAGGAAAAAAAAAGGCGAATTTAGTATATTTTTGAAAGTGGGATCAGTGTGTGGGTACAGAGTGGGAGAATCAGGCTGAACAAACTCCACAAAGATGGGATTTGTGAAGTTATTGCAGAAAACAGTCTGTTAACTGTTGGTAGGGACCTGGTACCCAGTGGGTTGTTACTTACTATGGCTTAGTAATGCTGTTGTAGGGCTGATCAGTTGTAGCCGAGTGTTCAGATTAGCAAGATACGTATTATAAATATATATTATCTAGATCTACATTATATATATTGATACATATACTACTTCTCCTGTTTGTTTTGGATTTTTTAAATAACTGCTGAGTGGCCTCTGACTTGCAGGAATTTGATGAATCCCATATTTTGTGTCACACGCTCACTTCTGTTTTCACCTCTCTATTTTTTTTTTCACTTTTACTTCTTTTCACTGTAAAGTTATTTTTGGCAAGGATGACTGATAGGCAGGCACTGCTGTTTGTACAGTGGAGTGCAGGGATATACCAATATTGGTTGGATCCAATGGATGTTGTGGAAATTAAAAATATAACAATTATTACATAGCTTGCTTTTCTGTGAGGTTTTAAAGTCAGGAGGCAAACGCAAACATACCTGTTTATCTTACAGGTATCCATTTGGGGTCTGAGATCTAACCAGGTGTTTGTTTTGAGTTGCAACTCACGATTTCGTAACACTTGACAGTTTTCCTTATTTATTTTCTTATTTTTTTAATTATTTTTCTAAATAATAAATATTATTTTTCCACATAAGCACAGAGTTTCTGCCCAACTCCATCGGTAAGAAGTGTTTTGAATATCTGCCATTATGCAGTGGTCTCTGGAAGAGTCCTGTGAAAACTCCCATGGGCCAAAAAGAAATGTTGTGCCCCTTTATACTGGCAAAATCATCACTTAGAGGCTGCAGGCAGGGATAAATCCAGGCATTTGTCCAAACACAGGAATAAAGGAAGGATTCATTAGCTAGTTTTGACTGCAATAAATAGTGTCTGATTACAAGAGTCCTCAAATAATGCTAAGGGCAGAAAAACAGATCTGCTCTGACTATGGATAGCAATAGGGAGAATTAAATAGGTTTAATAGATCAGTGAAATTTTGGGTTGGATGTTTGACATATGGGAGAATAAAACTTCTTCTTAACTTAGCATAGATCTACTTGGTCGATCCTCATCCTACAATTACAGCAGTTTTGCATTCTCTGCTGAACTTCTCTAGAAAATGTTTTGTTTGGGGTTTTTATTGCTTTGCTTTGTTTTAAACCAGTGGTAACTTGGTAATTCACTATGACTTATTTAATTATGCTTATTGTAATGTGAATAATTTCTGCTCTCCTTGTTCTTGTCAGTTCACTTTGGCCATTTCCACCCCCCCCACAGCTGATATTTTTGGAGGGACTGAAATGGAAAGGTTACATCCCTTAGTATTCTGTGTTGGAAAAGTAGTGTGTTTTTCCTCCTGTCAGGACGAATGCTTTCAAAATCCCTCCTTGGTCTGAGCTGCTGTGCTTGACGTCTCATTATTTGACTCAGCTGTTTCAGTTTCACCTTCACCCAGCTAATTAAGTAACTCATTGAATGTATTATTCACTATTTGATTCCCCTATCTGAGTCGGTGAGAGATGGAATTTAAAAAAAAAAAAAAGAAAAAAAGAATCCCCTTGATGGGATTAGGGGAAGGATTGTTGCTCGCCATGGTGGACTAAAATGAGAAGGAGCTAATGAAGTTGGCGACACATGAATCACACTCTTGTCGTTTGAGCCAGGGTTTGGCTGCTGGTGAAAGGACTGGGATTAGGGCTGATCATTCCTTAACTAAACCAGATAGTGACCTGTTAATTGTTTCAGGACATCGGTGGTGTGAAGGAGGTTCTTCAGCTTCATTCCCGTTTTTGTTTCCCTCCTTTTTGTTTCCCTCCTCAGCCATTGTCCTGCAGGGGATGGGATGGTTATGTGGCAGGGCTAGATATGGGCTTTAGCTGTTCCTGGGACTTGGCTTTGCTCAGCATTTTGGCTCCCTTACCAACATGAATTACTTTCCAGGGCTTTTGGCAATTTGTAAATCGTTTATTTCTTTTCCTTGGATTGTAAATGTAAACAGGAGTGCTCTGCAAATGAGCAAAATCCAGTGTTCAGCTATAGGTTATCCAATTACATTCCTGTTAGTCTGACTTTGTCCGCCTTTGTGACTAATCTTCTGTATTAAATGTGTTATTACGATTAAATTAATTTCCTTTTTGCTTTAGAATATTTTTCTCTAATATTTACATTGAGCCTCCTGAGTCAAACATGACTGGAAATAATATTGTCATCCACTTAAAACCTACATTTTTTTATCATGTTGCTTAACATGACCCTTTTAAAATATTTTCCTAAAAGCAAATTAACACAAAAAACTCATGTCACCAGAGAAATCCAGCCTGAAAATATGATATTTATTTTTGAAACAGGAAACTGTAGTGTATGAATCAGGTACAGTAAGAATTTGAGACTCATTCTTTAGAATCCTAGAAAAGTTTTCGAATGAAGTCACTGGTTTTTGTCCTCGTGGAAGTGTCTCCCTCTCCTCCTCTCAGGGGTGGGTTGTCCTTTCAGCTTTGATCAGAAACACGTGTCTGGCTCCGGGAAGCTTTTCTTGGCAATAGTCCAAGGAAAACATCACTTTCTGTGAAGTGTTTTAAAAGTGAAACTGGGTATCATCCACCAGAAAGCCATTGGAAAAATCCTAGTCAAGCCTTACCCAGAACATCGGGTATTTGTCTCTAGAATGGTTCTTTCAATAAATGAAATAGTTTGAGAGAATCACAGGGTGAAAACAATCACTAGAAAATCTTCTCCTGGTTTTAAATGATCACTAATTTTTTACAGAAAAGTAAAACCGATGGAGCTCTGTTACGATGAGGAAGTGGGAACTCCACTCTGAAATGTTTCATGGCAAAACAAAAAGCACATTGTAGCAGCTTCTGCTTTTCTCTAGTTAGTGTTGCTTTTGCATTTCATTTTGCAAATTGGGCTCGTTCCTAAAACGAGATTTTAGGCCTTTTAGAATGTACATACACTCGAAAGTTAGGGTAAAGAAAGTGAACTCCGATCACTTGTCTTAGTTAAGCACATAGCTGATATTTTTTATTTTGGAATAAGAGGACATTTTGTCTGTTGAAGTTAATCTGCTTTTGCTCTGAGCAGTCACACACTTTGGGATCTCCGTGTGCCAAGGGAAAAGGCTGACTTTTGGTGGGAAGTGATGGCTTTGGGACTGTGACATCTCTGCCCTGCTTTGGCTTTGTTGGTCCAGAAGGTGATAGTTCCCTTCAAGGAAAAATAAGTCATTGGAATGGGATGTGTTCAGATTAGTATTCTGGAAGGTACCTTTTTATACTCATCTTCTTGCTAATGAGAAGATATGTAAATATTTTATTAGGCTACTAAAGGACTGAGAACATCGTCTTTAATGAGACATGAAGTAGAAAAAATTAGACTCAGTCTTTCAATAACTTGGAACAGTGAAAAATGTTAACTGTCTCATCAGACTAACAAGGGCTCATAATATTCATAATTGTATCAGCAAACTGAATTTATATTCAGTTATTTTCTTATTTTAAACTTGTTTTGGATCCCTGCTTTTTACTTGCTTTCCCAGAGAAAGTCTCTATCTTATGGCCTATCAATATTTTTTACTCCTTTATTCTGACGAGAAGAAGAAGAAGATAATACATAAACTTTAATAATATAAATAATAATATATAATAAATAAATATATAATAATAAATATATA
>VXAY01002132.1:307-46891 GCA_013399855.1 Oxyruncus cristatus | reverse complement strand
TTTTTTTTTTTTTTGGTGATGTAACAACATTAAAGAAGGCACCTGATGTATCATTCAGAGCTCTGGGATTTTACACTTGCTTTACAGCAATGGTGCTTCTCAGTCTCAAATAATTCACAGAGTTGGGAAATTTGCCACTCACACAGAGAAGTGACAGGGCTTTGTCATTTTGCACTTAGAGAAAGCAGCACAGATGTCTCCCAGAGAAGATTCTCATTTCCTCCCTTCTTGCTCTGGCATTGACAGATGATTCTTTTTGATGATTTTTCAAGCTTGGGGTGTGTTTGTATTTCTTCTGTAAAGAGGTATATCTAGGATGTAGATATAGATATATTGGTATTTAAACATAGATTTGATTAAGTCAGCAGCTTCACTGGATTAAAGAACTACAACACTAATTGCTTCAGAAAAATTAGTTTGTGTTGCTTGGGCAGTTAAAGGTGAAGATGTGCGTGTCCCTAACACGGAATATTCTTGTCACTCATAGATAAATTCTGTCTGAGTTCAGTTCCAGTTGGTAGAAAGGTAGCTGACTGCTTTGACTTCATCACAGACATCAGATACACAGCAAGCAACTCCTGTAACTGTTTCTGCAGAAGTGATCAACTGTTACTATTGTTTTTAAATATGAATTGGTTGCAAATTACAGTTCATTATTCAGCTAATAAATTTGCAAATCACTGATTTGAGAAGAGGTTATCATCTGCTGTTGTTTCTTCTTCACCTACTGCAAAAATCTTTACTGTTCAAATTTTTAACTGCTTCCCAATGACTTCACCCCTTTGAACTAAGGATTCTTGAATTCTCGTTTAGGTAATGTGTTATCCTTAGATATTCTTCATTTGAATGTGTACCTTTGTGAGAATTTCACCCCTTACAAAAGAAAAATCCCCTTCAGGAAGTCAGGCTTTGCATGGTATTAAGTATTAGATGGATGTTACACTCCAGGTTATTATCTGATGATGTACCCAAAGCAAGCTTGTCAAAAATTAGTTAGGCAGTACTTTAATATCTGGAATACCAGAAACAATAAAATAACAATGAATTAGTGGTTTTTTTTAATTGTCCTTGTGCAGAAATCTGAATCCAGGTGTCTACTCTTGAAACCATGCAGCTATTTCTTTACCCAAATCTGACTTGCCATAATTTCAAAGATAACTCATTCTTGCTGGCTCCAATACCAGTCAGATTGAACCCACAGAGATGTAGTTTTGATTGCTAATGAATGCAGTGATTAATTTGTAAGGTTCACTTCCCATATCTTCAGATAGAAACCCAAACACTGCGGGATGAAATGATTGTCTGATGTTGAGGGATAAAACACAGAATAGAAATGATGTGATTAGATTTTCAGCCTGAGTCTTCTCCTTACGGAAAAGATCATCAGTTGACTTCAGACTTGTTGTCCCTTTAATTCCTGACTGCAGGCTCAGCTGGGCTGGCCTCAGATGTGCTCAGCTGGGCTGCAGGGCTTCATTTGTGCCTTTTCCCTACGGGTGTGTAAGAGAAGCTGTTCTGGGAGCAAGGTGGGTTTTGTTTTACTGAGGTAAACCTGCGTTTTTAATTCCCACTGAGTAAGGAATGCTTAGGAACTTGGGTTTCTTGGAAATTGCTTTTAGTGGGAGCGGACAGTGGTGAAATAGCAAACTGAAACATCCCATAGACAGCGGAAGGGATCAGAGCACTGTTAGGTCTTGAACAAGGTATATTCATCATACTGAGAGTTTGTAATAGCTCTGACTGGAGTCTGATAGGAGCTGCTTTATTCTGCCTTCAGTTAATTTAGGTCAGTGTGTGCGATAGAGCCCCTCTTGTCCTTGGTAATATGAAAAGCTATGATTCATTTTTGATTACCCAATAAATATGTTAAAGAACATTCCGTTATTTCCGAAAGGTGACTTAGGGCACAGCTAGCAGGTGAAGAGCACTGGTGCTAATGAAGTTTGAATTCCTTCCCCCGAGGCAGAAAGCTTTTTTAAAAGCTGAGCTTTTTTTTTTCTCACTCACTCACTCACCAAAAAGAACTGACTGCAAATACACAAGCAGGCTCAGGAAGTCAGCTGTAGGCAGGGAGAGTGTTTCCTTCCCCACCACATGGGAGGAGAGACGTGGTGAGAGACTGTCTGGCTGCCAGGAAGTCACACTTGAGAGGAAGTACAGTCTGGTTCCCCATGGAAAGTATTTGCAATATAAAGAGTATTTGAGGTATTGATTCATAGAGCTAACTTGAATAACCAAGGTTTTCGTACTGCTTGAGAAGTGACACAACCTGATGTGCCTGATTAAAACCATCTTTACCACAATTCGCTGTAAAGTAAAGTGTGTTTCCAGGAAGCCTTGATTCATCTTACTTGATTGAATTATCTATTTTTTTTTTTAATCTTGTATGGATATATGGCTTAGGTAAGAGCTCTTTGTCATTGAAATAATACCATTTAAGATGAACAAGCATGTTTTTGAAGAGACAGAAATTCTTTATTTTATGTTTGTTCTAATTTTTAAAAGGAGCTGCTGTTTGCCATCCAGGCTTAAATTTGCAGCTTGGGGTTTATGTGGCAGGCAACTGGGCAATAACCTAAAATCTGATTAGAGTAGTTCTAGCTTCAGAGAGAGGTTGGGAAAGTCCTTACTTTTAACAAAAAATTGTCCCTTGCCTGTATGTTATTTTTTCCAATAGAAATCTCTAAAGTTGCAGCACATAAACAAACCTTCCTTCCAAGAATACCCTCACCAGAGAAGTCAAGTTGAAAAGAGAATTAGTTGGTCACTTGTCTACAGTTTAATGACTTGAACTCTATTTGGCTTACTCAGCTTCCAGGAGAAACTTGCGAAAAGGGTGACTATGAAGCAATAAATGTCTTTCAGACTATAATTTTTGTGATAATGGTTATCTCTGCATGTCTTCAGGTCTGCTGGCAAAAACCCAAAGGAGTCAAAATATTTTAGGGATAAAAGGACAATGTGTTGGTTGTTAATACCTTTGAGATTATTTGTTTGACTCCTGAAGGAAACATGTCCAAAATACACATGTGTATATATGTCTATATATATACCCACACATATACTCACGTTTATCTTAAATAGATGTTTTATTATTCTTGCATTTCAGAATAAGATTCAGACATAACTATCTATCAAGTCCTAGTTAGCACTCAACAACAGGCAGAAGGCTGAGCAGTTTATCCTCTTAAGCTTACCTTTATATTTTTTTTAAGCTTCCATCACTAATTTATTAAAAAAAACCAAACAAACAAAAAAAAACCAAAAAACAAATAGCAAGCAATATATTTTCCTCAAGATGCAAGTAAAAAAGAAAATTTATACTGTAAAATCACATTTTTGTCTTATGAGCTGCTATATTATATTCAATCATGTTTGGGGTTTTTGTGGTTTTTGTCAATGCTCTCTTTTAAGTTTATGCATGTGGTAAAGTGTAATAAATATTAATTAAAGGCGTAATACTAAACACTGTATATTGAAGTGTATTATATATATATAAATAACAGGTCTTTAAAGTGTAATATGTTGAGAAGCCTGCTTTTCAGTTTGATGCCCTTTCTTCAGGCTGAGCTATTTCCCCACCCTTGGTCAATGTGCTTTGTGACACAGGATTCTCTGTTTGTGTTTTCAGGACACTAAAGCAGAGTCCAGTTCTGGTGTAGAAACTGAGGACAGAAAAGTAAGTGGCTTCTTTTAATGTAATTTGTCAGGCAACTCCAGTAGGTGGGTTTTCCTTGGATTGATTTTTTTATTTTTAGGTAAAGCATGTGAAATTATGTGTGTATGGTTTATAAAGCTTTTCTAATGCTGTATTTTAACTTCTATGGAGACAAATAGTTTTACTCAGTTTAATATACTTCTTTTAGACATTTGAATATCTGCTTGTTCAGAAGGGAATTATAGTCTTAATTTGATTATACTATGAACAGTTTAAAAGGCAGTTGCACTTCCTGTTCCTAATTTTCCTTATTAACAAAATTATTGTTACGTCTTTCATGACAATGTTGGCATGCCATGTTAAATATTTGTAAGACAGGAAGATAAGGAGTGTTTTTTCTTGCTTCATAGGTAGTATTTTGATGTGATTTTTTTTTTCTTTTAAAGGGTTTATTTTAAAAAAAATATTTCCAGTTATATTTTGTGAACTAATGTAAAATGCATTTTTAGTAATGTTCTTCACCTTACTCATGGTAAAAACTAAGAAATAAAGGCATAACATAGAAGCCTTCAATTAAAAAAAATGAAATCGTCAGAAGTAAATATCAATCCAGCTTTAAAGTATTTTCTCACTAAAGGGAGTAACCTGTTCTGTTTAAAAATCTATGTCTACTGAAAGTCTGGAGCTAGAATGCAGTTCTGGATTACTAGATCTGTGCAGTGTTTCTCTGTGCCAAGTAGTAACTGAGTTTGTGAGAGTGTTGAGCACATGACATGTAATTTAAAATCTCTGACATCAGCTGGCACTCACTGCTGGGAAACTGGGCCCTTTAGGCTCATCTTTAATGAGAGTGTCCAGGTGCTTCCACTTGGGTACGTGTTGGCTTAAAGTATGTTAAAATGTACTTTGGGACCTTGTTTCTAAACACCAAGTTCTGATTTTTTTTTGCTGTAGGTGTCAACTGTTAAAACTGCCCAACCCAAAGGGTTGTTTTTTCTTTTATGATGTGTGTTATGGGAAAAGTTGTCAGGAGCCCGACGAGGTTTGGACAGCAGTTTTATTAATGTGTCGTATTTCTTTTTTCTTTCATTGCAACTTGCCTTTTGTCTAGCAGAGGTACCAGCCTGTTGCCAGTAAACTATTCTGGGGTTTTTTTTTCGCTGTTCATGATAGGATGGTTTCTCCCTCAGTATGAATTCCAGGAGCTGTGTATCTGAGGGCTTCTCTTGGCCCCAGTGACTGCTCTGAGTTGGAGTGGTTTCCTGAGGAGCTGTGTCCATCTTCAGTGACTCGGGTTATCCACAGCCCCCCAGCTGCCTGACCCAGAAAGGGGCATCTCATCCAATGTAGAATAAGGGATCTGACTTTTTCTGAGACAGCCCAGGCCCTGGGGCTGAGCACGGGAACTGAAATGGAAGAGCACAACATTGCATTCCATGCTATCCTGTGATATATTTCTTCGCTGGCCTGGTTTTCTCACTTCCCTGACCCTTCTTGCTCTTAGAAGCAGTGGCCTGAAGGTGAGGGGACAGTCAGAGGGTCTCCAAACTTACTGTGGAACTTAGAGGGTCTCTCTCTCTCTCTCTGTCTCTCTCTTACTGAATCCTTGGGGCTGAACATCTGGAGGTTGCCAGTATTAGAGTGCCATGAATTTCCCACCCTTTTGCCTGTAACTCCTGGTGCACACAGACACATCTTCAGGTTTACAGACTCCTCTCTGATCCTGTCTCACGTCTGACATGAGGTTTTAGGCTATGGGTTGGTTTTTTGGCTTGCTAAAAGTACAACGTTGATCCCACGACAATGACAGTGTTCAGTGTTCTGCCTTCCGCAGGCAGAAACTGCAGTCAGCAGAAAGGATTGTCTGGAGAACCCTTCAATTTATCTTCTTCATTTTGGTAATTTGTGGAAGCACTTTGAAAAAACAGAAATGTGATAAAATACCTGCTGTTACATGACAAGTGTCAACTTTTCTGTGTTTGCTCCCAAAAGCTCAAGGGGGAGTTGTACTTTACAGTCCAGGGAAATAGATGTCCAATGATCATCAAATAAAGATACATCAATCTTGGTTACATTGTTTCATGTTTGTTGAAAGCATCAGTTAAGAATTTAAGGTAATTCATAAAAGCTGAAACATTGGAAATAAATATTTTTATTTCATCTGTCTTGAAATCAAGACAAACTACTGCAATTATGACATGCATCATTAGCATCTAATAATTTGCGCTTCCATAATGAAATATACTCCTAATGAACTATATCATTAGCAATTAATGGAAAATTTTCCCCGTTAACCACAAAATACAAGGTGCCTTTTCTCACATTCTTTTTTTTCCCTCTGAAGTTTCTTAATCTCTAACTTCTGAAGTAGCAATTTATGTAACCACGACTGAATCATTTCCTGGAGGGAAACTCAAATTTAATAAGTTTATTTAGTATTTTGAAATCTGTTATTCTATATATTACAAAATAACATTAGGTTATCGTAACCACTTCATCACTGTGATCTGTCTCTCCTTCCATTGTCTTAAACTGACCTTTTTATGTAAGATTCTATTTATTTTTTGCAAGGATAAAAGCTCCCAGGCTTGAGAATAAGTAAGGCACAGTCTGCTCCAGCTGGCCCGTATTATTTTGCATTTACCATTGCCAGTAGTGGGCCAATAAATGTATGTACAACCCATTTCCTACCCAGTCAATCTCTTTTCTGTCTTTGTCACACCCAACCCTTTTTTTTAAAAAAAAAAAAAGTTGATCTCATACCTTCTCTCTGAACATCACAGTATTGGGTATTTAATGAATCATGTGATCATGGAAATGTCTCCGCTTTGCTTCTCAAAGAAACATATGTGGAAATGTGACCCTTAAATTTTCACAGGAAGAAGCCTGTTAAAAACACACCAAGTGTGATTTTTTTGTAAGAACACCCTGATAGCTGAAGCTGGTCACGTGATGTTTTGGAATTTGAGCCACCATTTCAAAACCTGCGATGTTTTGCTCTTGCAAGGGCTATGACAGATGGTTGGGTTGTTTTTCCTTCTCCCCGTGTTTTCTAATAGAAATGTGTGTGTTGGGCACAAACAAAATGGTTGTGGTTGAAGGGAATTAATAAGGATATTGGCTGTTTTTCCAAGAGGGAGACCACGTGGAATCCTTTGCAATCTTCTCTTCCATTTGATGTAAGCAAACTATGGTCTCTGTGTCCACTCTGAGACTGCTAATATGTACAGCCTTTTTGGTGTTGTTCTTACATCAGCTTCGTCATCTGCCATTACCCGAAAAACATGCCCCTAATACATCTTCCTTGGCTTTTATTTGTTTTCAGTTCACATCTTTATTTGGTCTTAGCAATTACCCTTTTTTTTTTTTTTTTTTAAATTTTTTCACGCGTTTATGTGGGATTTGCTTTGAACAGGAATCTTCAAAAATATTAAAAAAAAAGAAAACAAAACTGTAAATAAGATTTCTCACAGTCTTGCTCTGCCTTTGAGGTCTGAACAGAGCCGAAAGGACATACTTTGTTTTACTCTGCAATTGCATTTGTCATATCATCAAATTAATTCATGGCAACGCTGTGAAACCAAAACGGATATAAAGTTATCCTCCCCCTACTCCCTGACCTCCCTTTCGTTACAATTCCATCTACAATGGAAAACTGTGACGCCAAAAGAGCGAATGGAAAGTTAAGTTACAGTGGCTTTTCTGCGCTGGGTAACTTTGTTTCAGCTGGTTTTTACTGTGCAGGGAAGGTTTTATCTCTGAGCTCTGGCAGCTCCATTTGTGGTTTATTCCAGGCCTGTCCCAGTAACGGGCTGTGTTTGCTGGGATGGGCAGGGACATTCCGCCTCTTCCTTGCGGGCACGAGAACGTTGCCCCTCAAGCAGCAGCTCAGCAGCATTAAGGAGGGCGCTCAAGGTCACTCAGGGTCTCCTGCTTCATTTTCCGTTCCTGAAAAGGAAAGTAGCTCACGGAGAGAACATTTCTGAGATGCATCTTGGCTTCAAAATTTACCACTTTCGAGCTCAGAGGCTTTATGAGAGCAATAGAGTTTATGGGTGTGCATTAGGGCAATAACCTGATAGGTCAGTAAGTTGGAAAAGTTCCCTGTAGTGACATAATGTTTCATAACTCCCCATTACCTTCTGTGGGATATGGGATAGGCAGTAATGCCTTTTTCATTCTGTGCCTGCTGTGGAAAATATTTTATCTTTTTTTTTTTTAGTGCCTTCTGTCAGTGGATCTCAAATTACTTCACAAACAAATTAAAAACACCTATGAGGAGAGTACTTACAGTTATATTGCTGGAGTTACATATGGGGAAATAGAAGTGTGAAGGGGAAATGTAGGCAAGGTTATAGAGTGTGTCTGAGACAAAATGAGGAGAAAAAGAAACAGCATTACAAATATATTTTGCTTTGTCTATTCAATGGCTACTTTTTTTTCTTTTTATTGGGATGATATGAAGATTTTTTTCATGACATTTTAAGGGAAATTTTTATTATTAGGAGAAAGAATATCCAGGTTTTTTTAATCTTCTTCAGGTCACTGTGGGAGGGGATTAATAAGGGTATCAAATAGTGAGGAGCTGATAAGCATCATGAAGGGACCAAGTCAACTACTGGCATCAAAGATGTGGATATATTTATATACTCCTTAATTATAATCCCTTTTTCTGCTAGGGGCTCTCTAGCAGTGAATATGAGTATCAGTTTTATTCCCTTGTGAAGGGATCGTGCAATCTGAATAATTTTGTTGGGTTTTGAGATGCATTTTTACTCACATTAATAGAAATCAATTTTTTTGATGAGAGAAGATCACTGGCTCCAATGGATTGGTGAGGAGGTGTCTAAATTGTTTTGGAATAGAGATTTAGAGGAACCTAAGGAGGTTTTTGAGCATTAGTGAGCCTTCTGGTGTCTAGTAGGGTGAACAAATGGTTCCTATGTCTTCTGTCTTTTAAGCTGTTGTACAAATAGTGAGAATTATCATTGAACCATCAGACAACAGGACCACACAAAGTGGAGAGGATTGGCCAGAGATTCAGAAACCAGGGGGAGTAACACAGGAGGGAGAATAATGAGCTGTTCCAAGAATAGTATCCTCCTGTCACAGTACACCAGAGGTTTGCACTGACATCCCAGCTCATGCAAGTCAGATTTACGCGGCACTTCTTGAGGCTTCCTCAGTACAGAGCTGGAAGTTTTCACGACTCCCTCAAAAGGGTAAAATTATCTGAAGGGGGTGTGGTGCTTGCAGTTTGTTTGCTTGTCACTAGAAAAGTTACTTGAAATCCCTGGCTGACTCCTTCACAGTTATTTTAATTTAAGGTCTGTTGCACTTCAGATATCCTAAAACCCAGAAAGCCAAATCAAACCCATAGTCTAAGTTATTTAGACATCACTTATTGTTTTTCTTACTACTTTTAGTGAGATTTTGAAATCAAAAGGGTTTGTTTTTTTCCTCTTCTTTGTCTTAGTTTGTGTTCTTTTCAATAAAAACACTAATTCTGGAAGAAAAACAGGGAGCTGAAAGTTGCCCTGGAACTCAACATGCTGCATTAGTCAGCCTAATAAATATTGGCAATTCTAATGTGAGGAAACACTCAGAAATCCAGTCCCTTTCCTGGCATGTGGCTTGACACAGTGCAGAGCCTTGCTGCAAAGTTCCACACTATTTGAATGCTCTTAATGTCAGTCCTATTACTGCTCTCTTGTTCTTCCTGTCACTGACATGCAATTATGGGATTTCACAACTGAAGTGATGACAGTTGCTCCTCTGTGTGTGTGTGTGTCTGTCTTTCCCCTTAATCCAACTCTATCTAGCAATCTGTAATTTGATAAAGTGGAATTGAAGTGACAGGCGTGACAGAAGTGCCAAAACAATAATTTGACCTCCCACTGAAGTGTCAACGTGTTCTGCTGCATGACTTTTACATATGCTGAGTACACAGAAGGGACATGGATAGTATATTTATGGTGCTGCCATACCTGGGAAGGCAGTGCTAAAAAAAGCTTTTATTACACTCTGTCTTTTTGCCAATGGGTTCCATCTTTAACCATCAACTTTTCTATCCCTCTATTACTATGTATAAACATGATTGCTATTGCAAAACAATTACATTTTTATTAGGAGGTGGTTGGGGTTTTTTTCCCCAAGTCTTCATTTTGAAGATATCTTGGTAAATCTTGAAATTACAATTCTGTGACTGTGTAGAGAATTAGTTCTCAAAGGGACATTTTTTACCTTTTTTTTTTTAAATTTCCTCTGTCTTGAAATAAATTTCATTAGGTATATGTCACATTGCTGCTAATAACTCCTAAAAATCTCAGTGAGCTAGAAAGAGAATTCTTTTATATGCCTGAATTAAACAAAAAATTATTTTCACTGAAGTAAATGTATGCACAGGTTACTTTGGCATATATTCATATATACTGTACCTACCTTGCATACAAGTAAATGATATTTCATCTTGGGACAGGGAAGAGAACAGAAGAAAGAGAGTTTTGCTTTAATACTCAGCTAAAGTTAAAATAGTCAGCTTTGGGGAAAGAAAATCAAGTGGAAAGGGAGAACTGAAGTCTGATGCTAATTATCTGTCAAAATTAACTTAAAAATAGTTCATGGGAGACTGAAGCCTTGTTGAACTTTTGATTGCATCTGGCCGTTAAGTTTTCAATAGGTATGAGACCAAAGAGGGGGAATTGGCTTTTGAAGTTCTCCAAAAAAGGGAAAACCCCACAGATCTGTGAGTATGCTGTGAATGGGAACATGTCTTGGACCTTCTCTGTGTTTGAGAACTAATGAAACTGCACAGCAATGGGCAAGTGCAACTTGTGCTACCATGTGGTGAAATGTTTCCTTTTGAAAGGTTTGGGTTTTCATAACCCAGACTCCACTGCACCAGGAAGGTAGAGTTGACATTAGCAGCCGTGTTAGCTCATAATTTCCAGTTACTAGTCTGACCTGTCCTCTGCAACATCCCAGATACCGAGGCCAGATGATCTGGGTTTAAATGCATTAACTGTGTCTCAGTCTGTAGTTTTATGTTGTGTACATACACCAAGGTGTTTCATGGTCATTGTTGCTCTAGACAAAAGTAAGTATCGAGTTGATATTTTCTTCCCTGTTTTATTTTCTTACCTTTTTTAATAAAGTTTTGGGAGACTTGATAAAAAAGTTATCAGTGGGTAACAGTACGTACAGATGAACCACATTATTTACAGGTACTTCTGTGGTCACTGCCAGTTGTGGCTGGAGGGGCTGAGAGGAAGGGAAAGCACCAGGTTCCTGTGAAGGTCCTGGGTCACTTGGTCTCCCACAGTGTTTTGGAGAGCTCATATCAAAACTACCGGGGTTTTGGAGAGCTCATATCAAAGCGTGCCAGGGCTCCGGCAGCACTTTCAGGCTGACCCCTTGTTATGTTCCCTAAGGCTGGGGGAGGCTCTTTGTTCTCTGAGGGGTTTTTTTGGACATGGTCTATTTATCACCAGAGGGGGAGGGAGACACAGCAGAATTATCTGACACAGCAGAATTATCTCTGTCAGGCACAACAGTCTCAAGTTGGGGACTTTTATTTAACTTGCTGCCAACCAGCACAAACCCTCCCTTACTAAGCAAAAAAAATAATCCATGGCCTGGCAGTTGGGTCCATCCCAGTTCTGCTGGTGGGGTGAAGGGCAGCAGGGGTGGTTGAGGTGGATTGTGGGAGGGTGCCAGTGCCATGGCACCAGTCTGGCACGGGGCAGTCAGGTCAGGGGTTTGTGGCTCTGTGTGCAGGGCATGGAGCCAGATGGAACCAATTCTGACCAGCAGCCGCTGGTGCTGAGGGGCTGCTCCTGCCCAGTGCCTCTCTCAGGTCAGGAGTGGGCTGTGGGACAGTCCCAGGAAAGGAAACCAAAACAATTTGGTAAAAGGCACCTCAGATTCCAAAGGGCAGCTGGTGAGGTCAGGGGGATGGCAGGAAGCTGCAGGTCAGTCCTCAGGTACCTACTGAAGCATCTGGGGTCCCTTGATGATGAAGGCTGTCAAAGCCACAATGCTTTTAATGGTTTCTTTGCTTAATTTTTATTTAGCCCCTTTTAATTTTTCTTTTCTTTTTTTTAATGCCTTTTTACGTTTTTACCTCTTGATAAGAATTCAAAGGCACGTTTCAGTCAAAAACGTAGCTGGACGTTAGAGACATTTGTTTAAAATAAGAA
This sequence comes from Oxyruncus cristatus, assembly GCA_013399855.1. Classification (NCBI taxonomy): domain Eukaryota; kingdom Metazoa; phylum Chordata; class Aves; order Passeriformes; family Cotingidae; genus Oxyruncus; species Oxyruncus cristatus. The sequence continues at coordinate 35,035 of VXAY01002132.1, read as the reverse complement.
ATACATGTGTTCCTACAGGTTAACCAGAAATGGTGTTCTGAAGAGTGGGTTGAGAGTCTCTGTTTCTGCAGCAGGTGGCAGAGGCTGAAGGTGGTTTTGACTGGTCCTGTGCACTGGGAGCTGCACACCAACTCGTGTGCCCATTTGTCACGGGAGGGGCAGAGGTCTGGCCGTGCAGTGGGATAAAACTGCTGTATCAGGAACTCAGATTCAGCCTCTTGGTAGGAGCTGGGGCTCTTTTTGTGGAGAAGTGCTTCCCAGCATTGAAGTTGAGCAGAGCTTTGCCTGCAACCAGTAGCCATTTTGGCTTCTTTTTAACCCTCATCTTGAATTTTCCATACAGAATAAAGGTCGGAATTTCAACACTGGGGACTCTAAAATAGTAGAATTTAATGACTGTAAAAACCTTCTCACTGTATCTCTTTGAGCTGAGCCTCATATTCCTAGTCACTACCTGTTTTTGTAATCCGGAACTTCACTTTTGTTTTTTGACACGTGAAAACATAATCCCTCTTTTTCGCAGGATGTTAGTGGTCTGTAATAAAATTGTTTAACATTGTAACTGGACCAGCTTTTCAAAACATTTTAAAGCTAAGGTCAGTTTTGGGAGAAGGCAAAGAGGAAGCGAAAGGAGGTTTGTAGAATCCCTCCTACCTCTGAGTTTACGCCCTTAAATAATTAGCTTGAGTTTTTAAATGCTGGGCTTTCGACTTCGGTCCCTTATTCTTGCTCCCAGTGTGCTCTCTGTGTTGGACCAAACATGGGATGCGTTCAGTGAGGCAGGTGAGATGTGGCCACGGTGGCAGCGAGGGGAGCAGGTCAGTGTTTGCCGGGAGATGGAGCAGAAGTACAGGGCTGAGTGACTCCCGGGAGAACTTCGGATAACGAGGCCACTGTGGGAAGCCACTTAGTGTCCTGCACTCATGGACAGCTGGAGAGTGTATCCAGCTGATAAGAGTATTTATTCTTGCAGAAAGCTCCCAGATGGTAACATTTAGCAAATATATACTGCCCTTATTCTCTTATGCATCAGGCTTGTTGATAGATTGTTATTAGCAAAGTAATCTTCCAGATGCTGTTTCATTAAAGTGAGGTACAGAGATATTTTCCATTATTTTACCTTTTTTTTTTTTAATTCCTAATTTTAGGAAATGCATTCTGATATTCTTTCTTAAAAATTGCAAGACAGTATATCATATATTAAGTTATACAGATTAGCTGATTAAATTTACCAGAACATTTTTAATAGAATACTTGCCAACTTTTTCAGTTCTCTAAAAGGTAAAATAAACAAACTAGAGATTGTAATTTGCAAATATATCCAATTTCTGTGGTTAATTCAAGGTTTTAGAAAATGTCAGGTGTTCTAAAAGAGCGAAGACAGGGATTGAGGAGCCATAAAATAAATGAAGTGTTTTTCCTTGACTCTGTGTGTCCCGACAGTACATTTGGGATGTATTGTGTGAACCACGTTGGACTCACATATGTTTATTTGCCATATAGAAACCTCAATTCTTGAAAGCACCAGCACCTTAGAAGGAAGTGCATGTCTAAAAGCATTAAAGTATAATTTTTTTTCTGGCTGAAAACATGTCTGTCTGCGCTTGGCCATATAAGTGGGTTTTTTCCACATTTTAATTTTCCTTGCATCAAGGGAAATAGCCACGGTTGACTTAACAGGTCTTTGAAACAGGTGTTCTCTTTTCATGAAGATCCTTAAAGATCCTTATTGGTCAGGTGGAAGCCTGGAAATGCCAGTTCTTTTATAATTTCTTCTAAGTCCTTGTAGGGCAGCTTCTGTTGAAAGAAACCCACAAACACAGAGGAGGCTGTAGTTGCTCTGTCTTTATTCAACACCTGACAGACAGTCTGACCTTGGGCAGCTCCTCTGTGATGCAAAGGTTGCATAGTCCAGTATCTCTTCACTGGAACTTGGAAATGAAAACACTGAAACACAGGGAACGTGGAAATGGTACTTGAAATTTGTGCAAAGAACTTGATGCAGGCCAGCGCTTCATTGTTCTAAGCCATAAAATGGAGAGAGTTAAATAACATTCCTTCAGTATCAAAAAGCTGTGTCTCCATGGAAGGTTTAAATTTTGACTTTGAAAATTGAAATCCTTTCAGGAATTGAACCACATGTTGCATTTTCGCATTTGTTCTCCTCATAACCAGTAGCGAAAGGTTTCTTATGGAAATTTTTAGGAACATTAGGTATTAAAAAATCTCATATGTAAGTACCTTTTTCTTGCTATTCCGTGTCATCAGCATGAGTATGGATGGGGAAAGAGGTGGTGTACTGACCCTTAATGCATATGGATGTGCTGATGGACACTGTGCCTGCAGCAATATGGGAATCTGTCTTTGAATCTTACACCATGAACCTTTGGAGCTCTGTGATTCTTCCTTTCTATGAGCCCCCACTGTTGGTACCCAGGTATTGTTCAGGATTTGGCTCGTTGTGGGGATTCTTTTCGGGAATTGAGACTGCCTGAAAACAGGGATTGAAATGGAAGTATTGCTTATGCTTAACAGCATGACCACAGCAAGGGAGAGGGGAAGGAACGCTATCCCAAAGGGTTTCATACCTTGTGATGGGTTGGCCGAGGCCAGCAGCTGAGTTACCACCGAGCCACTTGCTCGTTCCCACCTACCCGAGGGGGTTTGAGAGAGAGAGGGAAGGCAAAAGCAAGAAAATTCATGGATGGAGATAAAGATGGTTTATTAAGTGAGGAGACCAAAAAACCTGAACAAAACCAAACCCCAGGGGATGCAGAGGAGTGTGCAGTCCCCACCTCTCACGTGCAGACTGATGTGCAACAGCCTGAAAAATGGAGCCTGGGAAGGCACAACCCTTCACATCAACACCACTGCTTGCCCTGGTTTTGTGGCTGAGCATGATGTCACAGGGCATGGAAGATTCCTCTGGCCAGTTTGGATCAGCTGTGGCCTCTCCCCACAGTCACCTGCCCCTCTCCTGCTCTCTCTGGGGTGTGGGGGTGTCAGCATGAGCAAGAAGAAAACCCCTGCGCAGGCCCTGTCCAGGATAACCAAAATAATGGTGTGTTATCAGCACTGTTACAGGGAAGATCTGTCAGGAAGGCTCAGGTTGCCGAAAATGTTTGCAAAACCAAATTACAACAGCAGAAAAGGATTCCTCTGACCTGCGAGGAAGCTGTGCTTTTCCTCCTCCTAAGCCAGCAATCTCTTTTTCATACATAGTTCATACTCGGCATTTATTTATTTGTAGTTGAAAGGAGTCAGTAACTCTTTGAACTGTGTCCCTTCACTGTGCATCTCTCAGCACTTCCTTGGGAAGCAGAGGGCGAGTTTACCCACTGTTAATGAGCGGGGAAAGCCTTGTGGCATTTGTACCTGAGTTTAGACTCGTCCTATCATCTAGGCATAACTTGATCAGGAGCACAGGCATGGCAAGATCATCAGTGGCAGATTGTTTTCAGCATATTTGAAGGGGACAGACTGAATCAGGCGATTGTTTTGTTTGCCAAATTAATATCTGGGATGTAATCCAACCTGATTAACAGGATGGCTGTGATTGGATCATGAAAGGGTAAGCAGACATTTGGAAGGCCTTTTTCATACCTGCTGGCTCTATTACTTTCCCAGTAGCTTGAACACATGCAAGAATATGCTTCAGTCCAGTAATCCAATTCATTTCTCATTGATTCCAGTTTGTCTTTTCATGTTGTGTTGGATCTTTTGCCAGGTAAATCTTTTCTCTGTAGCAACAGATTGCTTTTTACAGCTGCCTGGATGTCTGGTGCTGGGCATTTCGATCAAAACTTCCTAATTCCATCCTTTCAGAACTGACTTCTTCAGTGGGGATGCTGAGTGTCGTTTCCTCTAATGAAGCCATTATAAGAGAACTTGTGTTTAAATATATACGTTACATATATCCAAATTTGCAAATTTGAATATCTGTGCATTTTCTGCATTTCTGCATTGTCTTTGAAACATTATTGATGAGTGAAATAAGGGTTAGTGGATTCCCCCCGCCCCCCCCATTTTTCTTACAGAGATATGTTTTATTGTCTTTCACTTTGATGGATGAGACAGAGACTATGGTTTATATATAAACCATGTGCTTTCCAGATTAGATTGATGTAATCATAGCGGTTTTGCACAGTTCAGCTAAAAATTTGTTCTTGTTGATCAAGGTCAGGAAAATCCAGGGATTCTGCCATTTATCTTATCTCTTGCGTACTGAAATAGGACACTCAGGGCAGTATTAAAAGGACTGGTGTACAGCCATGTCTCACTGTGTCATACTTGCTGTCTAACAGCTTTTTTAAAAAAAATCAGGGGTTATTTCTGAAAAACAAACAAACAAAGAACAAAAAACCAACCAAAACCAAACCAGCATAAGAAGGGAAAGAAGAATGCTCATATTCAAAGCCTAAAAGTAAAATTTCCTTTATCCTTTTCCCCTCTCTGACAGCAGAGTAATGTACAAAAAAATGTTAATTTATCTTCTTTTTTTTCTTCTTGATAATGGTGATATACATACTATGCAAGTGGCAAATATTTTGTTGTGAATTAGAAAAAAAAAACAAAATTAAAAAAACCCAAAAAAACCAAAAAAAAAAAAAAAAAAAAAAAAAACCATCTGTGAGATCTCATACTGTCTTTCACTTTCAAGACTTGACATGAAGACCAGGGCACGCAGCAGGTTTTCTACACGTGTGAACTGTCTGAAACCCAGTTGGGAGCATCTGGTTTGGCAAATTTGTTTGATCCATTCATTAAAACTTTGGTTTGCTGTGGTCTTTTGCTGAACAGGTAAATGGTTAGTGAGTGGTATAAGCCAAAATTTGCAGGGAGAGGTAAAATCTTCTTTTATGAACTGATATCCTGTCACACCAACTCCGTGATTTGTGCCTTAGATCTTCACAGTTACGATGCTGTTACTGCTACATCCTGGAAGTTTTTGAGGAAATTTCTCACCACGGTATTTAAATAGTTTTGAAAAGTAGGAAAAACAGAAGTAATTTGCCCCTCTATGCTTGTTGTATTCTATAAAACACTTCAAAGAACTGTGACACACTGTTTATTAAAATGTAACAGATTTTCAGTCTTTATTACAGGGTCTAAGTAAAAAAACGTAGGTCAAAAACACTTAGAGCCAGTATTGCTGCAAATGTATGAGAATATGAAATTTCAATAGCAGGCATAAAAGTAACACTCCATCTACTCATTACAGCTTTATTTGAATCAAAGTCAAAATCTCCTTAAAAGTATGTGTCAGGTTAAGGAACAAATTCCAGCTGCGTGGAGCTGTATTTATTTCAGTAAAGTGAGGTAGGAAGTCTTCCCCAGTTTAAAGTGACCGAGTTTTGTATGGAAGTGTGTTAAACAGTCTTGTCTTCTGCCACCCATGTTACAGTCTTGTTTTTTAATGTATTCTTGCCTGATGTTTTAGTCTACAATACTGACATGCAATTTCCTGCTGTGTTTTATTATGAAGGATGAAGGCGTTTCATACAAACACAGATAATGTGTAGTAGAAATGCAGTTTTCCTGCAGCTGGTTCTAGGGAGACGTTTAAATGTGCCAACTTGGTTTTCTGCTTTTTGTTTCCGTGTAGTTACAGAGCCCTCGTTGATTTGATTCTTGAAATATATGACGTGGTTCTTAGGTAACTTTTAATTTTGCTCCAGCTGGTGGACTTTATTGAATCTGCCTTTATACTGTATTACCCTTTCTCTGGGATGCTTGAACTGCAGCTGATGTCTTGTCACTTCGTCACATGTCCACCGTACCTGGTTTTGATCTGAGCAAGAATTAGCTTGTGTTTGCCAGCTGCATTTATTATCTAAATTATTTCCAGGAATTTGGTTGGACCTTGATTGTAGGCCACTTTCTTCGAAAGAGCTGTGTGCCATCCCACATTTCCTCCACTGTGCAGACTAACCCCCCACACACCACGTGCTGCAGTTCTGGCCACGTTTTGCTTACAGCGAGAAGCAAATGCTTTCCAGGGACATTGAAATTCACTCTTCAGATCAACCCTGGTAACCTTATTTACAGTCCCTGGCATTTCCAAATGAATTTCAGTGGAATACAGCTCCTTGATGGAAATTCCTGAGAAAGAACCTGCAAAAACTTTGTCATTCTGGGCATTCCCTCAACACTTGCCATGGCCATTAAGATAATTAAGATCAACTGGGTGAGGTTGCTCTGATTACTTTATAGCTTTGGCAAGAGCTGTGGTTCCAGTGAGACTGAATCTTGCTGCACAAGGTAAAAAAAAATCCATTTACATCTCAGGTAAAGGCAGCCCAGAGGTTTGTGGGGGCTCACTTGCAACGCTCAGAGCCTCAGCTGAAGCAGATGCAAATACTCGTTGTTGCTACAAGGTCTGAAGATTCTTGGGTTCCAAAACTTTTAATATGTTAAAAGTCAGGTCCTGGAAGTGTCATAATTTTTGAAGGTCTGCACACTTTTTATGAGTGTTAACTAGCACAAATTCTACCAAAGAGTGTCCCTTTTTGTTTTGGTGGCCCGGTAAGCTGAACTCCATTTGGAATTTATTAACTTCTGCATTTAAACTAAACAGTAGCGTAGTCAAGGCTGAAAGGTTGTAATCTAGTACAGAAGACGCCAAGGATTGAGTCAGACCAAGTCATTCTGCATGCTAAAGAACTTATCTTTCAAAACATGCCTTGTAGTAGTTCTTTCACATCAAACACTGTTTCTAAATTAATTAAAAAAGCTCTGACACTCCATACTCCCTTTAAAGAAGTTGTTCATGTAAATGTCACAAACTGCTTTTACTTTGCCTTGTACTTTCCTGTGTGTTGGAAACCTACCCAGGTTTATTGTGGGTTTTCTCAGGGCCTTGTACATCATATATTGGGGGGGTTTATTCTATGTATCTGAATTTTAGGGTCAGACTGATGATCCGGGCTAGTCCTCAGTTCGCAAGAATTGTCTCTTTGTGACTTTTGAGCTTTGTCTAAAACATCACTCAAGTTGCTTTCAGTAACCCTAAAGTTGGTGATAGTTCCAGAAACTAGAGAATGCTGTAATAATCACTGTAAGAAACAAAATGCACTTTCTTTTTTTTCCTGGCATAATGAAGCACAGAGTCGATCATATATATATATGTAGTTTAACTGTTAAAAGATAGGTACTTTAAAATGTATTTTTCATTTTACTCAATTAATGAAATGTGACTTTGTGCATTTTCCTCCTAAGGTCCCTAATCATGAACTATTTGGTGACATTTTTCAAATTGCATGGTTTAATTATTCATATTTAAACTAGTAAAACTATTTAAAATATTAACTCAATTAAAAAAAAAAAAACACACACACCAAAGAAACAAAGAAACAAGGCAAGCATGATTATAGATTACGTGGCATTTTTAGCCACATAGTCAGTTGATATGAATGTTCTGCTCTCATGTTCTGTTTTTCCTTGAGAATCATTTTTTTCATTTGTGTATTCAGTGCTTTTCCATATAAATGCTACAGATTCCCTCAGTATCTTTTATTAACCCAAATGTGTGTACTATTAAGGCTGGTTTTTTAGGTTTAAATGTCTCACCTGCCTGGTTGTGTTTCCCCATCCCATGCTGATGTAGCTCCCATAACCAGACGATGGCAGTGTAGGCTCAAAAACTTACCTGTCAGTGGGTAAAACCTCTCTCCTTTATAAATAAATGGAATAGGTGTTGTTTTTATTCCTCACCCCCAACGACTTAATTTCATAATAACTTCCAAGTTATTTAAAGGCTTGCTAATCCTCAGCAGAAGCAATGCTGAGGGTGCTCCATTAGTGTACTGTCAGCTCTTCTCTGTGTTTATTGTACTTTGTTTAGATCTGATACACCACCAAGAGAATTTTTTCTACTGACTTTATATTATTTGTTAATTTGGTGAATTGTCACTCCACTGAAACTGTTTCTGTAAGGATTTTGCCCAACAAAATTCTGACATTCATCAAAGTGGCTTCTCTCAAGCTAGTCTTCCTCTTTCTACTTCTTTTCTTTGCTGCTGTTTGTTGTATATATTAAAAACTTAAACATTCCAGTGGCCACATCTCTGTAATATATTAACATAGAGCTGTAGTTCCATGTTTATAGATTGCATCAAATCCATGTATGTGACAGCAGCTACTCTTTCTCTCTGCATCACACAAGAACCAGGCAATGAAGAGATGAAGTTAATTTAAGGCATTGCAAAATACAGTTTACTGTTCAGGCTGGCACCTGGAAGCTAGTCCTAAAGGGTATTTTTCTGTGCTTCAGCCTAAAATGAGGGCACTTTTTGTGTCCAAGTGGTCTGAATGTGACAGAAACCTCAGTGCTTTCCTTTCCCTCTTTCACCTCCCTCCTCCTTTTTTCCCCAAACTCTTGATGTCATTTAGGCATTATTTGCATTAGATTGTTTGATTAGGGTGAGAGGATTAGGGCTGGATTTATGTATCCTTGATAAGGATTTCCTTTTTATTTATTTCTTTCTGTTCATAATGAGCAAAGAGAAGCTTTGGTAGCCAATTCACAAAGTGGGAATATGAATGATATAATAGAAAAGCAGCTTGAAGGATTTGGTGATAAGTAGGAGAATTGTTTTGGGATGGCGCTTTTCGAAAATGGAGTTTATTTTATTTATTTTTGTAATAGTCTTTGATGAAACTCTTCATAAAAACAGTTCTCTTAATTTGTTCAAAGCACAAGTGAATACATTGCTAATCTAAAAAGTACACAACAAACCCCACCGTTTCTAAAGCTGAGATTTGCTTTACTCTGTAATATGATTGTTATGCTTAAGCAGATTTATCAGAGTGCTTTTATTACCTGTAATAGTGGGGTTATTTATTTATTTTTACTTGCTGCTGTGTCTGTGACTGCCAAATAACTTGAGCTTTCATAACAAGGTTGCTGTTACAATGCTGTTCACAAAAACACTTGCACATGGATCCCTAAGGGATAGGCTAATACACCGTGGTTGACATTTATATGAGAGGGTGGAATTAGGAGTGGATTCTTTTACTATAAAACTCCAGTGGAAAACTCCTGGGGATAAACCAGAGAACCACAACTCTTAGCTTGCCTTTTCTAGGCAGTCAATTAAGGTCTGCCTTGTGTGGCCTGCAGGGCACATTGCAGGACCTGCCTACTTAGCCAGACCTTTATTTACAGGCACATTGTGGGGTTGAATGGGATTTTTTTGACTGGTAAAAAATCTGATGGGGGGCATAAATGCCATTACTGCTTGTTGGAAAAGCTGCTTTTTTTTTTTTTGTAGGTATTATAGTGAAGCAGGTGTGTAGGTGATAAATCAGAAATTGCATGACCTGGGTTACTCTTTATATTCTTTCCGCCGTGGCTGATGAACTGCTGATATGATCACGTGTGTTGTCTCACAGTGCATTTGATCTCTTACGTGAAATAGGATTAGAAAGGGTAACGTGGAGCACAAGAAATAGTTCTACGTTCAGAATTAGAATGACATTAAGCTTTTCATCAGAATCTCCAAGTCTGATGTTAAATGATATAGGCACAGCCGTTTGTATGTAGGGACAGGGAAACTCTAGTTGATAAACACATTAATGATATGCAGCTGCATTCTGTACACAACAGAAGTAAGAATAAGTTCTCACAGAAGCTGAGAGTTGTGAATTTACTTAGTTTGACTCACTGTGTGTTAATAGCAGTCCCTGCATACGTCTAAAGGTATCTAGAGTAGCTAAAATGCCTAGAGAGCTGATGAACCCAAATGGATCTGTGGCTCTGTCTTTTGAAACCTATAAACTTGTGCAACAAAGCATGGAATTTTCAACTTCTATAACTTCTATAATTGTTTGCCTTGGTTTTGTTTTGTTTTCCTAATACTGGCTTTTCTAATCTTTATTTTCTCAGTAGCTAATGAAATGTCTTTGGCAACAGTCTTGTTTATTCACAGTTTCTACCTGTTGCTTTGGTCTTATCAGGCTGCTTTTATTTGTTCTTAAGAAGCTGTTAAAAAGTAAGCTAAATTTAACATGTGTCATCCTTTTGTAACAGGGATCTTTGAAGGAGTAAAATACATGTTTATGGTATTTCTCATTACTCAATAAACTGTTTAAGGTTTAATGAAGTTGGAATCAACTGCCAATTAAACTTTAATATGAATTTAGTGCATAAGAAGTTTTGCTCCCTGATTGTTGTATTTTAAATGTGTGTCTGAGCTGAGCCTGTACAGCTGGGAGTGGAGGTGTGCACTGTGGAGTTATGATTTACAGTTTCTAAGTAAATTATTCTTAATTGCACTTCTGTTAGTGTAGCAAGTATTTGAGAGTCCTGAGAGATCTTTCACCATGAGTGAAAGTCTTCCAGTGGTATTAAGTATCTACCTGTCATGAAGTGGGAAATTAAAAAAAAACACACAAGCTGATGGATATTCAGTGTTACATCAGGGACTTCTTCCTTGATCTTGTACAAAAAAAAGAAAAACAAACTGTATGTTACTGTGGCTTATCTTCTAACTTAATACTTCATGCTAAGTACTGGTCAGTGAAAAGAGGTTCCTGAAATACCTTACCACTTTTCCTCTTTTTCCTTTTGAAAATGCTGAATTGACTGTACAGTGCAGGGACTGGATATTGCCTGAAGGGAACAAATTACCTGGTTAGTGAATTGGATGGAGAACTTGGCTGTTTGGGGAAGAATTTCTGTTCTATTCTACTTTGAAAAAGTTGTTGGAGTCTCCTACTGGCTCCCAAAGCTTGGTTCCATAGAGAATTCTTTCTGTTATTATTCATTGTCTGAAGTTCTGGTTGCCTATACAGAGGCCACAGCAAAGTGACCAATTTCAGATGTTACAGTGCTTCCACAATATTCCTTGATAGTTTAATTCCTTTCCAAAGGTGATTCAGCTGATCTTGTCAGATCTTGTGAGTGGGTGGTTGTTCTTACTTTTTAGGAGTGTCAGTAACAGAACACCCCGAACAGCTTACTTGGATATTTGTCTGATTTTTCCCAAAGCTGTGTGCTAATTGGAATCAAAAACTCCTCTGGGTAGTTGATGACCTTGTGTGGCTCTTTGGCTGACAGCAGACACAGATTTTTGAAGTCTCTTAACCACTTTAAGAGGTTTGGCTTCTGCTGACAGCTGACACTGTCACAGAACCCCAGAACTGCATGAGTAGGAAGGACCCTTAAAGACGATGTGGTTCCACCCCCTGCCATGGGCAGGGACACCTTCCCCCAGCCCAGGTTGTTCAGAGACCCATCTGTGTATCAAAGGACAGTACATTTGGCAGAGAATGTGACTGGAGCAAACAATACTAAGTACTCAGTTCCATAGTGATATTCCCTTTTAATACTAAATGTTGACTGTTGCCCTAAAGATACAGACAAAGGCCTTGGTCACCACGGATGGTTTTATCCCAGTTTCCATCAAGGAAATCTTCATGTGGTAAACTTATGCAAAAGGACTGTGCTTATTCAATAGTGACTGGTGCTTTTCTTTGGAAGGAATTCTGTCAGTAATACTGTCTTTTATGTCGTTTTGGTCTTTTCTCGGAGAAGACTAAAAAAAAAAATCATATATAAGAAAAAATTTCAGCAGTAAATGATGCTGATACTGTGGGGTTAAGGCATATCAGTGGTACCAGTCAGTAAAGGAAATTTAGGTTGGGTTTAGATGAGATGTCACTGTGAGGTGGGGAGGCCCTGGCACAGGTTGCCCAGAGAAGCTGTGGCTGCTCCAGCCCTGGAGGTGTCCAAGGCCAGGTTGGACGAGGCTTGGAGCAACCTGGGCTAGTGGAAGGTGTCCCTGCCCATGGCAGAGCTTTAAGGTCCCACATGAGATGAGCTTTAAGGCCCCTTCCAACCCAAACCAGTCTGTGATTCCCTGTTTTTTTATTTCTATGACTTTTCTTTGTGGGTTTTTGTGTATGATTTCTCTTATACCTTTTCCTGTATAACTTCCAAGTACATTTTATTGTAGAGCCTCAGGACAGGTGGAACTGTTTATTAGGTCACAGAATAATTTTGATTTTTCTAGGAACACCTAGTCATATAAGGGCATAAAATTGGTTCCTTTGAACTGTGTTAATTTTTCGGGCACATACAAATCTACTTTAGAATAATCCATGCAGTGTGGGTGGGGTTTTTTACTTGCTTATCCTTGTACATTTGCTAAATATACTGGTGAGGTGGTTTTTTTTCAGCAAATAACAAACCAGTAAAGCTGTTCTTCAAGCAGGGGTTCATCTGCGAGATGGGAGGGGCAGGAAATCAATTCTTCTTATCTTTACCAATTTCTTATAGGAGATAAGAATCTCTTTGAATTGACATGGATTAATTGTATAGATTGTAACAGTTGTCTTCATCAAACCCTGTAATAGTAAATCAGTTGTACTAAAATGGTTAATATTTTGAGCCTTCTGAGTAATTCCTAACCTCTGACAAAACACTAATTCTTTTGTCTCTTTTTACTCTTTTTTTTTTTTTTTGAAATTATTGTTTTGTTTCTGGAAGTTTTTGAAAAGCAGATCCACTAAATTCAAACTTAAAAATGTGAAATCAATGCTGACATTTAATGAATTGTTCCAGATTCTCTTCATTATGAACATGGAAAAGCAACTGTTATCCTGCAGTCATGTAATTTCAAAATTCTCTGTAGCTGTTCTTCGAAGATTTTGTTTTATTTAGACATATATGTGCCTTTCTGGAAATGTTCAGGAGATTAGGAAATTCTCCCTAATTCTTGAGTATACAACTTTTTAGGTGATTTCTTTAAATGCTTCTTGAACTTTCCTGTTGTCTCAGTCTTAAGTCTTTCATACTGAATAGCTGGCAGGTGGTAACAAAACGATTTCTATTTCTATATAGTGATGGTGAAAATCTTAAAACCAGAATGCAAGCAGTTATAAATGCAAAAGGGGTAAATAAAAAAAAGAAAGTCCCCTATTTGTGGTGTTATGATTTGGAGAGTTACTGACTTAGTTTTAATTGTGCATATTAATTTCATCTTAATTAACAGAGAGACAGTTGAAGTGCTTTTGGTCCCTGCCTTTTGCACACTGACTTGATTTCCACTGCAGTGGTTTGCTTAGTGCCCCTCCTGCTGATGGACATTTTGGCAGCGAGTGATTAATTGGTTGGCCAGAAAGTGAAATATTCAGTGCAAGAGGACTGTTATGTAGTGACCATTATTATTCCATTTATTCCCTTTATATGTAATACCATAGAACAATTAATTCCATTATTACATTTATTCCTCAGGGGTAAATGATATTTTTTTGTCGTCTGTTGTGACCCTTGGCAAGGGCTTCGGGTCAGACTTTCATTGGTGCCTGTTGTTGATCAGTGTTGCTGATGTATGTTTAGTTCCTCCCTGTTTGAACTTTAGATAGATTTGAAATGTTTCTTGAAGATGTGGACAAATGTTTCTGTGAAGGGGCTGCGTGGATGAGCGTGAAGAAGCTTAGATGTAGACTATCATAGTATCAATAAGATCTTTTAACAGTTAACCAGAGCCTTTTGGCCATCTTTAAGTTGTTATGGTTTATCTGGATGCTGGAAATAATTTCTGTAGCAATTATAACGCTACTTTATTTTACACATTAAAAGTACCGGTGATTTTAGATTTTTTTTTTTTTTTTTAGGGGTTTTTTTTTGTTTAACATGCGGTAAAGTGAATCTTGTTTTTAGTTTAAATGGTGTTCTTGTAAGGGAAAAGGCAAATACCACCAATGTTCTACAGAATATGATGGATTTTTTTGTGAAGAGTGTGTTTTTTTCTGTTTTTTTTTTTTTTTTTCCCAAGCATATTATTCCAGGTATAAAATGCTGACTTAACACCGAGTGGGAGCAAGGGGAAAAAAAAAAAAAAAAAAAAGAACTAATGATGAACCTCTACCATGGGTTTTATTCAGAGCACTCAATGACTGTCCTGGTGTTCTGATCTTCGAATTCCCACTAACAGTCCATAAACTCCCATAGAAAGCCATCTGGTCTACTTTTCCATTGTGTTTTTAATCCAAAATAAGCCAGACCCGTGGCAATTTTGTGTTATAGGGGAGCTGTTGATAATAAAAGAGAGTTGAAACTTCATGCAGATACCAGAACCTTCTGGAAATAGTAGGAAAAACCTTTCCTCTAAATTTACCTTCATGTAGCATAGACAGCTAAGAAATAATTGACAGTTTTGGCCATGAGAATGACAGAATCTTGGTTTGGTTTCAGTCATAGCTGCAAAAGTCCAAGTGCAGTGTGATGAAGGATATTCTTTGGGCCTTGGCAATTGGACAACCACATGTGCTGTCCAATAATGGACTTCTCTTCTATGGTGTTCATGTGCTCACACTTCTCTTAAGTCACAGGGGCATTATGGATGCTCGCTGGGTTATTTTTCCTGTATGGAACTATGTGGAAAGGGATCTATCAGCTCACTTTTTGATTCATGTAAACTATTCCTGGGTTCTAACCCCAAAGATCGAGCGGTGAGCAGCTCACCTGTTGCAAACACAGAGGAGGAATTGTGAGGGATATTTCCAGGCAGTTTTGAGCTCTTAAATTTTGACCAGGGCAGTGATTCTTCCCCTGGACTCAGCGCTGGTGGGGCCACACCTGGAGTACTGTGTCCAGTTCTGGGCCCTCAGTTCAGGAAGGACATGGAGGGGCTGGAGCAGGTCCAGAGAAGGGCAACGAGGCTGGGAAGGGACTGGAGCACAAGTGCTGTGAGGAGAGGCTGAGGGAGCTGGGGTTGTTCAGCCTGGAGAAGAGAAGGCTCAGGGGAGACCTCATCGCTCTCTACAACTCCCTGACAGGAGGTTGGAGACAGGTGGGGGTTGGTCTCTTCTCCCAGGAACCAGCAGTAGGACAAGAGGGCACAGCCTTGAGCTGCACCAGGAGAGGTTTAGGTTGGACATCAGGAAGAAGTTCTTTCCAGAGAGAGTGCTCAGCCATTGGAATGGGCTGCCCAGGGAGGTGGTGGAGTCACCGTCCCTGGAGGAGTTCAAGGTCAGACTGGATGTGGCATCAGTGCCGTGGGCTGGGTGACAAGGTGGCGTTGGGTCAAGGATTGGACTTGATGATTTTGGAGGTCTTTTCCCACCAGGTTGATTCTATAGTTGTATTCTGACTTGATGTGGAACATTCCTAGGAGTGGCTTTCAGTTTTTCTATGGCTGCATTGCAGCTGGGTTCTCCTTCGGTCCTGCCCTGTGGGCTGTGGTGGTGGGCAGAGGGCTGGATGGCACCAAGCAAAGTGTTCTCAACTCATGAAGTTGAAAACCGTCACATTATCAAGCAGAAAAGGGTTTAGAACTGCTGAGCTTCAGTGTTGTCTGCAAAATTACCTCTTTCAGTGTGGGGAATGTAATGGTTACAGGAGTTGGTCGAGGAAATAAATTTATTTTCAGTATGCTGAACTTTGATTCATCTGCATTGAATCAAAAACTGAATGATATTTATATTTTTTAAAAAAAGTAAAGTTTAATTATGGTTTGCTCCAGAGTTTTCCTATGAATTATTGCTCTCTCTGTTTGCTGAATTGATGAGACATGCATAGTTCCAGGTAAAACATGCAAAAATATTTAAGTGCACGGAGGAAAGAAAACCATATTTTCACAGTTAGTTTTTCTCCTTATAAATCACCAAGTTGATGTGGTATAACTCTGATTTTACAATCTAATTCAATATAAAAACATCACTTTCTACTTTTTAAAAAACAGGGGAAAAAAGCTTTGCAAGTTTTTTAAATTTTTTGCTTAATAGTGAAAACTGATTCATTTCTGGGACAAACGAAAAATATCTGCACAATCTTTTTTTGATGCTTCTTGGATACAGTTATCATATTACACTGTCAACTGAGGTTAATATATGTGTGTAGGAATACATATATTTACACTGACAGAGATTTTAGCCCTCTAGATGCTGGAAATGAGCATCAAGACTAAGGTAAGTGGTGTTTTCATATTTGGTTGTTCCCTGTTAATAAAACATAAAATATGGGAAATGTTGTTTTCTAACGATTCCCTGTATAAACTACAAAGTCTAAAAATGCATTTAGTTCTTTTGCTGATTATAATTCTACACTAAATCAAAAATCACGGCATAAAAACACTTCCACAAAGCCAGCTCAGTCTTTTTAAATGATGGTCTGGCAAACGAGAGGTCCTTTATTCTTTCCCCCCCCTTGTTTTTCCTTGGGGTAATGAAAAATGAAAAATGTTGTGTAAATGTCAAAACCATCATAAAGAATAAATCCTGGGGGTTGGTTAATGAAACCTTTCTGCCTGGTGGCAAACAGCAGGCCCTCATCACTACAGCAGTGAGCACCAGGATGCTTTGAGCAGCAATATCTCAAGAACTGTGTTCCACATTCCATCACTGATCCCTAATTTTCTTAAAGTCTCCCAGGCACCTGGTTTAAACCAAAGCAGAAATGGAGCTGCTACAGCATCTTCCCCCCACCACCAGCGTAGTTGTAGCTGTCTGTACCATGGAGATTCGCCATCTACTGTCCATGTGTTAAAAAGCATAAGATTTACATGAGTTATGCTATTTATTCTGTACCACAGTTAAATTATTACATGGGTTTATCCTAAAGTGAGATTTTTGTTTGTTTTTATGATTTCAGAAGTGTTCTGTGCTGTCACAGTTAGTGATACACTGATGGTGTTTGTGGAATAAGAATAACAAGAAACTGAACTGAAAAGTGAGAAAGTGTGCAGAATCCCAAAACAGAACAGTCAATAGTTGCTGAAACTCACTCTTTGCTGTTGTGAAATTGGAAGTGCTTATGTTGGGAAGTATGTCCTTAATGATGAAATGGGAATTTCCTCTGAAAATTTCCCCTGAAAATCTTGAGTGGTCAGAGACAGGTTGTTGCATTCCCTTGTTTTTGCAAGGCAAACAATGAATGTGGGGCTGCCGACTGATGGAAGAATGGTTGCCAGCAAGTGCAGTGTCACATGGACTGTGTGTTGTATTTACACAAACAGTGCTGGGCAGGAGAGATCCTGTGCCATTTCCACTTCTGTATCCAGAGAATCTACCAGGAATTTCTCCTCTGCCTATTGCCAGTCTGAGCCCTTCTGAAAAGGACCTGGATGTTTGCCCTGAGCTGTTTGTAGACTTAGAACATCTGCCTTGCTCTGAGAAAGGGGCCCTCAGTGATGAAGGTGTGTCTCAGTAATCTTGTTATCAAGTGGCTCCCTGGCATCTGGTCTCAATGTGCAGGAGTTTGTGAGAGAAATGTCATCACCTCTCGCATATATGGAGGGCTGTGTTTGTATGTTTAACAGCTGGAACAACGTGATTTATTTAGGAAGTGGAAAAGGCTGTGTGTAGACTCTCAAATACTGGTTTATTTTGTGCCCAGTAAGTGATGAGGGAAGTGGAAATAGGAGTCCACAGCCCTGCCTACAAAGAGACGGAGGTTCTTCAGCCACTGCAGCTTGGCCAGTCGCTATGAGGAAAAAAAATTACCTTGGCATCTGTTCCTCAGAACTGGTTAAGACAGTGAAAGCAGTTGAAAGACTTCTGAAGGGCTGCTGAGTGCTCTCTGTGTGTTGGGGGTCTCCTGGGCTAGGCTGTAGGGTATTGCTAGGAGGATACAAGCAGGATTTAGGAGAAAATTGGGAGATTTGCAGTTAGCTATCGGGAAGAGTTAAAGACTTAGGTTAACAGACTTAAAGAATAGGAATTGTTTTAAAGTAAAAGATCACCTACTTCAGTCACAAGCTAGAAACCAACACCTGATTCCTTCTTTCTGGAAGATGGCAATCTCTCTTTATTGCAGTGTTAGATTTTTCAAAATGGTTTCAATCCTAAATATCCGGTATGTGATTTTTGTTCCTTAATTTACACAGGACTCCTATACTACAGACAAACCTAAACATTTAATTAAATACTGAGCTGCCTGATGATGTTCTCATATTTTCTAAGATGACCTATTATCTGTTCCTTCTTTTAGCTGGTTGAGGCAATATTTCAATTTTTTTCAGTATGTTTTTATCAAAGGAGAATATCTTTTGATCCCACATTAAAAAACACAGTTTGTGGTGTGTAATTACTATATGCTAGGTGATTCCAATGTCAACACCTATTCAGGTATGTGCCATTATCCAAATAGAAGTGGAATTATTCCTACATGTTTATGAGAAAAAGATTTGAACCTTCTCGTTTCCTCTGCAGCTTTCCTTATATAGCATAAGATACCTGGAAAATCACCTGAATTATTCGTATTTATTTCTTTTAAATCTTGTCAGACCACATTTTCTGTGTCCTATATACGGTCCATCAGGTATTTTTCTTTCTTGATGGTATAGAAGCATCTTGTCCTATTATTGGTGAAGCAAAGTGTTAGATGGAGACTCTCTGTTTGGCAAGAAGCTTTATTCCAGCTGGTAGATGAGTAAAGTGGTTTCACAGTCACTCAAATTTATTTTCTCAAACGTTGCTGTATCGGTAGCAATAAGGTGACATGTGTCTTGTTCGTCTCTAGGAGAGGAAATCAAGTCCTGCCATATTCAACAGCACAAGATATGCGTTGATAATTTTTGGAAATAACCTAAATATTTAGTGTTTTCTGACTTGGGGAGATTTCTCTGTGAATATCTCACTGTGTGGATGTGCTGTTTATTATGTTTTGGCGTGTTGATATCAATTATGCATTGGTTTTTATGATTGTAGGGCTGTGTAAAACCATAAGCAGTGTTTCAGCTGCTTGATAGACAATTTGGAGCTTAGCAATGATTTCTGTATTGACATCTTTTACGCGGAATGGAAGGGTGGCGTTTTTTTTCATTGAAGTGGCAAAAAACCAGACTGGTTGGAGAACGAAATATGATAAATGGAATCTCAAAGAACACATTTTTAAATAAGTCAATTTGGTAATTACAAGTTGGTGTACCAGTAGATTTTCACAGCAGGGAGGACAGCAGGGAAAGCAAAGAGCGCTAATTTTATTTTAATTAAGCTTTTCTGTTAATCGGGATCAGAGGATTCTGCCACTAAGTGGGGAAGGAGGAGCAGTGTGATGATGTAGAATTGCTCCATGCTTGACTCTGTCAAGTGGCATCCGTTTTGCTGGGGTTATAGTATGGAGTGTTTTCAAGTGCTGCTGAAGGAGCTGTTGAAGTCGAGAATGAGCATACAAGTAGTAGGATGGGGCTCACTTGATTTCCCTGCAGTTCGTGGCTTTTAGGAATTTCAGCAAGCTCACGGCAGAAAAAAATAGTAGATAGAAGAGTGCTCTTTAGAGAGTAAGTGGAGAAAACACAGATTGTTTTTAATTTTGATCATTAGGACTCTCTGCTTACACTGAAGACATTCTATGATTCACATTGTGACTTTAGTGCCTTGTGGGAAAACAGTCACCATGGTTAGACAGGAAAATCTTTAAATCTTCTGTAGCTGCCAGGTCCTCCCAAGTCGAGGCTGTGGTTTGGAATTAGACAGAGCTGTTTGCTTTGTATGAATAAAGGATATTTTCTATATATAGGCGAGTTAAAAACCAAAACCCAGTTTTATATAGAAAACAGTCATTTTTAGGTAACTGTGATTTAGCTGGTAACTGTGGATATACCTAAACATAAGCAGAAATATTCAAACAGAAGAGGCCCCTGGTAATGTGCCTTTTCAAAGCTGACACCACTGTCCCACTCATACAAACATATTCCTTCAATTCCTTTCCAAAATAAATTGCTAGCCCTGATTTTAGCTTGGACTTGCAGTGTGGCTCTGGTCTCTTGATCCATGACAGGCTCACTTAAACTGATCAAGATGAAGAGTAAAGCCAATGTTTATTTTTTGTAGAGCTCCTAAAGAAATCTTATGTTCCAGGAATTAGCTGTGGGCTTTCTGTTCTCTTCTAAAATTTTCTGAACTGCCTTACCAAACCCTTGAAATGATAAGAATAGTAAACCTATTATCTGATAATTACCTGCTGCAGGCTGACTACTCATTTGCATGTTCTGATTCTGGATTTGCATTATATAATTTGAATCTTTTGATAATATCCCAGTTATGAAGGGACTGGGCTTTTTTCTATTAACTACACTATCAAAAAGCTCCTGCAAGAAAAGTTCTGGATCCAAATGGTGATGATTGGTCCAGATATGTCAGGGAACAACTTGGTTTCAGTATCCCAAACTGAGCCTGCACTCACGTAATTTTCAAAGGAAGCTGACTTATATTCAGGGAACTCAGAATGAAAAACAAATGTCAGAGCTCTATTTTCCCAGATTCTTTAACTATTGCTTGAAAAATTTGTATAAGGCAGTGGTAGGGCTTCTTTGTTAAGTTACTCTAAACCAAGTAATTGAAAACGTAAAAACAAAGATTTACCTGGCATGTAGCTTTGTAAACAATTAATTGATTAATTATTTGCAGCGTGAGCCTCTTTCAGAGATTTCTAGGCTGTTTCTAGACCTTTGGGACTGAGTACTTGGACTTTATTCAGATAATTCTAAGCATCTTCCTCTCCCACATTATATCTCAGGAAGTCATGAGGGCCACTTAATCTGTTCTTTTAATGAGCAGTGTAAGGTATTTGTGTTATAAGTTCATGAATTCACTTCTTGTTAGGGTAGTTTGTTCATAGGTTTTAGTTTGTGTGTAAGATTATCATTAAATCAGATAATTCTGCACAGATAATTCATTTCCATGATTTAGGATGTTCTTAATTGCTTTACTGAAGGGAGATTGAGCACCTTTTAACCAAACAGCTGAACGATTTGCTATGACAATTCTGCCACTGTGCATTCACTTAATTTCCAATTAATCAAACATTCAATAAATCATTAGTATAATTACACCTGCTCAAATATTCCTACCCCAGCACATTAGCTATGCTCAGGCAGACTCTTTTACCAGCTGTGTGAATGGATTCATTTGTCTGACCCAGTTGGTTGCACGTCCTTGCTTCTTATGAGCCTTGAGAAATGATAGGGCAGAAATTTTAATTATTTATAATCCCCCACATTCTTTTGATTCGTTGTTCAGGCTTTTCGCTTGGATGCTCCTATAGCAACTTAAAACAAACAGCAGTGGAATAGTGGCTGCTTAATTTCAGAAGATTTTAAAATCATTTTTATTCCCCTACTGTGCCACTTTCCTAATTACACCGTGTCCCCAGGTGCACAATAATTCCCACATCACCATGCAGCTAAAGCACAACTGATTAAAATAGTATAGCCTGTGTGATAGAAATCTAACCCAAAGTGTCTCCTAAGGGTGCTTTACAGAAAGCCGGGAAGTTGGTCCAACAAACTGACATTTTCAGGCCCCGTTTTTTTCAAAATTGCACAAATCTGCTGATTTTGAAGAATCCACCGATTCTTCAAAAATTCGTTGCCTTCAAAGCGCGTCTGTTGTTATATTTAGTATCTGAGGAAGACAGAAATTTGAGGCAGCTCTCCAAGCATTGAAAAGGGGAACTTTGAAGCACCGGTGGTAGGTAGGTATGTGTTGTTATCTGCTCCCTCCGTGTAAGTGGGAGATCTGAGCCTGGGTGAACCGCCTCAGGTGCAAGTGGGATTACTCAGTTTTGGTGTCTCCTGATTCCTGCTCTCTTGTTGCAAGTTTTAAATCACCCTTAACGTGTGTCGTTGTTGTTCGAGTTAAAGTAAACAAACCAGGACATGCAATTTCAGGCTCTGTAATATTTTAAATATGAAGCTCTTTATGCGGGTGTAAACACGTTTTAAATAGTGCAGCGTAGGTTCTCGTGCTTCAGAAAATAGATTTACTGGTTACAACTCGCCTGTGTTTTATCTTGGGAGTTAGGAACTGGAGGAGATTGGTAATACTGTAATACCTTAGTACAAATAGGTAAGATTTTTTTAAAATTAACTGAAGGTGTCATGATCCATCCAGAGAGTAAAATAGGTTAACTTTCCCCCGGCAACCCATTCCAAATTCTGTTTATACTTTATTTTCTTTTTACTGAATATGCCTTGCATGGTACTAAGGGGAAGTTCTTTAACCTGAAGGGAAAAGGCATCAAAGAATCTATTTGAAAAAAGAAAAAGAAAAAAAAGGGAGATGAGAGAAAGATACACTAATTGGCCATTATTTTAATTACTTAAACATTTGACAAG
Source organism: Oxyruncus cristatus (assembly GCA_013399855.1). Taxonomy (NCBI): domain Eukaryota; kingdom Metazoa; phylum Chordata; class Aves; order Passeriformes; family Cotingidae; genus Oxyruncus; species Oxyruncus cristatus. Next base: position 12,971 of record VXAY01002132.1, on the reverse strand, counting down.
TTTCTTTCCTATTTGTTAAAAAAGTTGTCGGTAGAGTGAATCAGCACATGGGTGATTCTCCAACCCTTTCAGTCTATAACAGCACTGAGTGAAAAACAATCTGCTCTGGATAAAAGTTTCCTGGCTCCCCATGGCACAGGGTTTTACTACTGTTGCTGACAGAAATGTCTTAGTGTGGAGAAAACAGGAAGATTTATTTATCCATTAAGCTGCATTTGGTTTTGGATGTTCTACCCAATGCTGTTGAATAAGGGCTTTGCTGATTGTTTGTTTGCATTTCTAATAGTGGCTTGGCATATGATGCATACAGTCTATTGCATCTGCATAGCTGGGGTTGAGTGTAATCCAGAAATCTTGGTGTAGGATGTAGTTTGAGCATTCTGTGGAATGCACAGGATCCTGACTGGAAGTTTTAATATCTTGTTTATTATTTTTCTTGTATTTTTGGAGTAGTGCAATACAGTAACATCACTGGATACACTTCCCTACCTTTACAACTCCAAGATTCTCTTTTGCTTCAGTCATGAGAAGTGTGAGTAAAAAATATATTCTCAAAAATTTCACTTCACCCATGCATATTTTATAGGCAATTGTTACATTTCCATTTACAATACTCACCCTCTGAAGCTGATTCTTTGTCTATCCATTTTATTTTAGTTCCCCTCATCCCAATCCTTTTCACACCTTCAAAATGTCTTCCCAAGTCTGAACTCATTTAGCTTCTCTGAAGTTCACTGTAAATAATTTATTACCTTGAAACATAACAGTCTGGGAAATTAATCATCATAAACAACAGCACAGCTTTTAGTTGCCTAGGGAGAGGGTCATAGTCTGAACAGAATCCTCTTCACCAGTTGAAACATGGATATAAAACTCCATTTTACTTGTCATTACAAGGTCCTCTTCAGGAGTTTCCTTTAAGATTTACCTTTGTTTCTTTTCTGACTTATCAAGTGCAATGTAATGTGTGTTTTTTTTTCTGAAGTTCTTCAGCAATTTAGTGAAAGTATTATAACATTTGATTTTTTTTTTATTTTTTTCAACTGTCAAGTTTTTGTCGACCAATACTGTTTAACAGGCCTTCTCTTCCACAACTTTTCTCATCCCTCTGGATCTGGAAGGGAAAAGCTCAACTCCTGCTTCGCATTTTCAGACATACCCTGTTAGCTCTGGTGATTGTGTTATGTGCTAAAAGATAATACTTTGTAACTGGTTTGAAGCAAAAAACCCCACAACCTCCAATACACACAAACGTAAATTAAACAGCCCAGAGAACTTTGGCAGCCTTGCTTGGGTGCCACAGGTGTGGAAAGTGGACTTGGTGGACAAGGGCTTTGCCTGGGCATCGACCTTCCTCTGGCACCTTACCAGTGTCACATGGAGCCAGAAATGGATACTGGAGATGGAGTGGTCATGGTCAGGCCTCTCTCTCCAAGCCTCCAAGGCAAGGCAATTCAAGTCAGGCAGCATAAGGAAGAGAAAGATGAGGTGACTGTAAAAGGTGTCACTGTAAACCTCTGGCAGATTCTGTAGCTCATCTCTGGGTTGTCTTGAACCTTGATCACAAACGTGTCTATTTGCAGTCACAGGAGCAACAATGCACCAGCTCGATGTCATCATGACCTATACAAATACCTCCAAATTTCAGTTCTCACTCCATTCTCCATTCATTTACCTCCATTCTGTCTGATAGTGTGAACTAACTGTATATTAAATAAATAATATCAGAGTATATATATATAATATAGAGGTATAGCAGGTATAGTCGACACTTGACGATAAGACAAACAGAAGTTAAAATGCTGCCAAAACATTCTTAGAAAAGACAGACACGAGGCTAAATTAAAAAAAAAAAAAAAAGTTCAAATACAGAAATGCACATTTAGGACAAAACTCATCGCTTTAACTCTAAACCATCATTTAACTGTATCATCATGATGAGGGCAAATCAGTGTCCCTCATCCCAAACTCGATTTGAAAGAGCAGATCACATATCCACTCTTCATTATGTAGAAAAATTGCATTAATGTTGTTAGGAGTTTCTAGCAGCAGTTAGCAATGTGCAGCAGTTACACAGCTAAAGCATGCCACTGCATAGACAAATCCATTTAACGCTCTCTGTAATGTAAGATTTATTTCAAATGAAGGGGAATTAGCTTCCAGAATTGTCAGCTTTACTTTTTATGGACGATTTCAACAAGCAGAACAAACCCACAGTGTAAGCAGGCATCTAGATGGGGGAAGAATCCAAGGAGATTTAAAGTGCCTCTCTGTGCATGTGTTTGTCCCCTGAATACCTTCCTCTCTCTCAGCCCCCATGAAACCTGATGGCAGATATTTCATATCTCTTAAGTCCTTCCAGAAACATTTAGAGAAGGCAAAAGTTCTGCATTTTGGTAAAGTATGACTGTAGAAAACCTGTTTGCTTGGGCTGAGGAAGAATTACCAGGGCTGTTTGTGGGACAGATTCTCCCAGCTCTTTCTTTTGAAACCTACGACAATTAATGATTTTCTTTTTATTTGATGTAAGATTCTGATATCAGTCAGATTTCTTTTTAAGTCCCCTTTTTAAGATTGTATTGTTTTCAAGCTTGTCTTATTTTCAATATTCTTACTAAATATTCTTTCTAGAGCTGAAACGGATCTGCATAGCACCTCTGAAAGCATAATTTGTATTGTGTGGACGATAGTCTGAGAAATGAGTAGAATTTTTTTTGAGGACAATCTACACCTCCCAATTTATTATCAGTAAAGATTGTTCTATGAGGTACTTAGAAGACCACCTAATTTCACATTAACAGTTGATTAAACTTAATAATACAGTGAGTATCATATCAAAGCAGATAATTGTAAAGTGCTTTGCCTTTTGGAGCCCAAAGGAGTTTCTATGGTGATAACTTTAGAGGCTTATAAACATTTTTATGTCTCTTTCTCAGATTAATAAAATTTTTATTATTTTAGAACTATGTTTGGATAGTCTACAATTAAATGAGTTTTATGAGCAAACTAAATTAAAAGCCATAGTCATCAACACGGAGTGAAAGATTTGGCCAGGGTTTCATTTGTACAGTTTCTGTGTGTCCAGATGGGTGTTTTGGTTTCCCATATTCATCAGCAAGGAATCTCAAAGCGTCCCAACATCTGTGTGAGGCCCGAGCACACATGGTTATTTCCAAACTGGAATGGACAGCCTAGTTTTTTCTCTCAGAAAGAGATGATGATCTTTGTACTTCATTTCTAAGGGGAGAGGACAGCTTGGTTAGCCCAGAGTGGACAGGAATCTGTTGTTTGCCTGGCAAGTGGGAGTGGTAAGTGATTGCTCAGTGATCTGATCCTGCACGTTCTTGTAGCTTAAAATCATCTGTCGTTTCAGAGGGGGTTTGGAAAAGCACAGATAGAGGGTGCAGGGCAAGTTCACAGCTTCATGTGCCAGCATAAAGGTAATTTTCGTCCCAAAGGGCAACCCCATGTGCAGTGATCAGTGGCTGCTGCTTCTGCAATAGTCCTAAAGGACAAGATAAACAAAATTCAATAGGATTTTGGACTAGATCATCAACTGTGTTACTTTCTGATACTCCAGGAAGGGCATAAAGGATCAAGACGAAGCAGGATTTCTTTGCATTGCCCATAAATCTGTGGCAATAAATACCGAGCAGACTGCAGAAAAACAGGGAGATTGGCTTTCGATGGAAAGGATGTTTGTGCCAAATAATTGGAGAAGTACTGAGGCTTGTTTCACCCTGGCAGAAACACACCCATAGCACTGACAAGGTCAGGTACCGGCTTGGTCGGGCAAAGCTGTGCCACTGGTACCAGTTGTGTGAGCTAATCCTGCCCTGGGCCTGGGGTCCTGGCCAGTGGCAAGTTGAGTATAAGCCAGCAGTGCCCTGGCAGCCAGCAGGGCCAACCCTGTCCTGGGGGGCATCAGGAGGGGATTGTCCCGCTCTGCTCTGCCCTGGGACGGCCTCACCTTGACACTGGGGCAGTTTGGGGCACAACAGTGTAAGATCTGATGCCATTAGACAGTGTCCAAAAGAAGGCAGTGAAGATGGGGAAGGGCCTTGATTTGAAGCCGTGTGAGGACACTGAGGGCACTTGGTGTGTTCAGCTGGAGGAGACTGAGGGGAGACCTCACTGCAGTCACAGCATCCTGGGCAGGGGCAGAGCAGGGGCAGGACTGAGCTCTGCTCTGAGGGGAGCAGGGACAGGACCCAGGGAATGAGTTGGTCAGGTTGGATGTTAGAAAAAGGTTCTTCCCCCAGAGGGTGGTTGGCACTGACCAGGCTCCCCAGGGCAGTGGGCACAGCCCCAAGGCTGCCAGAGCTCCAGGAGGGTTTGGATGATCCTCTGGGGCACAGGGGGGGACTCTTGGAGAGGGGCCTGTGCAGGGCCATGAGTTGGACTCGATGGTCCTTGTGGGTCCCTTCCAACTCGCATATTCTGTGTTTCTGTGAAAAAGGTTCCTTGCTGTGTTTGGCTTTCTAGGCCCTTCACTTCATTCATTTTGGCATTTTTGTACGTTATCCTTCTGAACCACTTCTCTTTTGTTATTGTCATTTCACAGAGACTTCTCAATCCTTACTCTGGTTTGTGCCAACAAGTATTGATTTTTATGCAACTGTTGTCTAAAAGTAGGTTGTAAATATAGTCACAATGTTTTCTTTTTAAGTATAGAAGCTTTTTATGAACCCTTTTCAAAGCTCATGTAAGCCATTTCCTTCCAATTTATGTTATTTTATTACAAGTTTAACATGTTGGTTTTTTTTTTTTCAATTAGTAAAGTGAAGTAATACATAGGTTTTGTTGGCAGGATCAGTTGGAATTTTACATTTTTATGTTCAAGTAAACCAGTGTTTTCTTAAAATGTTGAATAATCAGGCATCATAGCCATGCACACACACACCACACCACCACCACCCTCCCCACCCTCCCCACCCCACAATGCAAAATACAAAAACTCTGCCAAAACTGAGGGGGGAAAAAGAGGTGCAAAACCCCAAACCAAATAAAAACCCCCAAACAGTAACAACAAACAAAAAAAGAAAAGCCAAACACAAAAAACAAAAACAAAACCAACACCAGCTTTACTTACATAAATAAATACATTCTTATGCTTTTTAGGACAGCTTTAGCTTTTTTCCTTCCAGCATCACATTGCATTTTTCTCGTGTTTATACCATTTTGCCATAAAACAGTTAAGGACAAACCTGAGGAAACAATGTAGAAGTTTTTAGCCTCCTGTGTTGAATTTGTTGCTTTTAACTTCCATCAGTCATCCAAAGTCATCACCTGTTCCACCGACTTTCTATGTTAACGAATTTTCTGTGTTAAGGGATAAAAGTTGCAGTTTTGTGACTTGAGAGACAACGTAACTTGTTTTACCAGCCCAGGAGGGGGCAGTAAATTTCTTTTTATTGTTTTTGGAAGCAAGCCCAACGTTCTCTCACCATTCTCTCTTAAAAAAAGCTTTTTTTTTTTTTCCTTTTTTTTTTTTTTAATTAGAAACCAGCGTCTTTACTCCACGATTTCTTAGCACTGTCATTGTTTTAACTCTGCTTTCCTGACAGTCTTTTTATAGAACGGAAAATTACCAGAACTTTCGAAATCAGTTATTTGTAGCTTTGATCTTCAGTAAATTCAAAATAATCTCTAATAGGGTAGGCATTTTAAATATTAATACTTCATATGTAATTTTTTCCATTCTTTTGTCAGTTTTGTTGAAAATACTGTTTTCGAAGAGCACTGATGGAATGGAGCAGACTTTCCCTCTGTGCTCAATTCATCTTGTTTTCTTCTCTTTTCTAACCTTAATATTCATGTACATATGTACACAGCGGGATCAAGATGATTTTAACTATAGGCTCCCAAACTGCATGTTTGCATTTCTCAGTGTATTACACCGAAATAGAAATTAATAGGAGGCAAAAAATGTAGTTTGTGTGAATGCACATCATTTTTTTTGACAGGTTTTTATGATTCCAAGTTATTTTCTGTGCTTCCCTTGGAGGCAAAATGGAAATAATTATTGGCTGTAAGAAGGAGAAAATAGAAATACAGATCAGGTGCATGTGACATTGGTTGTAGGAGGACAGTGAGCTGTTGCATTCAGTTGATTTTTGGAGTTTTGTTTTTTGCCGTTGGGCAAAGTTATTAGCATGAAATTTTAGGTACAATTAAAGTGGCTTCATGATTCCAAATAACCTGTTTGAAAGTTTTCACTGTTTGTAATTCCTGTAATTCTCTAGAAATTTCTGTTAAAAAATCCCACAAAATGTAAGAATGGTAATAGTCATCGTTAGTCCAAGAGTTCATCCCAGAGGGATGAATAGTAGACATAGTACTTTTTTTACCTCAAATGAGATCTTTTTACAAGGCATCCTAAGGTGCTGCGGTGGTGTCGTTATTACTTATTTTTAATTATTATTGTAGGCCACCACATTTACAAATCAGGAGCTTTGTAAAGCCCAGGTGTTCTGCTACACCCGAGTCGTTGAAATGTTGCGTTCAGAGCTCTCACAGTGTGTGATTTGTGCTGTTATTTGGAAGGTGTTTCATGTACCCTGGGAACACAGAACAGTCTTGTGCTGGCACAGAAAGTGTCCCACAGAAGTACTTGCTGCTTATTTGGTGGATGAATCTGTTGAAATGTTTCCCAGAACAACTCTTATTTTTCTTGAAAGCCTTGTAATTTCTCTGTTTAAAATGTGTGCAGCTGATGGTTCCTGACCCGTGGTGCACCACAAACAGCCACAGTTTATTTCTTCTGAAGGGCAAATCGTTGTTGCAAAATTACTTGTAAAGTGCTGTTTGCATTTCAATGCTCTTATTTATTGGTTTTACTACTACTATAGTTATTACACACTGTAATGATTACTTCGTGAAAAAATATCACAACTCTATCTTCTTAATGCTGTTTGTGGAGTTAGAGGGTGCTGATGGGAAAAAAAATTTCATATGGAAATGTGGCTGAAATTAATTCTAGCCTGGAAATTTAGAATAGGAGTGGGCTGGAAGAAGGTGGGAGAAACTTTGTGAGTGACTTGAATTAATAAATGCAGTATAGATTTTGAGCAAGTGCCAACAATGTTGAATACAATAGCTCTGTGTGGAGCTAAAACTCTCAGACTAAAGTTATCAAAATCAGGTGCCTAAAGTTGCATATGTAAATGTAAGTGATTTGATTTCCAGCGTGTGAGTCAACCGTGACTGGTGGTGGGAGTCGATGGGAATTGCTTTTGGTGCACAGCTATTAAAAATACATTGCTTGTAGATATTTTAATGTCTCCCAACAGATTTTTAGCAGCTTGGCCCAATATGTGGTGGGTCCTATGTAATAGGATTTATAGATGAAATGCAAGACCAGAGTTTAATGAAAAAAAAATAGGATTGTCCTGCAGAGGTGTTTTGCCTTTTCACAATGTGAAACTTCAGTGACATTGATCCTCCTCCCCTTTTTTTTTTCCAGAGGTTAAGGACCCAAGCACTCGGTGACTTTATCTGCCTTTAACTTAGGAAAAACTAACATATAATAGTTTAGAATATTTTTGTGATATATAATAGCTAATAAATACAATATCTCTTCCCTCTGTTTCCTCAAAAGAGAAGGAAGAGCTCTGGAGTCTTACAGTTGGGGTTTAGGTAACTGTTTCTAGATCTCCTACAATGTAGTAATTTAGCTTAAGTTGTGCTGGGAGATGCTTCGACTGAGTAGCTTTGAACATACATTTGAACAATCTCATCTGCATGTTTAGTGAGGAGCTCTTGATTACTCTGTGCTTGTATTTTGGTCTTCTGAGTTTCTCTGTGCTTGTTGCTACCTGGAGTTTGTTGAGAGGGATCTGATGGTCTGTCTGTGCCACTGTTCTGAACTGGAAAGAAAAATGAATGAAGTCAGGTTATACATGCAGTGCATTTTACAGCTTTATCATTCCTTATGCATTTTCTTTACTCTTTGAAATGATGTCTCCTTAAGCAGCAACACCACTGAAGCTATTTTTAAATCACTATTGAGAATTGTTGCATACCAATATTATGCATTTTTTATTAATTTAAGCTTTTCAGGATTTCTTACTTGACCTGAAAGATTTCCTAGTACACTTTATGTGTGGAATTGCTTGGTGCTGTTTTACTACCTCTGACTGGAGGGACACGATGGTACTGGAATATAAATGACATTCATCAGAACTTGGAAAATTCAATAATCAAAGTGGGGAAATGAGCTTAAGCACAAACTCATCAAAGATGAACTTCAGTCCATTTTTCTTTTTATGGCTTGGTGTTAAAAGAGATGGAGATACTGCTTTCTGAAACAGTGATACATAGCAAATAGCCTGTTACTTTCAAAACAATACATCATTATTCTGTATTAAAAAGGTCACTTTTAGATCCTTCTGTCTTCATAAGCTTCCTAACTATAGCTAATGTCTGATATTGATTCTGAATAATTTAAATGGCAATAAAATTGGGTTTTCATGACAGTCAGTCAGAGACATTTTATATTTAATGTTCATTTAAAGAAACATAGTGCCTTCTTACCTTCTGAATTTCAAAGCCATTAAAGTAATTGCAGGTCGTTAAGCTAAATTTCTTTGAATAATCAGGCCAGTTAATCTAATTCATACACCATTCAAACCAATGGGCAGGGAAGATTGGAATGCCGGGCATGGATTTTCGAGAGACTCACCAGGTGGATCTTCAGATGTGCTTACCAGTATTTCCTCAGAAACAAGGACCCCCACCCGCTTCAAACTTCTGGAACTTGAAATTGCGTTTCACTTTAGTCTTTTTAAAGTGAATAGTCTTCAGAAGAGAGGAGGCTTAAGAGGATTGTTTTCATTCCTTTGGAGTAACCAAATCCCTGTGTAGTCACAGAGACCTTTATTGTGAGGTAGATACAATGCATTTTACCAGAACTTACTTCATGGGCTTGTTAATGATCACAAAAACATTCTCATGTGATGTCTCATACTTAACAGGTGTTATGATTTAGTGTGAAGGAAGTTGGAATGCAAATGTATAATTAAACAGTATCTATAAATAAAAGTACCTAGGTCTTATCAGGAGAATGGCTACATGTTGTCTCCTAATTTACTTATTTGGAGGTTGAGGATGAATGTGGGTAAGACAATGAGTTGGTAGTGAAAGGACCTGAAGTACTTCATTTGCCAGACAAGAGCAGCGTGTGTGTCTCTGTCAGTCTCTGCCCAGCTCTCCGCAGCGCTTTGTCAAACATCCCCATCCCCAACATGATGGAAGGACACGGTAAAACTACTGACCATCTCGAACTGCCCAGTTCATTAATGACAAGAAACTGAGAGTTTGGAGTCTTGGGAATTGTTAGGTTGGTGTGTTTTAAGAAGGGCAATGTTTTTGATCCCTGTACTTTGAGCTGTGCTGAAGGAATGCAACCCACGTGAGAAACGAGAGAAAACCAAATGCTCCCAAGAGCAGAAAAGGGATAGTGGGGGCCTTGTTCAGGCAGGTCACTGTACAACGGGCCTGCTCTGCACTGAGGGTGCTTCAAATGAAGAAGAAAATTCCATCAGTTTGTCCTGGGAAGAAAACAAATGATATTTTGTAGTTTGCACATCAGTTCCTGCCGCATCAAACACCCCGTGAGGGGACTTAGGGCTGCCATCAGGGACTGGGGGTGTGGCAGCTCCTCTCTTTTCTCCCTCAATACACTGTCTCAGGTGCTGTCTTTGTACCCAGCAGATCTCTTGGATCTGCCTACACCTTTGGAGTGGTGTTTCATAATTGGGGAGTTACACTCGAATAAACACTGCTTTAAATAAGTTCCAATTTTCATAACAATGGGCTATAATAAAATTAAGGGTTTATGTTCTCTAAGGAAAGCCATAAAGCAGCTGTATTATTTTTATTCTTCACAGGAGTTACAATGCACTTGGAAAAAAAAAAAAAAGCTCCCACAGATATAAAAAAAAAAAAAAAAGACAAAACCCCCATCTTTACCCAAGGCACATGATCAGGGAATATTTTTAGATCATTGTTGATCAGGTCTGTCTCCACTCTGAGAATATCAGGAAGATTTTTCTTGGTGGGCAATTTAGAGTCAAGATGACACTGGTAGTTTTGAGTTAGTTTTGGCGGGATGCTATCTATAATTTCTTCAGAACAATAGCCAGTGGAGTTTACCATTTAAAAAAAAAAAAAAGGAACCCAAATTCCAAGAGACTAAATATCTCTTGGAAACTGGGAGAATTTCCCTGTGTGTCTCGTGTGGTCTGTAAAGAATCGATTTGTGGCCATGCTTTGGTCTTTCCTGTAAGCAAGTTACCCACTTGTGTTCCAGAAAATTTAAGTTTTGAACTTGATTTCCAACTGTTAACATTTTGAGATCTGATGGCTGAACTTCCCTGTAGGACTTAGCTTGTTTTTTAAGCAGACTCATGAGATATGCATTTACTTTTGCTTACTTATTGAGTATGTTAGGTAAATTCTGGAATTCAGTAGGACTTCAGTCCCATCTTATGCAAAATTTCCAGCACTGACTTTAATGGAATGGGCTATTTCTGCATTATGTTAAATAAGATTTGAATAGATTTCTTTCCAGTTTAAAAATCAGACGAATCATAAGAACTCTTGGTTTGAACTGTATATACTTTCGACAAATATTGAGTAGCACCATCCTTGGAAGAATGTTTTGAAGCTGGTTTTATGTCTTTAGAATGGGAGATAATGCACTTAGAAACGGAATGGTATTATTTTTGTATTCTACTAATTATTTTGCAACTGTTTGGATTTTTGTCTTACGGTCTTACTTTTACTGAAAAAAACTGTCTGAAATACACTCATGCATGGCACAGCACTCTCCTTATCTACCTTAATTTGACCACTTAAATAAGGCAGAATATTTTCTTCCTATTCTGTGTCTTGTCAGTCAGGTACAGTTTACTGTTACAATCTTGAAGACGAAAAAAAAAAACCACAACGAAAACAAAGGCAGCATACAAGAACTTCAGTTGGGTTAAATGCACGTAGGCAAGGTGGGGGGAAATATATAAATTATTCCCTAGAGTTAAATAATGGATGTGTTTATTACCATGTTACGTAAGTTTATGTATGATGTTCTCTTGATTTATGGTCATTATGTGCTGAACTTAAGCACACACACTTTAGTTATGCCTTTTGAGTTCTTGGGAGTTCATTTCACTTCCTTTACCTTGCTCAAAGCTAATGAACATTTTTTTTTTTTTTTTTCAACTGAGTCGACTTGCTGACCTGTTACTTTTTGGTTTGACTTCAAAATTATGTTAATTTTTCAAATTCCTCTCGAATTTCCCTTGATTTCGGTGACCAATTGCCTCCAAGTTTCATTTAACAAGAAATAATAATTGCATTTCATTATGCTGGAAGTATGACCTTTTTTAATCTGCGTATTTCTTGCAGGTTGTGCTGGCTTATTTCCACTGTAATACATTAGAATGGAAAACTATTAGAAATATTGATTTATCATTTATAATACCAAAGTGATATATCGAAATGAAATTTGGATGCTGTCCAGCCCTCAGATAGCATTGGCAATCTTGGATGAAGCTGGATGATCTCATTCTAATTAATATGCCAGTTCCATGTGAAAAGCACACAGAAAATATTTCTGAGAGTTGGTCAAAAACAGGAGTTCACTGAAGGCTGCTGGGGTTGGTAATTGTTAAAACATGCCACCTTTAATACTTAATATTTCATATCTAGAGAAATCAGCACTTGGCTTTCTCTCCCCTCCACCTCTTGCCCCTTTTTGGATTTTTCTCAGAATTCATCCATTTTGAGACTGCATTTCTCAACTCAGCACTTTCTTGTTTTGGACCTGTTTATGTGTGATGTGGTACATATGCACTGGGGGTGTGGAAACAGTTCTGTATTGATTTGTGATTTACATCCTGCAGCGACCTTGGTACAACAAAGCTGCTTTTAATCAGGTGAAATTAGAATCAAAGGGATTCAAACCACTTAACTTTAAAGTGATGTTGCTATAATAAATCTGTGATACTCCCCACCCTCTGCACTGAAGCACATACACATTCCAGTACCTCTTGGAACATGGAAACTTCAGAAGATAAAGGTATTTTCAGTTAGCACGTGTACGCCCCATATACAGGATGGTGTCTGCGTTCACTGATTTTAGGCTTTTTTCACTTATTTGACCTTTTCTTTTTCCCCTGCTCCCCATCAATCCACCAGCCACTGGACTGGCAGCCTTGGTTTCCATCTTGGCATTTTTTTTCCACCCGCCCCATCCTTTTGTCCAAAGCCCGCCTTGCTCCCCTTTGTTTCCCGTGGGTGGGGAAGGCGCTGGGGGCAAAGTGCCTGTGAGGAGCTGAGAGCTGAGCGAGCGCTGCCATGGCTGGAATCGCCTCCACTAAACACTGATGGAGCTGCCTCAGGGACCCAGGGACCCCGCCAGGCCTGGGGGTTTATGGCTGATATGTTTTTGGTCATTTGTCATAAAATCATTCCAACCGAGCTGTTTACTGGTCCGAATGCTTAATTACTGCAGGAGCAGGGAATGGCATAAGCTGTACCCTGTACTGAATATTCATGGAGGAATAGGAAACGGTGGTGCCGTTATTTTACTTTTTTGGTGAGGGTTTTACCTGTAAATATCTACTTTGTTTTTAAAATGGCTAGCAGAGTTTGTTTTTTT
>VXAY01002131.1:42006-52608 GCA_013399855.1 Oxyruncus cristatus | reverse complement strand
TGGGCTAAACCATGACAGGCCCTGAACAATCTGGTGTAGTGGGAGGTGTCGTTGCCCATGGCAGAGAAGTCTGAACTATATGGTCTTTAAGGTTCCTGCCAACCCAAACCATTCTAGGATTCTGTGATTTGCTGAAAATACTCTGAGGATTTCCCCTTGGACTGTGACATTAGTCTCTGGTCGTCAGGACAGATTTTATTCAGATATGTCTCTAAAGTGATGCAGAATGTCTTGAACATGTCTAAAAATCAGCCATAGTTCTTTTCATTCTGTGTGTCACATTTTCACTCCTTTTTCTGTCTGTGGAAACAGAGTAAAGTGTTCAGGACACATGCTCAAATTCTTAGTTCCTTTAGGAAAGTCACAGAACAAATCCCAGGATGAGTGAGATCTGAATACAGTTGAATATCTGAATGTAGGAAACAATATCTAGTAATTATCTTAAGAAAAAATGTTTATAATTATTTAAAGATGACCACCATCTTCATCATGTAAACATAGCATATTAAACCTCAGTTTCCAAATCTGTAATATAAATACTATACTAACGTTATTTCAATTATAGCTTTAAAATATAAAATTTACAAATAGAACTTCTTTTTTAAATGTGATCCAATAAGATTATCTACTCCTACCATCACTGTTTAAACTTATCTACTTTACTGAAAGAGGAGAGAATCCTATGGAATCCTGGGTTTGATATTTTGGATGAGAAAATGAGAAACACAACTGTCACATGGCAAGTTACTCAAAACATGTCTAGGACCAAAAAAACCCGCCAAAAACCAAAAACACCAAAGAAAAACAAAATAAAACAAGAAACAAAAACCCAAAGAAAACCAAAATCAAAACAAACCAAAGCCAAACCCAAACAAACAGATTTGTCAGAGTAATTCTAGAAAGTTCTTGTAAATATCTTTCATTCTGATTCACAATAAAGGCCCTTGGCAGTGCTTTCACTCCTGTCATTTCAATAGTAGGCTGCTTTGACTGCTACTTGCAGTAGGGTTCTACTTGTTCTACTATTCTGGGAGAATATCTATTGATTCTGACTCCCAAGGACCGTATTTTGGGAGCCAAGTTTTGCTACAAAAGTATACAAATTTATAAAATGCATTAAGTATTTAAATGTCCAGAGGGCACATTATGTTTTACCAGCCTAATATTTATTACTAAGAAATTTTATTCACAGCCATCCTACCACCTGAAAGTGAGTTTAACGAGCAATAATTTCACCTCTGGGACAATCTGTGACTCAAGATTTTTAGTATAGACTCAAGGCCTCTTTTGGTCTTGTCTCTGAGTGAATAAAACATGAAAAAACCAAAAACCCCACATCAATTGATCCATAATTACAGGAGAAAGGAAAAAAAAACCCAAACAACAAACCAAACGTTACCCAACACAGTTCATTCTCTCAGTATCTACATATTTAACAAAGAGATTTTGTTTCCTACATTGTTGCAGATTAAGCACCTACCAGATAAACAGATTAGATTTGTCATATTAACACCCTATTGAGGAGTGAAGGGTCCACGTTGCTTTCCCTGGAGATTTATGAGCTTCTGGATGTCCTTTCCAGGTAAAAAATAGGATCTTCAAATAGGTTAAGTGCTCTTTTCAAGAATCCTGAATAAATGGGATGAGTTGGGCTGGTTGCTGTGGCACTTTTGTGCTGTTAAGATGTCAACAGGACAAAAAATAATTCAGAAATAACCTCCCCTCTCCAGGGTACCCACTGGTGCCCACGAAGTGAGGGGGCAGTACATTTTCACTTAAAATATCTCCATGTCTCTCTAGAGGATGAGAATATGCGAAGAAGCCTACTACAGACAGAGACTGAATAACAGACAGAAAGCTAAATTTCTAATCGACTCAAGAATACAGTAAGAGAGATTGTAGGCACTGACAGAGTCCAAGTTCTTAAATGACATGTTCCCTAATGAAATAATAAGTTCAGTAAAAAGTTCTAGGTGTCTGAGGATATGCACCCGTGCTACAGGGTAAGTCAAACCCTTCCCACACAAATCCACAGTAAGCTGGCCCACCTGGGAAATTATTCGTGACACAGATTTTAAGATTAGTTAACTTTTGGTGAAACTTATAGCTATATAAAGCAGACACCTGAGAAATTTAAAAAACAGTAAAAATTGTGATGCACTCATCCTGGAGCTTCTTTCTAATGCATCACAGGAAAACATGAAATGAAAGAAAACATGATATTAATGAATGGGCTACAAAAGAGGAAATCTCTTTAAGCCCTGCTAGGCAATACAACGAGGGTCCTAGGGCTTGGCATTCACAAGGTGTAAATAATGTGAAAAAAATTAATAACCCAGACTCCTCTCAGACACAAGAGATGCTCAGTGACTCACAAGACAAAAATAATTTTAGGAATTGCAGTGCAGTTCCTTCTACATACTCATTGTTTTCCATCAAAATCAAAGCAGGCTTTTTGTCCTATGCTGCTGTTTCTGCTACTACTGGTACTACTACTACTACTACTACTACTATTACTACTAGATAAGTAGAAACATTAAAATTTTGGACTCTTTTTATTCATCAAAAAATCTTATCTTTTTGGATTTTCGTAATTATTTTCCCCATAAATAACTTTTCTGTCTTGACATCTACTTGAAAATAGTACTTGATGTATCTGCTCCATTCCATGCCTCTGAATATGCTTCTAGCTCCTTCCACACCACTTCCAGCCTAAGTCCCTTGAGTAAACCCATCGGAACAAGGGATTGATTCAAGTATTCCAAATAAGATCTTATGAGTGCCTTGTACTATAATAATAAACATCGAATTTCTGTATGAAATGAAAAAAAAAATCTGATCCATTGTATGCTATATTAGGCTTTTCATGGCTCCACTAGAGGTATCCCATAGCCATCTTGAAACATATAAGAAAAGATCTTGCCTATCCTTTCTACTTACATGAACAACAAAAACTCTTTAATTTCCATTTCTTCCTGTCACTGAAATCTACTGTTTTATAAAGACATTTCAATTTTCAATATTCACTTAAAAGGTTCAGATTAATGTGTGGCCACAGACTTTGGGGAAAATAAAAAAAAAACAACCAAACAACAACAACAACAACAACAACAAAAACACCCTCAAATTGTCCTTACCTTTAGCCAAAATAGCATAAGAGGCAGAATAATATGAAAAATGCTATCAATCTAATGTACATTAGCTTTTCAAAATGTATTTTTCCTGAGGCCAATGTCATATCACAAGTGCAAAACATATAGGCAACCAGAGCACTTTTCCTGTGTTGAGAGCTGAGATGTGTTATTTAATCCTTTCTCTGTCATTTAATGATAATGTAGGAGTCCTACAGCCACTTCCTGCATCTTTGTTATGCAAGGTTTTCAGTGCAAAAGTTTATCTGATTTGTTTTTAAGAATCAGAAACATTATGTATTTCATGCTAGATGTAGACTTTCATGGTATTGCAATGTTGAAAGCTGAACTAAAACAGAAATAACAACTGGGAACTGTGTCAAAACTGAATGTAGAAATTAAGCTGAAATGAAAGGACTTATTTTCCATTTGCAGAAAATAAATGAATTGTTTTGGGACAAAGATAATAAATGGAAAGTCATTCTTTCAAATATTTCTAATGAGTGGAATTGAATGGAGATTTTGTTTGAAAAGTGTGACCTGAAAGAGAAGAGAAAGAAAAAAAAAAAAAAATCTCATTTTAAAGTTTGAGTTATAACATCATCTCTGGAGGTGGGTAAGGTGCTGGCCTCTTGACTCCAGTCATTACACAAAGGGGAGAGAGAAAAGCCAACTACTGACTGAGAGCAGGAAATATGATGGCCCTCCTACAGAGTAAGAAAGACTAAGAGGATTGTGTGATCAGACAGCCCCTAGGAAGCTGCTTTTAGAACTGTCTACACAAAATTAAAAAGGTTTAAAAAAAAATACAGGGAAAAAAAGCCACCACCCTGTTGCTGTCTTGACAAACCTTAAAAAGTATGTATATGCTCCATGCAGTGAGCAGTCTTGGAAGCAAATGCTTCTCCTTTAGTAATGGGTCACAGCTGGTTTCAGAAATGGACTGAAAGCTTCAAGTCTGGCATGACCGAGCATTTACGCAGTTTAAGCAGAGGCATTTGACACTAGAGATGGCAAACCTGGGTGGATTAAATGCACACTTTGAATACAGCAAGGGCATCGAAATCATCTGTGAGAGAGAACAAGTAAAACCTGTTTGACGGGTAAAGCAGGACTGTATGAAAACCTTGATGGAAGCAATGAGGGGAATGCAAATTTGAGGGCAGATGTAATGTGCAGAAATAAAAGTCTCATGTGGAAATCTTGTCCTGAATCTATTTTTTTCTGCACAGAATTTCTTATTGCCAATCCACAGTAAATGTATGAGAAAGATGTGGTAAAGAGTCAGGATAACAAAGTATTTGCTAGAGAGCAGTTCTAAACTTTAGTAGCAAGAGTTCAATTGGTATTAATAAGCTTTGGGTTAGGACACAGATTGTCATCTTTAAAAACCCTGTACTCTGGGAAAATTCACAACAAGAAGGAGAGGATAATTTTCACTAAACTTCTTTAAAGACCTTACCCAGCTTTTGCTGAAAGAAAGTGATGTGAAGTCAGACAATTTGAGTTGCAACAGAACTTAAAATGTGAAATAATATTTACAGTCGTTATTCATTTCTCTCACTGTATTAAACACTGTACAATTACCAGCCAAAAAGAAACATTTTCATGTAATTTTCAGTGCAAAAGTAGGATGATGCAAAATACTTGAATTCAAGAAATGATGGACTTCACATGGACATGGTATGAAAGTAGTATATGTTTTTATTTTAATTTAACCACTAATTATTTAATTTGACTTCATATGAAGAACAGGAGGCTGTCTGAATCCACCCGTAGCCTTTGGAGCAAAAGTGAACTCCATTACCACAGTGAGGTTTGCAGCTTTCAAGACGGTCCAGAATTCGTTTGAAATCTTCATATTGAATATGTAAATGGGTGTGCCTACATCACAAAGATGACTTTCACTAATATAGATTTTGCCATTGCTCTATAACTAATTATTTCTATGTTAGCAGCAAATAAAACCTCTAATAGAGATGGAGACCCCAGGTGAACAAGGCACCTTGCGAATGTCTCATGCAAGGTCTATCTCAGACCTGAACAATTTATCATCAAAAAAGAAAACAACACCAAAGTTCAGAAATTTTCCACAGCAGGAAAATAGAGTGATCATTCCCCATAATTTTTGAGCCCTTTATGAAATGTGTAGAAACTGGATTTGTCATTCTCACCTGCATGTTAATAACAGCAGGAAACAACTATGGACTGGAAGTGATGAATGTTAAATATTGACATTTGTTTTGTTTGCCACCTAAATATTTCAACTTGACAGATTGTTGCTTAGCTCACATACTTTTAAATGTGGTCCCAGATTAGAAAATTTCAGGGTTAAAAAAAGAGCAACAACCCGTCCCCCCCACCCCGAGCTTTCGCTTAAAGTTTACCTGAAATAAGGTAAAGTTCCTTCCTTCCTTCCTTCCTGCCTGCCTTCCTTCCTGCCTGCCTTCCTTCTTTTTTTCTCTCTTTCTACTTCTCTTTCCCCTTCTCTTTCTCTTTCTTTCTTCCCTCATTAACTCCCATCCAAATGCATACCTCTGCCTCTTCTGCTCTCCTGCAGTGACAGGAAACTGAAGAAAATTGATGCACTAACAGTTCCAATATGACATTCGAAAAGTGACTTTTTGATTTTCAATTAACCTTGCACAAAGAGGAAATATTGAAATTCACCCCTTTGTTCTTGGCTGTGTACGTTAGCCAGGCAAGTGTTGGTAGGAGTGAACAGGAGGGGCTGGGCTGGGGAGGGGGAAACTGGAACCTCATTCAAGCACTCCACTGCTATTTGCACAAAACGAGACAAGACTACCCTGCAATAATTACTCTCTGAAAGGGGAAACAGGTAGGAGAGAGAGTGCTCTTGTCATTTGTTTGACTTAATTGTATGCTTTTATGAGCCGTCTGGCTGGAAGGATTAAAGTTACTTTTAATAACACTTCCTTTCAAAAGAATTTGATTTGAGATTTCCCAGCAGGGCTGCCTACCAAGCAGCAGGACCCTTTTCTTCCTTCCAGACCCCTGTTCCTTCAGCATTCCCATATCCTCCCCCCCTTCTCTTCCCCCTGTGAACACTGGCATTGTTCTATTTGTCAAAGAGAAGCCAGGCTGGATAATATGGTATGAAGTCAAATTTATATATTCACATAAATAAAAAGGTAAATAAATAAGGCTAAGAAAAAATATACATAAGAACAGCCTTTCCTGAGATGCTGGGCTTGGGAAAGTGAGATATCACCAGATAGTCTGTTTTTCCTTCAGTTAGCTTAGAGAAGTTGTTCATTATATACCTACAGAACAGACTACAGAGTGGACAAAGAGTATTTGCATAAAATATTTTTAATTTTAGAAAATAGGAAAGTAAAATTAGTCCAAGTGAAGCAAATTTCTTGGGAATATATGATAGAGTCTGGAGAATGATTTCTTAATATCATGGGGAACTCTTTCTTAGAGGTAAGTTTTCAAAGCTATTTGGTGTGCCCACATGTTAATGCACTTCAATTTAGTTTATATGTTATGTCACCAAAAAATAAATTAAAAAATAAATGTATCCATAAAGAAAAACAAAACAAGAAGCACAACCATGGATTGTGGGAATTAAATTGTCTCT
The DNA here is from genome assembly GCA_013399855.1 of Oxyruncus cristatus. Lineage (NCBI taxonomy): Eukaryota > Metazoa > Chordata > Aves > Passeriformes > Cotingidae > Oxyruncus > Oxyruncus cristatus. The sequence continues at coordinate 45,873 of VXAY01002131.1, read as the reverse complement.
TTTCCTAGCATATCATCCAGGATTTTCTGTCTGTGAATATTACAGGTTCATGAGATATTAACAGTCTATATCCAACAAACTGTGGACAAGCCAGTTGTATATCCATTCCTTCACTGAATTTTTGTAGCATGCACTTCACACTTGCACGGTAAAATTCACACACTCTAAGTCAGTGGTGTTCTATTTGTATTCTTTAACTTGTATTTCTAAACTAAAAAAACCCACAGCTTAAATTTTCCTTTTGCTTGTTTTCCTTGTGTGTATGAGAAAAAAAGGAAAAATAAAATCAATTCCACAGGGAAGATAATTCCTCTTCTACTTAAAGGAGATCCCATAAGATAGTTAAGCTTGGTATTTTTTACAATTTCACTGTCTATTTACATAAGTAAGTATTTACAAACTCTGTCCATCATTTATTCTCTTTCTCTTCATTATGTCATATATGAGCAACCCTTCTACAATACCACCAGAATCAGCCTTGTTTGATTTTTCAGCTGTATGGGAAAAAAGCGTGATTTTTGCTAATGTTTTAAGGTACCTGATGTCAAACTCCTAGCTTGCAAACATTTCACACCTGACACATTAATGCATTGCAGGTCAATTGCTCTTCTGATTCCATTAAAAGGAAGAAGATGCCCTTTCGTACATGAATGTAAATCATAATATACTTAATTCGCTCTCACATCCAAAGTCCAAACCATTTTTATGTCTGGAGTAACAACTAATAAAAAAATTACCTGTCATTCTTGAGACCTGAGTTCTAGTCCTGCATCTCCATGGCCATTAACAAGAACAGCCTTTTGATATACTTGAATATAATCAAAACCATCTAATATGTAAGTGATTGTGACACCAACACCATATGTCAAAAATGTCTTTGCCTCATCATGATTACTGATCGGAAGTGAGTTTTTTTGTATTTGAAGTGAGCTCTGTTCCTCAACTTACTGAAAAACCTCCCCTGGACAATAAATAAATTCCCCTTTTTGACCTGTTACGTGATATATATATGTATTAATTAAAGAGAAAATAGAAATGAAACTTAGGTTATTCCGTTCAAAATTAAATGGTTTAGCACTGCTTTATTTCCAAGAGGTCTACTTGTTAATCTACTTTATGAAAAGCTTAAAAGATTTTAGGGTTAAAGAGAGGAATATCATATTATCCACATATTTTTGTGTTCTTTTCTCTCTTGAAAATCTCCAAAAGGTAGGCAGTCCATTTCCTTTTCAGATCCAATCAAAAGCATATTTTATTTACAGAAGGGTCTTTATTTTCTCACATTTTCACCATTTTTTGTATGTAAAATTTGAACTGATGTCCTGTGTAGAAAAAAGCATAATAATTTCCTGTAAGTAGTTTTGCATTTTAGCACTAAACTCCTTCTTAGCCGTGGAGGATGTTCAGTATCCCTGAATCCTTCCAGAAACAGTTACTGCCTGCACAACTTCAGGCAACTGTGTGGGGTGGGCAGAAGAAGCCTTTAGATTATCTTGGCAGGAGACACAGTTACTTCAGGAGGTCATGCCTCCCAACACCTAAAGTTTTAATCTCAGATAAAAAGCTGAATCCTATACCTAGTCATTTCTGCAAACAGGAGAGGTGAGGTTAGAAATTAGGATAGCCTGCACACCAGCATACTTTTATACATTTATCTATTTTCCGTGGAGCCTTTATTAAGCAAACACAATTATTTGGATCTCTAAGTGCCCTGAAAGCGTTAACAGTATAGTTCAAACCGTGACTGAACAATGCTATCACATGAACTATCTCTGTAGGAAATTAATAAATAATAAATAATACATAATTATATATCAATAATAAATAACTGGGTAGTTTCTATCCCTACCTAACAGCTACCTTTTTTTTTTCCCCACCTTTTCCCTTTTAACTGAGACAATAGCCACTAATATAATATTGGCTTTTGAAAATATTGTCCAAATTGTCTCCGCAGTAAGATGACTTACAGTGAATCATTGTATAAAACCAGTAGAAAACAACAAACTGCAAAGTCTATCTAACAAAACTAAGTGAAAGAGAAGTGACATATGACTGGGTCATGCAAAAAATTTACCCCTTTAACTGCCAGGTTTTGCAGGCCCTCTGAATATTAGCATAATGTTGTGTGATAAAACTGTTAACAATACTAGCATTTCGTATTGCTTTCGCCAAAAAAATGAACATTGAACTCCTGTTAGATGCTCTTATTTGTGCATTATGAGTGATCAAAGACTGAATCAGTCTTCACAGTTTTTGCTACTGTTTCTACCCTTAAAAAAAAAATCAAAACAAAGCAACGCAAACTCAAATGAACCCTAAAACCCCCTCAGTATCTTTGGTAAACCTCATTATTTTTTTTAAAACCAGACAGATGCTCTAAAAAAGGCAGCAAATACATAAACTGTTTCTTTCTTTTATAACTGCAGTTAAATAGGATGAAAGTTCTTTGTCTTGCGCTCTCTCTCTAACCTCATGCTGCAGGTCACCACAGTAATGATCTCTCACAGCTGGTTCCCTCATTAAGCTCCTTAGTGATTATATCTTACTGGTTCTCTCATGTAAAACCCAGAAGACACGTAATGAAATAACCCCTTGATTCATATTCACGTACACGTAGAGTTCAAGTGTGACACAAGTAACTTTATCGGAGATTTCAAAATAGTATCAGAAATAAATCCTACTGACAATTTCTCCAAACAATGCTCACAAACAAATTCAGGAATCAAGGAGAAATCCACCTTCCCTATTCATGGTGTAATACTGAAAGACATAAGCAGCTGTACTGAAGTTAGTAGATTAGACGATCAGAGTAATCAGATACTACTACTTCTGATCTCATTCATAATAATAGTTAGGACCTGCAGACAACTGCTTGAATTGCACAAGGATCTCCATGCTGAATCATAGCTCTGACTAGGGTTAGAAATGTTTTTTCCACTTATTAGTGAATCTATTAGAATGCTATTGGTCATTTCCACCTGAAAAAAAAAAAAAAATAAAGAAGCAGTTGTCCTCAGTTCAAGAACTGATGGCATTGACAAACCCAGTTTTTTTACTGTTGTCTAGTCATGACCAATCCTGAAGCCTGAGTGCTCATTCAATATGATTACTTCTATTCTCTTGAACAAAATCTTTTCTTCCTTTTTTTTTTTCCACTTTTGTTAAAATAATTTTTACATCCTTTAATTGTTTTATTCTATGGGCATTAGACTTCTTTCTTACGTAAGGAAAGTGGAGCAAATACCTTATCTTAATGTTGTGAAAAAGTTTACTTATATCACCGTCTTGTAGTCAAACAGCTAAGTACAACCAATATGTTGGAAAATTGGGATTTTTTTTTCCTTTTTTTNATCTCATTCATAATAATAGTTAGGACCTGCAGACAACTGCTTGAATTGCACAAGGATCTCCATGCTGAATCATAGCTCTGACTAGGGTTAGAAATGTTTTTTCCACTTATTAGTGAATCTATTAGAATGCTATTGGTCATTTCCACCTGAAAAAAAAAAAAAAATAAAGAAGCAGTTGTCCTCAGTTCAAGAACTGATGGCATTGACAAACCCAGTTTTTTTACTGTTGTCTAGTCATGACCAATCCTGAAGCCTGAGTGCTCATTCAATATGATTACTTCTATTCTCTTGAACAAAATCTTTTCTTCCTTTTTTTTTTTCCACTTTTGTTAAAATAATTTTTACATCCTTTAATTGTTTTATTCTATGGGCATTAGACTTCTTTCTTACGTAAGGAAAGTGGAGCAAATACCTTATCTTAATGTTGTGAAAAAGTTTACTTATATCACCGTCTTGTAGTCAAACAGCTAAGTACAACCAATATGTTGGAAAATTGGGATTTTTTTTTCCTTTTTTT
>VXAY01002131.1:31533-41994 GCA_013399855.1 Oxyruncus cristatus | reverse complement strand
TTTTTTTTTTTTAACGAAACCTGTTTGGAATGTTTTAAGTGTCTGAATATGTTTTCTCTCTGAACTCTAGCTCTTGGTGAAATTATATTCAGATGTCCAACTTCTGTTTTCAAGTGAATTCTTTTCTTCTTCACTGTCTTGTTAGACATGGCTGGTCCTATATTTCTTCAAATGCATCGGTGACTTCATTGAATTAGTTTTATAGTGACTAATCCTAAGTACAGCTACATGAAAATAGTGTAGCATTAATGAATTTGTGATTCAGAAGAACAATTAAAGTAGTTAAGTCTCACATGTTTATTCTGTAATATAATATGTGCACAGCTTTTCCAACATGTGCTCTCTACTCTTGCATCTCCTGGTCTTGGTCTCAGGCCAGTGGTGTTTTTTTTGTCTGAAACATTTGAGTTGCATCAGCTGAGTCAGTTCCAAGTTATGTATGTTAAAAAAAAAAAAAAAAAAAAAAAAAAAAAGNGATGGCTATTATAAAAAAAAAAAAAAAAAAAAAAAAAAAAAAGTGCAGTGATGTTTCCATATGTTCCATTTGGTATTATTGTGCTTGGCTAACTCCAAATGGCTGAAACTGGAAACATCAAACTTAGCAAACCTGTGTCATTCATCAAGAGAGGATAGACAACAAAGCCTCAAAAGAAACAAAATTTAAAGTTATGAATATTTAAATACGGCATATTTTCAAATGCATACAGACCATTTTTCATTCTGTTTTTCATGGTACCCTCAGGGTAACACATTTAGTATACTGGATGCCCAGCAATTCCCTTTAGATTTAACTGCTCAAAGCTTTACAGTGACAAGCAACACAACTTTTCAAGAACCATTGGGCAAAATAGTTTCTCTTACACTTCTTGGACACAAATTTGGCCCTCCCAGAAGTAAAAAGGAAACTCATATTCATTAGTATTGTCATTTAAACTTTAAATTTTAAAGAGATGTGTGAAAGAAAAATTTTGTGAATAAAAGGGGATGAACAATAGTTACAGTTCAGGTTGTTGGCAACCCTAACAATCCTTCTTGAGTAGCATTTGGTGTTGACTACTCAAATTTAAAACCACATTTTGACTGTTCTATTACGTTAACATTTAGAAACATTTTTGTCTGTAATTGTAATTTTGAATGACTGATGTTCACCAACAACACATGAAGGCCCCATTACCTTTCCCCTTCTCTTCAATGTTCTGAAAGTCAAGAAACTTTCAGCGAGATTAAGGAGAACAGTTGAGAAACTATCTGTGAGATTCACTGATGCAATTTATACACTTAGAAACTAGGTACTTAAACCAAAGCCATCCACCCCATTTTATTTTTACAGTCAGTAGCAAGAAATAGCCATTTTAAAAGGAAGTTCCATCTCATACCATGATGTACTCTAAAATAAGGTAGACGCCCTTTAGAAGATTATTTTCTTTGTGGACAATATTTTATTTTTCTAGACATATTTATTCATATTTATGTATACATATACATATATATATATATATATATACATATTTTTTTTACAAGTTGCCCTGATGTACAAAGGAAACTTAGTAACTGGATGACAGTTAAATGGTTACATATTTGATATCTAAAGTTAGGTGAGCCGTCCTTTTAACATTTGGTGGCTTCACCACAGTGTGAAGATGAGTTATGTTTTGGGCTGTATTCTGCATCATGCAACGATGTGTGGTATCACTGTTGAATGGGCATAAACACGAAAGGGAACAGATGTTTGGAATCCATTCCTGCAAAGAAACCTATGGCTTAAGTCTATGTCTTCATAGTCATCCCCATAATGATCTTCAGCTGACTTCAAGTCAGATTCTGACACCTTTCTCACATCCAATACTGCTGTTTCAGGTGCTGGGTTAAACACAATTTTAGGTCTTTTGAAGCATTTCTGCAGAGCTGACTATATTTCACTGGATAGCAGTCAGGCTGGACTTATAATTCCTCTTCATTCCTTGCTGCTTATCCTTGGCCTCATATGACTTTTCCTTGTTTTCAAAAAGAGTCAAGTCAGGCTCCCCTGAAACTTAATTTGTCCCTAGTATGTCTGATTTTCAACCCTTATATCACACCTGATTCTGAGCAGAGTTGTCATAAAAATGTTTTTCATTAATACGTTTTTAATGTTGAACTGAGACAAGTATGGGGTTTGTCTTTGACACATTTGTGGGTTTTTTCATGCTTTTCGGGGTGATTTTTTTTTGGTTGTTTGTTTTTGGGTTTTGTTGGTTTGGTTTTGTTTTTGTGGGTTTTTTTTTCTCTGCTATGGGATTGATATGATTTACATCAGAAAGCACACAAAAGAAGTGGTAGAAATTACTCCAGTAGCCATGGAGTTACTCCAGTGCAGCACATGTCCTCAGCCAGGCTTTCTGCAGAGTTTTAGGCCATTTCCTTAAATGACTCCTCCACAGGAGCTGAGCAGTTCCAGGACAGCAACACTGGTTTCAGCCACAGGAAAAGTTGGCAGTTTCCCAAGACAGCTGATAGCTGATGGGAACAATGCAGTTATGGTATTATTTTCTTTTGTTAGCATAATGAAAAGGCAGATATGGTGTTATTGCCCCTGAGGGAGGGACTGTGGGAGAAGTTCTTCTGTTTCAGAAGAGAAGGTGTTCCAGCCAACGGCAGCAATTGTCTTCTCTTCATCAGTCAATCATCCCTTCCCACGGACGAGTTTCCATCCTTTCAATGGCAAAAGAAGCAGAATCCTACCTCTCTGAGTCTAATCCACTCTTTTTTTAAATATCCCTTTTCTTTCTTTTTCTTTTTCTTCTTTTTTCCTCAAATTTTTACTTTTCCTTCCCATAACAGAAATATCCCTCTGCTTACTGACTGTAGAGGTAAACTCACTTCCCCCACACTGCCAAGAGCTCTGATGTTTGTTCTTTTGCCCATGCAGGGTCTTGTGCTGTAACTCCAGGTAATAATTAAGGGTATCCCATCCAAGATGGACTTCTTTTTTTTTTTCTTTTCTCCTTAACAAGTTTTAACTGCTTAAAATAGAAATGTTTAATAAAGGAAAGAGAATGAATTTTGATACTACCAATTTAAGTTGTAGCTGTACTAACCTTAGCGTAAATGAACCTTAGTCTTGGAGCCACATGATCAAATGTAGTTACAGAATAATTTAGTCCAGTAGAATATTTCAGTAATGAAATAGAAATTCATTCTGGGCACATTTAAAGCTCTCACTTTTCACTTGCTCCTGAGAGTCAGGTTCCATACAGTTGTGTAAGTTCCTGAACAAGCTTAGAATAAATTGTTCAACTTCATATCACTAGCTGGGATTGCCAGCCAATGATTCCCAACCCTATAATATCTTGCCAGTGTGACAGAATGTGATAGTTTCCAAAAACTTGTACAGATAACTAGCATATAAATATCCAGACAAAAGATAGTCTTTGCTGAGAGTAGCTTATTATCTTCTGGGTCAACGGCTCTTCTCTGCCCAGAGTATTCTTATTACAAGACTATTTTTAAATTACTAATAACACAGAAAGGGATCAGAGGTCACAATAATGACCAATGTAGTATCTTCAATTTTATGGCCCAGATGATTGAACAGGGGATTGAATATTAGAAACCATATATTTTATTTGAAGACTAACCTATGGCCAAGTAGAAACCCTAGATGAGTTATTTTATTGCACCATGTCTCAGCTACCAATAAACTGGGCATAATGACACTTAACATCTTTAAACACTAGAGCATGGAAAAAATTTAAGGGAAGTTTGTAAATGTGGCATTGTATTACTGGTAAAAAGACTTAAAATATTAATCATAGTATTGCTTTCCACTGTATTTTTAAATTCTATGGTCTCACTATTAATTTTATCTCTGAGTAGTGATATTTCAGATCTTTAAGTAGCTTTGACAGGGTCATTTCATTTTCCATTGGAACCCAGACACTTAAACAATTCACTGCTCTTGAAATACATGTAAGATGTCTTACAATTAGTACTATACTTTCTAATAGGTGTAGCCACTGGGATTGACATGATTAGGCTCAATAGCTCATTGACAGGGGAAGCCAAAAATGGAATAGGTAGCTTATTCTTTCTATTCTTTTCCTTCTCCTGGTTGATGTTGTATTCTTCACATTCCTCAACCAAATGGAAAGAGGGATCTCATCTACATCCAACATATTCCCTTAACATTTAGGAACAAGACTTAGTCTGGTTCCACCAGGCACTTTTTCTGCTTATTCTACATTCTTGGTTCTTACTTGTGGATTACACTACCTGAATCTTTACACTGCATATATAACTGTCTCACAAATCTTTTTTTTTGCCCCTTAGTGATTACATATTATTTAGAAAATTATGCTTCACTTTGTTAAAAATATGCTGTTTCCTGTCTTATAGTGATGTTATATAGCAACGTCACAGTGCTATAAAATGCTTATATGCACTCTGTAGTTACACTATTTTGGTATGTTTACATTTTCTTTTAAGGCAAATAGTAATTCTGTCTTGCTCAGTATCTGTCTATTTTGTGGATCCAGCAGGACTCTCCTTGGTTAAATATTTGAAGTAAAGCAACCAAAGAAACCCCAAAACCTGAAGTCATGGCATAACCAACATGGTTTCTCAGGTTTACTCATTCTACAATAAATGTTCCAGTTTATTTTTTCAATGAAATTAGGAGTAAGTCTGGGGCGAAAGAAATGTAAGTAGTGGACAAGAAGAGTGTTCCTAGAGGAACTCACTCAATGCCATCCGTTTTGATGTGAGACCCTTTAGTCTACAAATCTTCTTTTACGCTTAGAAATATTTCATAAAGCAAGACCCACTAAATGAGTGGATACATAAATAAGTGGACAGCAACCTTCTCTCCTTTCTTTCACAAAAACATGGAGTTTATTTTCAAGGTACACTTAATGTACTGCGATGGAAGACAAAATAAATTCCTGTGGTGCTGTGGCTGACGTGTCACAGCTTCAATGGCAGCAGACTTCCAACAAGCAGGGATTCAAGTCAACAGAGAGGTTAGCTCTACTTTAAAATAAAACAGTTCAGTGATTTCAAATTAAATTACTGTGAAAATTTTTGTTCTTCATAAGACTGGGTAATTTTGACCTTTCATTTAATTTTAAGATTAAAAGAGCTGTCAAAATGTAAGGATTTTTGAGGAGCAGGAATTCTGTATTTTGATCAACTCTAATAAGGGGTGTTCTACTGGAGCACATCACTGCAGCTATCCAAACCATCTCAATTGCTATGGATTAGAATATGTCTCTAACAGAATGATGTTACCAACTACTCTCCGAATCTGTTAAAAGAGTTAGAAAATTGTGAAGATCCTTCTCATTAAGAGGGTTACTCCTAACTGTATCAGTTACTTGTTTAAATCTTAAAACAATGGAGCGAATATATTTTTTGATTTGGGGGATTTGTTTAATACATATTTTCTCCACTGAGTTTTGGAGAACTGCATTTCTTTAGAAAAGTTTGCCTCATGTTTAAAGCATTTTTAGCTTAATAATGTTTTGTGTCAGTGAGCTCCACCAGTCTATTAATAGGTTTAATTTGAAATAGCTTTTCTTTTGATCATTTTTGATCTATTGTCTTTAAAAAACCCTTCTCATATTTTCAGAGGCATGTGGAAGAATATTCATGAATACCTAATATACTTCTATGAAATTAATTGCACTGTATATAACCCCTATGTTATTTTTGTTCCTTTCCAAACAAAACAGTCACCATTGCTTTTATGTCTCCTAACTAGCTGGCATTTTGAGTCTAGACAACTAAAACATGCAGGTTCCAAGGCAACATTAAATAGAGTGTTTATTTAAACATCCTCTGAAATCTGTTTGTCTATTTGACCTAACTACTGACTTAAATGTAGTAAGAAGGCATTTTAACACCATTAGTATCTGGATTCCAGCCAAAGAAAATCTCCTTACTTTATATCCCTTTAGACTGCATTGATGAAACAGCCTAAAAGTAGGTTTGGTATTCGCTAATTCATTTTAAATGGGAAGGGAACTCACAAACTGTATCACAGGGAGACAAAAAAACAGCTTCTGAAGGGTAAAGCAGCTGTCTAGGGTTGGACATTTCCTAACATAGGTAACAATAGTTGTTAATTTTGCACAGTTATAAGAGAATTTAATCCTGGTGGTGTGGTGACTTCAGACAGAATATGCTTTTGAAAATTGCATCGAAAAGACATTTTTCTCCTCTTTTAGTCCAAGAAGCCTTCCCTCCCCCTCTTTGTTAATGCCTTTAGCACAGTGAAATTAAGCAGTCCAGATTTCTAATGCAAACTGCTCAGGGACAAGATGCTAAGTGATTCTAAGTGTTTTGTTGAGAGCCACTGTTTAAGTAAACATTACAAATTATGGTTATGTAGTATATAATGTAGATTGAAGCCCTTGAGCAATCTATTATTCATAAAATACATCACTTTATCAGTTTGATCATGTTTCTTTTCTTTAAAGAAGAATATGACAAGGATTTTACTGAGACAGCAGGTTCAATGGTACGAAAGACACATCCTTGAAAGATTAATTTTCTTTTTCGGACCAGGTCTTTGATTATCTGGAGAAAACATGTGATTTTCATAAGATGTCCTTTCATATGATAAAGCAGATCTAGCACACACTGCTACTAGAAAGTATATTATATACTAATTTCAACAGCATAATTGATGGTGTCAGCATTTTAATTGTCTGTACTTTGTTTATATTTTATGCTTTGCTTGTTTGTATTTGTTTTATTTGCTTAAATGAAAGTTATTCTGCAGTTAAAAAAAATATATATATTCCATGGCAGTATGCCTATGGGAAACTATACTACACTATATCAAATGAAGTTCAAGAAAAAGGCTTACACATTAGTTATGCTTACACATTTACTTTTACTTACACAGTGCTGTATTAGGTTCTACCAGGAACCAGGATAATCTTAAAAAGAAGAAAATGCTCATGCAACACAGAAATTTCACAATATGCAAGGACGGAACAACTGGCCTCGTGCTTCTGTGTGCATGTGTTGTATTCCTTGATGAAAGGGCAGTGATGGCATGGATACACTCAATATCTGTTAGAGTTATATAAGGAGGCATGGGCCTGAGCATTTTGACAGCCTTCTAGAGACTCAGTGTGAGCTGTGTTGTAGTATCATGCCTCAGGAGTGTTTGCAGCCCATAATCTGCAGCCCATAATCTGCTTCGCATATATTCATACTGAAGAAAATGTTCTGGAAGAAGAAGGAAAGATTAAGGAAAAAAAGATTACATTTTTTTTTAAAAAATATCATTACAGGTAATATGATAATGTATACAATTTTTTTTTTGAGTCTGACACTGCAATAAATAATTTTTGAAAAAGTTTTTGAAACAGTAGTCATCATAAACATAATTCTGTTTTCTCTATCTGGGCTTTAGGAATTTTAACTTTTGATATTGATAAATAAAGTTTCCTTTGATATTTGCATAATCTTTGTATATTATTTCCAAAACTGGTTATTTTTTTCCCAGTTCTATCTTTCTACCCATGATGAGCAGAGTTGTGGGAAGGGGAAGGTATACTTTTTTTGACTGATCTTTTTCTCCTATTTTTGGCAGAAAACTGTTATCAGTGACTAATTGTTGTGTCAGTGTTGTTATAAGAAGACCATGGAACCACCCTAAGGAGGGATAGTCAGGAAGCTATTTTTTATCAGGCATTGAATATTTTATCAAATTATACTGTTTTAATAAACATGCATCTAGAAATTCCTCTGTTTGGAACACACCGTAGACATTTAATTTTATAAAATACACAACTTAACCAACAATAATTCTTGCTGACAAAGTGCACCTTAATTATAACAAACTTTAGAAGTTCCCACAAATAAATTTATTTTCTTGGTTGCTGTGAGACAAGCAACCTGGTTCCTACCAAGAGCACACAGTGTGACTTCAAAGATCATACAATATGTTCTGAATTTGATGCTCATCACAAAAGAGGATTAACCTAGCAATAATGTGTTATTACTAAGACACATGATTACATCTTGCAGGATGGGAGAAGAACTGTTTGGAAGTGTTGTATGTATTTTAAGGTTTTACAAATAATTTTGCTGACACCTCCACTGTCATCCTTCTTATTCTTATTCTCCTTTCTGGCACATTTCGTTTTTGTGAAAAGAGATCTGTGTGATTTTTAAAATTTCTTTCTTTTTATTCTTATTTTTTAACACTTATGAGCATATTCATTTCATTAGTTGAACAAATTTGGTCCATGTGAAGACAACATTGTAATAAACATGTAGTATGGTCAACACCAGTGAGGTAACTAAAGAGATTTTATTACATCTTGGTCACTCTAATATGTTCAAAAGTCCTTTGTTAGGAATTACAGAGTAGTTATGTGAGCAGAGCTTAACATTTTTGGGTGATGACTCTGTTGATTAGGAATCTCTAGACAGTCTTCAAGTTGATAAAACTGATAAGTTGCACCTCATTGATGAAATTTTTTATAAACTTTCATATTTTTGTAGCCAGCTGCAGTTAGTTTTCACCTGTTTCTGACTTGATACATGTCCTCTAATATCATAATTTTCCCCTTTTTTGTGCCTGTGACCACAGATATGTTTTTACTGAAGACATCAAGTGTTACCATCACTGCTGAATTCCCATAGTAAAAGGTGGTTAATCTCTGGTAGTAGCTGATGACACTCACATGGCATTCCACTTCTGTTCTTGATATGTAACATGTTCAGTTCATTTTGTCGTCAGCACAAAATGGTATATGATTCACACATACCTTGATTTGTGACCTTGACCAAAATTAGACAGCGGAGATATGCAATGCCCTAGAGGCTGTTCCTCAATTAAGTTTCCTCTTCGGGGTCTTCATTTTCAGGTATGAAATACTGGTAGAAAAGACCTAATTTACACATACTATAAAAAAAAGGTTCTTCATCAATGTGTATCTAACATATACACTATTATGTGATAAATCATATAACTGTTGGTTGATGTGAACCTTTTGCTATCCTAAATAATCGTGTGGGTGGGGAAACCTTTCATGAATCATGCAAGTTGCCTCCTACCAGGCCAGTAAAATTATCTTCTCCACACTAATCATCAATATCATTGACCTTTGTCATAAAACTTGGGTCGTTCATATCTACATCCCATTAGAAGTATCATCCCACGACCACCTCTTCGGGTCTATTAAAGTCATGTCAGGAAGAATCATTGACTTCTTGTCAAACACATTCAACCTTCCACATTAATATATCCACAGATGCCTCACTAATCACTCAGCAAACAATGCATGATATACACCAGGCAGTGAGAAGTGTGGGAGAGACCTTTGCAGGACCCCGTCCTCCTTCAGGAATGGACCTGATCGTGACAGTGATGAATGAGACAAGATACACAACACGCTTTCTCCCCCTCCATGAGTTGCAGGATTACATAGACATTGTTGCTCATTTGTTTTCTCTTTCTTCTCCCTCCTCTGCTCAGGAGTAGAGGAAGAAACTCACTTGTTTAATTTAGAAAAGTGATGATGTTTGATTGTAAATGTTTTCTTTTTTTCTCTAGTTCCCATTTTTGTCATTGCAACTAATCTCCTAGAAACTCAAACCATACACCATCCTGTACTGAGTGAAGATGTGTTCACAATACCGCTTTTTAAAATAAAGGTGTAGTGAGTTTGAAAAAAAATGCATTTTATTGAAGTACCCTGACCACTTTTTCCAAAGTCATACAAACTATTCAAACAATGCCGAACTGGAAGATTAAATCCTTTAATATTTAGGCCAGCTATTACATCACTGGAGAATAATAACTCCAGAGATATTGACTCTATTCTTAGCCTACTGATTCAGTGAAGGTTACCAGATTGATACCGCTTTCTGTTCCAGCTCCAGCCTTTCACTATTGTTTGAAATCCTTTACATTTCTGTATTAAAAGTGTAAACTCTTCTGAGCAGGAAATACTCTTCTCAACAGAAAGAGAAGAGGCATTACAAATCACCATATTGGGGTAAAAAACCCCAATGGAAATCAGGAATAGATGAATGACTTAAAGGGGTTCTCAGGCTCCATTTCAGATTAAAGTTTCAGAGAACTTTAGTGTTTCAGAAGGGGAGTAAACTAAGTTGAAATGGGCTCTTTTGGTCTTCCAATATTAGATATCCCACTTTGAAAAATCTGACATTGTCTCCATTTTGTGTTAATTCTTTTATGGATGAAATGTTGATATTTACCCAAACCAAAATAGATGTGTTGGAGCTAAATTTTGGTCTTTGGAAAAACTGCTTTAATATCCCTAATGGGTGCAATTCTCTAGCTGCAAATTATAACCATTATTTCTGTATTACATCCATTAGCAAACCCTCAGGAGGGAAGGGAAACAAAAAAGTGAGGGTAAAGAACTGGACATTTCCAAGACTGTATGTTAATAACTATAATATGTATTAAAATTATAAAAAGAACTATAAAAGTAT
>VXAY01002131.1:11116-30696 GCA_013399855.1 Oxyruncus cristatus | reverse complement strand
CAGAAACAAAACCCCCCCACCCCACCCCCCCAAAAAAAAATCCAACCAAGAACAAACAAAAAACCCCCCAAACAAACAAAAAACCACAGTATTGGAGAGAAAGGAAATCTGAGCATGACTGACTGAATTCCCATTGGATTCTGAGGGGTCTTATGTGCTGTTCAAAGTCTACTGAAAAAATATGCCAAAGAGTTAACATAGAAGCTTGGCTGTTAAAAAAAAAAAAAAAAAAGGATTTTCATNAAAAAAAAAAGTGATTTCATAATAAAGCTTAAAGCACAGTTATTAAATATAGATTGACACAAAGGGGAGTTTCTGCAGGAAAGTAAAGAGGAGAAAAATAAAATGTAAACAAGAGGATATTCAGAGAACATGGGAGGAACTATAGGCAATATAATGAAATAATAATTGTTAGATCTGAGCCAATAATTCCCAAGGAATAACTTCCTCGGTGTATTTTTTTTTTCCCCCTTCTTAATCACCCAAAACCCCAGGATCTGGTGGTGGGTTGCTGTTTTTTTGATTCAGTAATAGGGGAAACAGACCTGTATTCCAACATTTTGTTTTATTTTAAGCATTTGAGATTCCAGAAGTATTTGGTATGCAAATTTTGGCTTGTTCTTGCTGTAATTAGGCCCAGGGGTCACGTGGTACATTTGTTTTCCTCTCACTAAAGCTCAAAACACAACTGAGGGAATCCTTGGAAAAAACTATCACTGTTCTGAGACACTTAAGGGATAACAAGTGTAAATAGCAGGAAATTTCAGAGCCATCAAAGCTTTGCATAGTGAAATATTACTGTACACACACCCAAACTTTCACACACACACACGCATATACAAAAACATGCATACTCCAGCTGCTGAAACTTCCAGTAAATTATACCAATAAAATTACAAATTAGTCTTAGATGAAGAACTGACTTTTAATGTCATTATCACTGGATTTTAATTGCTTATCTTAAGGTCCACTGTGTCTTGCAGGAGAACACGTGGAGGACAACAATAAAAGCCATCCGTTGTGAAAGAAAAGGGTGATCTGGGTTGTTTAATTAGCAGTCGGTAAACACTTTTGGTTTTGGCAGAGCTGAATACAAACTGAATTAGTTTTTTATCTTATCTGAGGGCTTTTTCACTTATAATAAAGAGATGACAGGGAAAAAAAAACCTTGTTAAGGATCTGGATTATGGTCAAAACCCCACTGGCATCACCTGGTAGACTCTTGATAGAGATATATCGGTATGTCTTGATAGATAATAGTATATCTCAGTATATGTGTCTATATTTTTGGTGGCAGCAGATACATGTCCCTCTTCTCCATATGTTGAATAAACCTAAATCTGATCCTTTTAGACTGCATTATTTTAAAGGAAGTGCAATAACTTTAAAACGTCAGTGGCAGAATACTACAAAGCTAATTGGAAGTTAGGTTGGTAGATGATATCTGTGATATTTATTCTCCCTTTCCATTTCTAAGCAACTCTGACAAATGGTTAGCTAGAAGATACAGACCCTTGGAATCTGCTCTTCTCCCTTGGAATCTATTCTTCTTCCTTACATTCAAAAAGTTAATCTTGCCTGGAAGTTATTCTCCAAGGGTGGCTTCCCAACTTTAAACCTTAAACTCAGAGGGGTATTTACTGTCATCTGACAATGAGTGCCCTACCTACATTTCAGTGAACTTCTTCAGCTTTTCAATTCCTTTACTTGTTTTCTGCTGGGCTTCCCTGAATTCCTTTGCCACACAACTAAATCTCTGCATCTGATATTTCTAGGTAACTTGGATAAGCAGACAGAACCCCTAAAACCTGAGCCTTCAGTCACAGATTATAATGATGAGTGTTGAAATTCCCACATCCACCTAGAGAGCACAGCTCTAAGTATTCAAATAGAAGTGATGAGTGTTGCATCCACGTCTAGTTGATTGACAGATAAAGTTTCCTGAAGTAAGTATCAGCGAAGCAGGGATCTCAAAACATAACTGTAGAAATATGTGGATAACAATGTGAATAAAACCTAAAGAATGTCAGAGGTCAGATCTGCACCTGATGTAAATTGACACACATCTGCAGCTGGTTTACACCAAATGAAGATCTCATCATAGAAAGATTCTCTAAATTTGAGGAATCTCAAGTTTATTTCGGAAAATACTTTCTAAACTTTGTCAATGAGCAAAAGGTCCTAAAAATACAGATGATTTATCTCCAGATTTTGTTTTGGTGTAGATTCTCAAATTGTCACCACAAAGAAAAGAAAGAAAAGGAAAGAAAAAAGAAATCAGAACTACCTGAATAACAGTCAAACCTTAGGATACCATCCACATCATCTTAACTATGAGCAGGAAAATCTGAAAGTTGAGATAATGTCTTCATTTGCTATTAAAAATAATACCTGTCATATTTTCTGTGTCTTTTAATTTCTTTTCCCTTCTGCTTTTGGCAAATTCTATCTTAGAATCAACACTGTGTGGCAATATTAAATTACTTCTGTTTCTTATAATTGGGTTCCCCATACAGACTTCATCTTTTTGCTAAGTAAGGAGGGTGATTCAAAGAAAAGAAATGAAAACAGATAAGAGAAGTCTAAACAGTATTGCTTGTGAACATGAGCTTTACTTATAATCCACAGCAGTGGCTTTTATTGTGCTCAGTAATCATCTTCTAAGTTGCCTTGTGCTTTGACAAACAAATGCAAGGCTGCAGTTGATGATGAATGCAGAGCACTAGCTCAGGTACCCGAACTTCCCTGTTTCCTGGTGCTCTACTTAGAGCAATTGGTTACCTTTGCTCTTGCATGGCTGTTACTAGGAAAAGGCCTGACTGTGTTAAAAAGAAAGCAGTGTTATAATTTCTTGCTGATAGATTTGCAGAGACTGATGCAAAACTCAAGTGCAGGCAAACTGAGCAGGTGAACTAATTTTGTTCATTGTAATGTTCAGATTAATAGATTCAAGAAGAGTTTAAATGTCTACTTGATATTGTACCGTGTTGTGACTAAATTCATCTGCTCTCTGCCATAGATCCAGTCTAGACACTCATTTTCTGTGCCATAGCACCTGAGAAGAAGGGATGGAAGGGACTTAAATTTCTGTCATAATATTCAATAACTATGTTGGTCAAAAATGAGGATAAGCATAGTGGCTACTGATTGTTTATATGAGCTAGATATTATATGTTGTTATATGTTATAATCAAATGATAACATAAAAATATGTCATCAAAGATTGGGAATAATACATGAAAAAGGAAGGTAAAGATAAGCACATTGGGGATTTAGACCATGAACTAAGATTTTTTAAATTTTATTTTATTTATTCATCCACAACTGCTTAAGGACTAGAAACAGATAAAATTTCTGGTCTGGATTTAAAACTGTAACTCAAAAATTGAATTTTTTTTTTTTTTTTAACTGACTAAGATTTGAAGTACTGCTCTTCACTAAAAGTTTGTTTGAATGTTTTGCGAAGACATAGCTTCAGAATCATTTCTTTTCCTCACAACAAAGGGGACAAAATAATGTTAGAAAAAACAGACATAGATCAACTATTTTTTTCCTTTTTTGAACCCTTTTTGTCAGAAAGCAGATAATTTAACTAGCATTATTACTCCACTAATTAAACCTCTCATGTATCCAGAAGAATAATTCATTTCATTGTCCTTTAGAAATGCTCTGCAGAACTGAGACGAGCTTGAGCTGCAAACTTAAATTAACAATACAGTTGTTCATACAGCAGTTTAACACTATTTTATAGAATTTTTAAAATTAATAAACTGTAACATTATTTATATTGCATCCATATCAAGTGGGCTTTTATATCAAGGATATACACATGTGTTCCGTTTTAGAAAAGTCATGGAAGAAAACCCCCCCATCTCCAGAAAATTCTTCTCATTTTCCTCTTGTCAGAGGGAAATGTTTCCTCCAGATGTTTCTTATGTATAAGGAGAAGGCATTATTTTGTTATTGAAAAAAAGTTTACAGATTTAACACAAAGTAGTTTGTTTGATAAATAGTACAAGCAAAAGGAGAGGGAAGATAAAGAGGTACTTCTGTAAATATATGTGTATGAAGATGCCCACACTGTGCAGATGACACCGTTTGGGGATGAAATGACACACATAAAGGGCAAAGATTATAATATGAGATTTGTTATGTAGAATAGAAAATGGAAGCAGAAAAAAAGGCTTTAAAGTATTCTTCTCATAGAACAATAGCAGAGTTCAATAACAAACCAGGACTTTTCTGCACAACTCTTATAATATTATTCTTAATAGAAGTACAGCCATGAATGAAGTAAAGTAATTGATGTGTAGTTCAAAGACTGCAGAAAAGATATCATAGCATATTAATAATCCAGTATGATGGACACTTAACGCATGTGCTTAACTCTAGGTACAGGTTGAAGTTCCACTGATACCACTGAAGTTACACAAATAAAATAGTCATGTGTTGAGATTTTCAACGCAGTGGGATTTAATTGAAGCTGAAAACAGCCTTGTTTATTTTTTGCAAAACTCTGATATTTTTATTCCTAATGAAATCTATATGACATTTCCAGAGGAATAAAGGTTCCTTTACAATAGACTTTTGTGTCTTTATTAGTTTAGTTTTCCTCCCAAACCAACCTTCCATTAGAGAGGAGCTTCTGCATATCAGCAGATATCAGGAGAAAGCAGGGCTATAATACACATGCCACAGCCAGCACATATGTACACCAATGGATTAAACAAAGTGTCTGCAAGTAACACACCACTTATGTCTCTGCCTATCAGTGTACTATATGAGGCACCCACCGTCGCCTTAAATTTGTTCTTTCTTTTCCCTTTCTCACATGATTCTCTAGTAGACCATTGTAATACTTGAGCTCCATTGTTCTGACTTTATGGACCAGGCATGACCTCATTGAAAAAAAAAAAAAAAACCCAAACATTTTTGAAGGGTGAATGAAGTGAGAAATAGAAAGAAGAGAAACCTGCATGGTGTAGAATAAGAACTGGTCTGTAGGGCATGTGGCATAAAATAGCTCTGAGCTATGGCTCAGGCAAAGTCCTGTGTGATACCCATGCTCTGAGGAACCTTGGTTTTTCACTTATTCACAATATTGTGCATGTGTTTATTAATTTCCATATTTTTAAAAAATGTTTATTTGATAAGGAGTGAATAGAAGAGAAGGGACAGAACTGTAGAGGTTGCATCCCTGGGGAGGAGAACTACAGCTGGTGATAGAAATTATTTCCTTCAAGAACAGCTGTGAGTGCCTTATGTGCCAGTAGCTGCATGTGAACCCTTTATTTTTGTAGTATAAAATCTGACAGGAAAGTGTAACTCTGGAGAGAGTATTTATATGTAACCAAACACATCCACTTTGCATTAAATATCCTTGTTAAGCAGGTTTATGTGCTCCTGTCTCCTGCCAGTCAGGTTTCTGTGCACTATCAATCAGTTGCAATCACCTAGTTTCCCTTGCTTGGGTCTGGGTACACAGTGCATAATTGCCAGTTGTAAGGGAGCTGCAAGCCCCTAAGAAGGGCATAACAGAATCAGTTTTTCAGATTGTCCAATATTTTGCTTCATCACAAATTCTGAACTCTGAAAAAAGAATTGTTTTTTTGTTTTTTTTTTTTTCATACCATTCTGAGCTCCCTTGCAAACCCAGCAATAGCTGTGCAGGTCATGTGCAATACCCTCCACTGAACAAGTTCTCTAACCCTTCCAAAACCTCCATCCTGGGCCAGTTCACCTCTGTCTGTCTTTGTACGTCTGCAGAAATCAAGAATGTGAGTTCAGCTTTGTCTTCAGTAATTCCAGCTATGACCTTCAGAAACTACCTTAAATTCAACCACTGATTATCTTCTCCCTTTTGTGAAATGAGATGAATGTTCTCCTATCTCTAAGTCTGTATAAAATACAGTTAAAATTAAAGATAGTGTGTGAATCTTAATAAATGCAATCCCAAGCCTACACAATTGGTGTCAGTAGGAGTTTTGCCACAGAATTCCACGGGAGCAGGGTCAGGACCTGATATAATTGAGAGAAGTTGTTAATATACATCCCTTACTGCCTGCCTGCAGTTCTTGTATAGCTAATAAAGTCACTCACTGACATAACAATATAGAGTGCAGGAGCAGGTGACACACTCCACTGTGTGGTTATGAGATCTTTTATAGCACACCTTTCCCTTCAGTACATAGTGGAGGGTATATAAATATACTCCATATGCTTTATGCTACTATATTGAGTAACTTTTTTAACATATACTTTGGCAGCTCAGCATATCTCTTAGTATGTGACATCCATAACAGATCAGCAGCTTCTGTGCACTCATGAAAACACCAGAGCAGTCTAACACCAGTAGCTGTTCAATATACCTAATTGGCTTTTGGAGAGCACTAATAGACCCACTTAGAATTAAGAATTGATGGGTTGTTTGTTTGTTTGTTTGTTTAAATATTTTCCTTTGTCATCAAAGGTTTATGTTAGTGATATTCCAAATGTCTAACATTAAAAGCAAAATTATATGCAATCAGTATTTGAAACCACCTGTTTTTTTCAGGGGGGACTGTGACTGTTAGCTGAAAACAGTGAGAGCAGAAGCAGCTCCTAATCACACACTCTTCCTCTGTCTCTCTCACCAGTTACTACATTATTTAGGTTGATACCCACAGAAGATGCTTAGTTTTAATGTAGACCACATTTTCCGTATGATCAGGGAAGATTATAAACCAAGGAGCAAGATTATGCAAGGTGGTACATATTTATGAATAAAAGAATATTGCATATCATGGTATAGGATATTGTGTTCTGAAAAACTTTGACCTCAAAAAGATTTAGTTATTAAAAAAAAAATCAGATGAAGCTTACAAAGATAAGGGGTATTTACTGTATTTATTTCTAAGCAAAAGTAAAAAAGTTTTGTATCTTCATCTAAGCAAGGTGGTGGAGAGGTAACGATGGAAAAACTGAATCTGTATTTGATGTTGATCGTTGTAAGAGGACAGAGGAGAAGAGGAAAATGTCAGTCAATATCTTCTGAAATGATCTGAGCTCTGTAGAAAAGTGTTACATTTTAAGAGATCGACTTGTTTATTTTATCAGAAGATAGGAGAATGTCTCTACTTAAACATCAAAGTAGCTTAAGATAGCAAAAACTACTGATTGAAAACACTATTGCATAGAAATAAAGAGCTAAAATGCATACCAAACATACTGTATTCATATTAATCAAAATTGGGAAAAATTATTTGGCCTTTTTTTCTTGTTCTTTGTTGCTCAATTTTTTGTTTGTGACTGGCTTGTTGTTGTTGTTGTTGTTTTTTCTTTCCCTTTTTTTTGCTTTGTTCTTGTTTTTTAAGAACCAGTTTACCAGCAAAACTAAGCTACAAGAATATAGGTAAATTCTCTACTTTATGAAATTTCTATCTCAGTGCCAGATTTCTTTCCAAACAAATGTTTGACAAAGTGCAAATAGTTGGAATCCATGTACCCTAATTACTAGTTTTGCAAAATTTAGGATATAGTTTAAAATATCAGCTTGGTCTCATAATGGTGCCTCCTGATTTGGAATACTATGAAACTTTAAAATGTTTTTCAAAGAGCAAATTGACCTTGTTCTTTCTGAAATGTCAATAAAAATAATTTCAACTTTCAATCTAAATTTTTAAAAAATAATTTGGTTTATTCAGTTCTGAGTGAAGGTTGCCTCTTGCAGTACCAGAAATTTCGGTGTGAGAACAGAATGGGGACAATTATTTGAACTACCTCTGGATGCCTAACTGAAATTAAAGATATATTATCCATTCCTAAAACAGTAAGTCCCAGACACACAAGGAAGGAACTTTCAAAGATTCACGGGTTGTGCTAACTTTAGATGTATAGAGCTTCAATCATTACTTTTAAATCAATTTAAAAAATCAAAACCAGGCAACAAACAAACAATCAAACAAAACACATTTAAAAAAAACAAAAACAAACAACAAAACACACTCAAAATGTTTAAATTGTTTTGAAATGTAAACATAAGTCATGTTTTATTGTTTATTTTAGGGGGGAAAGTACTATAACTCTATTTTGTGAACCTGTCTCCCTCCACACTTAGTTTTAAAGCTCTGCTGATGGACACATCCTTTTAGAACTCACACCATGTCTGGCTGCAGTTGTCACTTTACATTGAATTGTAAGTTGACAAGAAAGTCCTGGCCAAATGCAGCACTTTAACAAGACGACACATGAGACAATGAAACCTGAAATGACATGGTTTTCTTTCTTTTTTTTTTTTTTTACTGTTTTCGTCTCTCCTGACGTGCAGCATTTTCCTGAAGAAATAAGAAAAAGAAGAAATTAAAAGTATGGGTCTGCCATCAGTCTCCATTGACAATGACAGCACCCAGGCACCTGTCTTAAGCTGTGTCCCCAATTTCTAAATGCCACAATTGAGGTGGGGTAAAGTTAGACCAAAATAAAAGAGAAGTAGTACAGTGGTGAGAAGTTTTTTTATTTAAAGCACTTTCATGTTTTTTGTTTTTTTTCTTCAGGGAAAGGGGACATAAAAATAAAGAAATAGATAAAACAGTTTAGCTGAAGAGGACAATGTTTTGTGTTGATTTTCTTCTTAGCTATAACCTCTCTTAGCAATAACTTAGCCTCAGTTTTATACATTCAGTCTCACAAACCAGTCATGGTAAGGTGTCCACATACTTTCCTACTTGTCTGCACATTCGCAGCTCTTTTGAGTCAAAGTGTAATTCCCTTGATGTAGCAAAACACAAAGAAATAGAAGCAGTGCAAACACAGAGCTGGTCATTTGTGACCTGGCAGTGTAGATCCTCCACTTAATTTATTTTTATTAAAAAAACCCCACAGCATTTATTCTGTTTTGAAACAACTCTACCAGTGGAATAAGTTGACCCTTGAGGAATTAATTTAAAATGTGAATTAGCAAGGGAGATTTTCACCCAGGTCAGATGGGATTACATTGTGTTTTGACATCTGGTGACCCATGCTAATTCAAGCAGGCAACCCAGAATAACTGGGTTAACCAGTAAAAAAAGTAGATTGTTAACTCCATACTCTGTTAAAGAAACTGAGAAATTTTCAGCTCTATGGTTACTTTGAGTCCTGGAAACTTTAAATATGGCTCACCCCAAAATTCAGCAAGTCATGGCACAAAACCAGGTCTCGAGATCGAACCTCACAAATCCAGGTCACAGGTGGTGACCTCATCTTCTACTCTTTCCTACTCACCAATCCTCAATATGACAAATCCTCAATAGCTCAACTATCAACATCTGGAGCACCATCATGCAATAAATTTTTATTTATCATTTTTCAAGAGGAAAAAGGAGGGAGAAAAGTCTACGAAGGTATCTTCAAAACCAGCCTGGCAAAACACCCTGGGTACCCCGATGCTTCACAAGGAACAGTCAGCTTCAGGACAATTATAAAGTGCTGTTTCCAGTGCCCACTGAGAAGCAGAGGATAAATGCAAATGAATGTCTGGGAAGATGCAGGGCTCCCAAGCTTGTGCGTGCTCCTTTTTTTGTCTGCCGCACTTCATTTGTGAAACATGTTTTCCCCAGGGGGGGAGTATGACAAGATTCAACTCAGATTTTTCCTAAATTAAATTAAATACAATGACCATAGAGCCCCAGGGGGGTGTGAGGTGGGGGTGAGGACACTTCAGATCCCAATAGGATGATGACTTATTTTGAAAGCAACTAACTTTTTGAGAGAATTTGAACTGTGTATGACAGGGGCATAGGGTGGTGGAATGAATTAATGTGAGCATTTAATGAGCTATATTATTACTGTCCTACTCTGAAAAGCTAAGGCTTTCTAAAGCAGTTAGGAGCAGTTTGAAGTGTAGACATGGTTACTAGAAATTTGAATTTGTATTTCTTTGATATTTTCTAGAATTTATTCATTTAAACTTTTACTCATGCTCTGGAGAGAGTTGGGATGACTATAGCTACTTGGTTGTTAGAGTCACAATTTTTAAGAAGATGGGTTACCATCCTGTAGGTTCTTAAAGTTAGGGCAGACACACAGGAACAAATTGCTCAAACCCATTAAGTCATAGTCTTCACACCACATCCCTCATTTGTGAAGGCCTCCAAGGGCCAAGCTAATGGAAAGTACCTTAAAGTTATTAGAAATGAGGACTAAAGGTCTTTATTAAAGTTTATTGCCTTCTGTGCTATGTTACACAGAGATACAAAAGAGTTTCCCAAATATGTGATGAACATGATGAATAAGCAAGTCAACTAAATACATGGGCAACTAGAAGTTTGAAAGTAGCAATGACCCAAGATAAAAGAATGTTTTATGGTGTTAAGGGATCCAGGAAACATTGTTCAGGCAAATCATTCTGGATTAAATCCAGGTTGTAATTTCACAAATTTTGTTGGTTATCATTTTGTAAAACATCCAGTCCTGCATCAAATGTCTTGTTCTCCCCTTAAAATTAATGAATAATATTAACTGATCCAAAATAAAAGGGAATATATAATTACCAAATAGCAAATTTTGAGGAAAGGAGTGGGGCATAATTGTACATCTATCTTAAAGTTTTTGTCACCTGGAATGTGTGGTTTGTATCCTGTTTCTCTGTGTGATCCAAGAAAGTTTTGTTCTGATGAAACTATTACCAAGTCTGATGCTCTGTTGTGATTATAGTAATCAAATTCCAATTAAAAATGAATGTCTTAAAAAATTGTGGGTAAACAATGTAATAACTCACATGAAGCCACCAAGACATAGCTGTAGAAGTAGAAACATTTGTAGAAGTCTCCTCTGTACATCTCACTGTGTGATCACGCTTTTAATAATCTCTCCTTTATAAATATTTAGAGACGGGAATCTCAACACAGTTCTCAGAATAATATATATATATATAAAAAATCTGTAAATATTAGAACAGAAAGAACTTAAAGAAGAAAAACCAGGAATGTCAAAAACTCACAGACAAATAATTTATAATTTTTTTCAAATGCCAGCATTTTTTTCCCCAACTAGTGCTGCTTTGGGGATTATAATGGTTTTGAAAAATGTATTTTATTATGGATCTCTTACTAGGGATTCAAGGGTTTAAATTTAGAGAACTTTCCAGAATTAAAGTTGTACACATAAATAATCACTGACAAAAGATAGCTTCTCCCCAGAGAGAACATGAATACCAAACTATTTGAAATAGTTTGATATAATTTGAAATTCAGTGTTCCAGAAATGCATCCTTTTAGGATTCTTGTTAGATCTTAAATGATCAAAAGCAAGTCCACAAGGTACAGATATAATAAAAATCCTCATTATTTAATACTCAAAAATGGTACAATAAGTTAAATTATCTTGTCAGCATATATTTAAATTATACAAACTAAACACAGGATATGAAAAAATACAAATATATATGTGTCCTGTTTTCAAGAAACATGTGATTAACAGAGAAAAATACTGTTTGATACATTGTTGAGAACATTAAACCAATTTGAACAAATTTTATTAATATATGGATCATATATTCTCTTCTATAAATGCTTTTTAGGTAATAATATCCTTCGGCAATGACAAAATGATTGCAGCTGATCTACAGTATATTTTTCTTTATGTGGTTTATAACCATAAAACAATAATTAAAAAAAAAAAAGAGAATTTTTTTTTTCATGTGGCTGAGATTTTTCATTTAATATTAAATAGTCCCCTATAACATCATCTTCTTAGTAGTCAGTGGGTTTGTTACTAACATGTGGATGCATTATGAATCATGTTCCATGATAACAGCAAAATTGAAGCATTAATGAACATGGCTTTAGTAGGTATCACGTTAGACATACTCCATCCTCCTCCAAGGTTGTGTCCAGCAGTCAGATAGACCAGCTGTGGGAGCAATATATCAAAGGAAATAGAAGTGGTTTCTGACATCAGTACACTTTTTAACTAGAGCATTTTAAGTTGATTTGCCATGAAATGGGGCAGGAAAAAGCAAAGGGTGGAAAGGAAACAAATTTCTTAAGGTGTTCCACTTAGATCCACAAATATGTGGTGCACTGTACTGGCATCCTTACGTGAAAAACAGAATCATAAACTTAGCAACAAATGGAAAAGAAATGGTGACTTTTGCAATGCCACCTCACTCCAGCTCTAGACTGGTGGCATTTTTCTGATTGTGAGACAGAAAAAAAATGGGGTGAGTTTAACTCTAACCTACATGTTATCCAGATACCCAAAGTAAACCACATCTCAGGCTTTGACTGTAATCCTCTTGAACACGTCACAGCAGTGAGTTGTTGAAATGGCTGCATATGATCCAACAGAAGGTAAAATCAGGAATGAAATTACTCTGAGTCTGGATGGAGAAAAAGAAAGGGAAGAGAGGCACAAAACTGTATTTGCAATACAGTATTTTTCATTGTCCTTCTTCTGTCAAATACAGCTACACCAACGAAGACCCAGTTTTTCCCTCTCTGTTTGAAAAGTACTTTGAAGTTGAAACATACTTCATATGTGCTAAGTATTATTATTAAAATTAATTGATAGGGTGACTGTTCTGTACAGCTGCCTGCTAGCTTAGATTGAGTTATGCTGCAGGATATTGTTTGTGTTGTGCTGAGGAAGGCTGTGGTAATACCCTATGACTGCCTCTCCCCTGGGAACTCTCCCAAAAGCAAAATGTGTATCTGATGAGAGTATCCCAGTGAGCAACGATTTAAATGCATAAATAAAATTAATAGGAATGAGCAGTATGTGTGGGAGGTAATTTGAGGTCTTCATAAACATCAGTCTTCAGTTCGGGTAGAAATTGTCAGTGATCTTAATTTTGGAGATAATGAATGGTGTAAATTTAACTACAAGATGGAAAAGAAAAAGTCTCAACAGAACTTTTATGCCTTTTCTGAGATTGATTTGAAACTCAGATTACTCCCATGCACTGTCCAGGGTCTCTTCCAATTTTTTTTTTTTTACTCTTGACTGAAAATACAGATAATTTGCTTTTTCAAAGCATCGAACAGAGATTTCTAATCAGGAACTCCATTGACCCAGACTTCCACTGCATTCAGTGAAGAAGAAAGGTAGTGGGGAAGAGAGGAAAGTTCAAATGTTTCAGGATGTTGCTTAAATGGGCTGTGTCTTGTTGAAGGTTCATTTTCCTACTGAAGCTGAACATGAGTGCCTCAGACAAAGGATGTCCCTGGATTAGCATAGTTTGTCTCTCCACAGAAACAAATCTTATCTCAAAGAACCCTACTTGAGGCAAACTGTCCTGTTGCTCATATTCCAAGTACTCACCATTTTTAAAAATTATTTTTCATATTTACTCTTTGTTTGAGTGTGAATTCCTTGAACCCTTTATCTGTTGTTCCTACTTTCCAGTGCTAAGTCTTCTGTGCAAGCAGTTTGGCTAGAGTGCAGCTGTCTCATTTTGCATAGCAGACTCAAAACACAGCTCTCACCAGTCCGTGTTATGCTAACTTATGATTGAAACATTCAGACCCGAACCCCTGGAATTTTCCATCTGCTTTTCATCTGCTGAGCTGACGCTGGAAGGGCAACTGCTGCGAGAAACCCCGCAGGGCAGGTTTTACCAGTGGGTGTAATTGAGAAACAGTAGCTAACACTCTCAGATACAGGGCAAGGGGATGGTTAATAAAAGAAAATATAGATCAAAAAGATATAAACACACATCACAGCATGATCCAAATCAGTGTGTTGTTAGGTTGTGGTTTTGTGTTGTTTAGGGTTTTGGGGACTTTTTTATACATACAGGCTCACACATTCTCGAGACCGTGTGCACCATTGTGTCTTGCTGGAAGGAAGTAAAAAATCTGAGATTTGTGGAACACGACCAGCATTTAAATGGAGCGAAAGGTGTCATTGAGATTCTGGACAGGAAGAAGGGAAAACTGAGATCCACTTCCCAACCAACAGGGTCACCCAATTCTTGAGCAAATCAAGTGAAAAAAATAGCTGATGAATTTAAGTGCTTGACACAACATGCCTTTAAAGTCCAAGTATACAAATCTAAGCCTGCAGTCTGCTGAGCACTGCTAAGGACCCCGAGGCCTTGTTTAAACTTCACAAAATGAGTCTAGTGAAAGCAGGTATGCTATCTGCAGCAAAAGGTGAAGCATTAAGTATAAAGTGCCATATTTTTGGACAAGCAGGCCTAAGACCTTGAGCTCCTTGGCATCTTTATTCTCTGTAAAGTGGCTAGAAAAAGGCTTTGCAACAAGGACTGCCCAGGAGGCTGTGCCTCTTGTAAGAAATATTAACAAAGGCAGTTATCAAAATATGTCTTAAATTATCTTTAATGTCCCTCATTGTTGTGTTTTGTTTGGGCTTGGTTTGTTTTTTTGATAGGAAATAAAAATAAATAAGAAAATGGAATCAAAGGAAATGTACATAAAGGCACATGCACACACACACATACACACTGAGAAATTGTTATATAAAATGACCAAGGCAAATCAAGGAAAATAATTATTGCAGCTGATGGAGCAGAAACCCCATTATGGCTAGATGCTAGTTCACAATGTACAGTCCTGGAGGTTGAGAGCTAAATGCTTTTTTCAGCATCTTTAGCACAATTTATTAAATTAAGTTTTAAAATGAATCTACACACTCTATGTTTTTCCTCCTCTTTGCTTGCTGCTTAAGGCTTGTTTCCTTGGTTATATTTTGTAGTCAGTGCTTATCACTGTTCTCTTGCTTCCTCTTGTTTTCAGGCCTGATGTTGGAGTCTGAAACTCTCCTTACATTTATGCTGGAGATATTACTTATATAGATAGCAATCCTTAGCATGGGGTGCGAGGTGGGGCAAAGAGGAAAACGTCTGGAATATTTTTTGGTACCTTCTGTTGAAAGCCTGAGGTTCCTCAACTGAGAACCAAATCAAAGCTTCAAGGCTCAACAATGAGCAGGGCAGATATCCATAAGTCAAATATCTTCCCAAACTGGAAATCTAAGGGGTAAAATGGTAAATGCCCCTAAAGCCTGCATGCATGTTGCTGGCATTCACCTCTTCCCAGAGGGAGTTTCCAGCACTGGAGCGGCTAAGTGTATAAGTTATACCTATATGCACACCAATTCCAGAGGCTGTCTGAAGTGAATCTGGTACAGCCTTTTCTCAGATGTAATCCTTTGACCATGCAGCTGGGTAATCCCCAAACACTTTAGATGCAGTTAGTGAGTTTGTACAGACATTTTGGTGCAGGTATCTTTCAAATAGAGAAAAAGTGTTCAAAATCATGCAGCATATGGCAGACATTTGTAGGATATTTTTTACTTGAGTTTCATCTTTCTTCTTTTGAACTTATTGTAAGCTAAAAACCAATTTTAATTCCCATGAGATCTCAGTTTCATGTCTCCTGAATAATAATTCTCAAATCATTCTCTTTTTCATTCCTACCCATTGATACTGGTTCTATGTTTGCAGAGACAGGTTCACTTTCACTCTCAGTCTCTAATTTTCATGGAAATATGAAAAAAAAAAAAAGGAGTAACTCCTTTTTAGGTAAAGAAAGGAATGGGCAGAAGTGAAGTGAAAAATATTAAAAAAATTGGCTGTTGTGAAATTGAACATGGAAGCCGTAATACCCATCACAAAGACACTCGTTATAGATGCATAGGACCACAAGACTGGAAGACATGCCTAATTCCTAACCTTTTCTGGCAAAGTGCACAATACTGCAGAATGAATCACAATTTCAAAGAAAAAACATAATGAAAAAAAAACGGTGTCAGATTTGGGTTTCTGAGAAGGAGCCACAAGAAAGAAAAAGGGAAAAAGGCAAAGCCAGGAACATCTGACATTTCCTTCTTCTGTTTATAAAGTGTGAGAAGTGAATTCAGGATATAATTACTGATGTGTATTTTAACACAGTGTCTATTCACGTATGCATGGTATGAGTAGCTCCAAGTATAACCTGGTTGAAGAGTGATTTAATTAATAACACTTAAATTATAAGCTTTCATTTACAGTAAGGCCCTCTGGGGCTTATTTCTTCACATCACTGCGAGAATACAAAGGAGACTTAAAACTTGTGTAAATTACCTTAATATGTAAGGTACACAGAGAAGTTTCACACAGGTGCACTTAAATGCATTTGCGTGTCCATGTGTGGAGGGATGGAGTATGTGAGGGGTGTTCATATCAAGAATAGCTGTTTCAAGAACAGCTTTTTAAGTATCTTTTTTCTTGATTTAATTTCCCCCCCCTTTGTATAAAAAGGAACATGGCAAAATTATCTTTTGCAGTTATTAGTAAAGATCAGTTTATACAGATGCCTCTCTAAATTATTAATTCAATCATTATCATACAGATAAATGTTGAGTCATAAAAGCATATGTTGATTTAATATCTGAGAATGAGACTTTTGAGTCAAAGGATTGGATAATATTAGAAGTGCTGGGCTAGAAATGGTTAGGCTTTGAAACTTAATGCTACAGCAAATAAATCTGACAATATGTTTTAAAATAGTGAGGAGAAAAAAAAAAGATAAATTGCAGCCATGAAAGTATCATCAGAGTATTTTTCGACCAAACTGCTGCATATTTCAAAGGTATATTATCAAGGTAGTTTTCTTTTTGAGGGTCAAATGAATAACTTGCTCATCAGTGTAATAAAGCATATTTTATTCCATGTGAACTTATATGTTTTAGATAGAAATCAACTCTACCAATTCAGTAAGCCCTGAATTTTGTTCAGTGGGTAGAAGGAGTAAGAATTACCAGACTAAATCTATAAAATACAGTTTAAAATACATATGACATATAAAATATACATTATAATATTATAAAACAAGTTTTTAAGCAAATATTATAAAATAAATGCAAGAAGTGGGGTATTTTCCCCCAAAGTAAAATGTACCCTTTGATGAATGTACATCTAGAGATGTGGCTTCCCACATTTAGGGCCAAACTTCAGAAGAGGATTACAATATATTTACACTTGAAATTTCCTTCATGCAAGGTTCTAAAAGCAAATGTATCCATAAGGATAACACCCAAGCCGGGTAATTTGAAGTAGAGCATATAAACCTAATCACTGTGAAACTATTAAAGGTGGTTGTCCCAATCAAATCCAAATGTAAAGAACTGTTCCATACGTAAAGACAGTATCATACCCTAAGGATGATGTATTTTTCTCTTATCCTCTTTAATCCACAGGTGCTTCACTAATCAGCCATTGAGTTCCTTGGGTTTCCAGATCCAGATGCTAAAACATTCTTGAAAATGCACGTCCTAAACAATGGGTGGTTTCCCTCTACTCAAAACTTCACTGAAATGAAGCCTTCATTTACAGGCACCAGGCACTAATGAATTCATCAGTGAGGGTAAAACTTCAGCCCTGCCCCTAACGGTGTTTTGCCACGTCTTCTGAATCATGGCACTCCTACTGAAATATCTGGACACTGATCTGCTCAGTGTGAAAGCAGTCGAATTGCCATCACCCATATAATGACGGAGAATGGTAACTGGAGATTGTGGCAGAGCTTCAAAGAAACATCTCTGATGAGAAAGGTTAATACTTCATGAGCACTGAATGAGTCATACTGTGAAGTAAAACCATCCCTTACATAGTCAGCGTGGTCAGGGAGAAGCTACAATAGGAAGACCAAAAGACTGGGATTGTTTTCAAAGGCATTTTCCTCTCACCACTTGATATTTATAGAGCTTTAAGTATCTTGGATTAATGAGAGACTAAGGGTTTCCATGAGGCAAGTTCTAAGTTGATCACATAAATTAGTTGGGTTGGGCTCCACTGTGATAGAAGAGGAACCAAACAGTGTCTCTTTTCTCTTTCCTTTTTCTCCCTCTCAAAGAAGAGCTCCAATCATGAAGCTTCCAATCTCACAGTGCCAATAGGTTACAAAGTTACTGAAATCAATCTATGTGATTTTTTTTCCAATTTTACTAAATAACAGTGGGTCTACCCAGGGACTGGGAAGCTATCCTTAGCTGCTAATGGATGTATTTCAGTGTTGCAAACCTGGGAAGCTGGTTGGTTTGGGTTTTTCAACAGATATTCTGGAAATATTCGGAAGAGCTTTTCTCACAATATCAGCGATTTTTAAGATTCAGTTTCCAAGGAATTAAACATATAAATTTGTTGATGAACCTCATGTAATCTCTGGTATACACTACATTACAACATTTTACAATGTTGTGTTAAAAAGCACATCTAGCCCTGTGTTGTCACAGTCATATTTTTAGGAAACCTCTAGCTTAAAAGCCAAATTTATCAATAGTCTTGCTGTCTGAATAGCTGGTTGTAAGTGAAAAAGGTGATCACATTTTCTTTTAAGACACGCAGATTTATTTTTAAATTTTTTGTACCAATTTTCCTTCATTTTCATGTTTCTGTTCATAGTGAAAGGCACTGACCATAACTCCCTTTAAAATAGAAATAAGAGGTAGTAGATGGTGGGGACCAAAAGAGAAAGAAAAAATATCTGATCCCAACTAAACTGGACACCGTGAGGTTTATTGTCTGTTCGATGTGGAGAAATATCTCTTTGTCTTAGTTTTATTTAGAGCTTTGGATTACCCTGATTCTACCTAATAAGTAAAGCCACACATTTGCTTTTCAAGGAACATTAGAAATTGTTCTAGAAAGACCTTATTAGTTCTGCTTTTCCAGTTCTTAACAGTGTGACATTATGAACAATGATAGGTTTTACAGACTTAGTAAAATGTGTTATTGTCCTTGCTGACAAGCCCTGGCAAGCTGCTATGTGTGTTTTCACAGAGCACAATGTCAAAACTTTCTTATACAAAGCTCGAGGACCTGTACAGAATGAGCTACAGCAGGCAGAGATTAGTGAATTCCCACCGTAGCTGTTTACAGATTTGCAACTTGTGTATTCACTTGTGGGGCGTCACGGTTGTATGTTGAGCATCCATAAATCACGGAGCTCTCCGGTCTTGCTATGAAAATATGACAATTCTGCTCGGCATCTGCTCCACCCCCTATTTCTGTCACTTGCCAGAATGACAGCGGGCTATAAGCGTCTCCATGTACTAAGGTCCCAGCTCTGATTCAATGGAATTAGATGACCTTGGCCAAGATGATATTTCTGATGTGGAGAGCTTATCCCATTCTTCATGCAAAAGAAGCATTCTAAACTTGAATGACGAAAGTCAAGTCTTCTTGAAGGAAGAAAAAAAACCCCAACAAACAAAAGAAACAAAAAACATTGACTTTATTTTAATATTTCTTTTTTTCGATATGCTAAAGTTTTACCAGGTAATTGCCCGACACAAATATTTATGAATGTCAGACCACAGAGTTATATAGCATTTGCTCATTCATTTAATGAATTCTACCATGCACATGGGACTTGGGTCTTTTAATGAATAGGTCACTGTGATTTCTAGAGATGGCTGTCACTTTGAGATATGAGAATCATTTCTCTTTAGTGAAGAGGAGCTTGGATATGTGCATATTTAGGGGTTCTATTTCGCACAACTTTAGATCTCTCAAAAATGATGCAGAGCTGGGGCTAAGATTTAGGAGTTTTCAGGTATCATATCACTGAGATTCCCAAAGATCAGGAGAGTAAATGCACACACACATCTCCCAAAAAAAA
>VXAY01002127.1:46878-75207 GCA_013399855.1 Oxyruncus cristatus | reverse complement strand
ACTCCCCCCATCTCGGCAGAAACAGATGGGGGGTGAAACGGGACCCTAAGAAAAAACTCCAATGTCTCTTTTCAAACCTACGACATAAGGCAATAGGAAGTGGGAGAAATGAGAAGTAAAAGTGAGTAAGAACTCATTCCCTGCCAAACTGATGCCAAGGAATGGGGTCTTTCTGGCAAGAGACTTGGATATCTTCCTGCTAAAACTGTGGGGACCTTCTTCCTGTGACAAACAACCTGCAAGAGAGAGCATGTTCATTAATGCTAAATTAAGTGGGAATAAAATACATAAGTAACAGTATGAAGGAAGAAAATGAGGTTTGAGTGAGGCTGAACTGGGTAGTCAAAATCTTATTCTCTGTAAGTGACAAGACTGGTTATAGGGCTCCGAGCTGCTGCCAAGACCTTCCTGTCTTGCCATGCTCTGAGCAAACTGGAAGAGTAAAGCAGGTACAGGTGATAGGAAGAGTGAGGTTACATCTTATTTGATCTGCCTTGTTTTTTCTTCATTACAAGGACTGAGGACATCAGAAGAAACTAAAAACAGGTCTAAAAGGAAAGGTAGTGATTCTCATTGCGATAGGCATGTGAGAAGTGGCATCCCTTGCTACCCGTGCAAATGGTGAAAGTCCACTGGGAGACTTGTTCTTCGTCTTTGGAGAAAACAATCTTTTGAGGGTTATGATGTGCACAGAAATCTTTTGTAGTTCAGAACGTCTGTGAGATGAAAGTGTTTGGAAACTGGGAGGTAATAGAGGAAGGTAACATATTTTTGTTGTTGGTTTTATACTCTTTCTTTAAAGCAACTTGTTGGCCACTGTTTGGAGTGGGATGCTGAGGCAAACTGAATTTGGTCTAATCCAGTATTGGTGATTCTTAATCTGTTTTAAAAGATCTGGTTTAAAACCACCTGACTCCTGCAAAAAAAATTATCCGAAAAGATTAGGGGAGCAAAAAAAGTGGTGCATTGGAAAGCAGGAGAAAGAGCAGCACATGATCTTAGTGAAGAGAAGATGAAATCACCAGCGATGTCCACTGCTCTGCATCACTGAGGTGGGAGATCAAGAACTTGTTTTCACTTGAAATGGCAACTGGAAAGGTACAGAAGCCTCTGACTAAGACACTGTATTTGAATGGAAAAATTGAACGCCAATTTAAATCAATATGAAATCAATCTAAAGATACTGCCTAATATCAGACTTTTAGAAGGGGGCTGGTGGGAATGCAACAACAGGTTATAGGAACAGGATTGGCAAAGGATGCCTGCTCAGGAGAGGGAAAGAACTCCATAGAACCTGACACTAAATAAGTGAACTGAAGTTGAGGAGAGCTGATGGAAAGAGGCCAGCAAAGCTGAAGGAGTGCTGCTGCTTAGCAAGTGAACTGCATGTGTATTCTAGTGAAGCACACCTGGATCCTTACGTGGCCATGAAGGGACAGTACAGGGGTTCATCCAAGAAAAATAACTCCATGGATGACAGCAGCTTGGAGGGAGGCTGGAGGGTGACACTGGACATAGGGGAAGGGATTCAGGATCCAGGAGGGGACCACTGCTCTGTGTTAGGGCTTTGAGTCTGAGGGGAGGGAGGGCAGCAAGGAAGAAAGGCCAGTGAATTGGATGGAAGTAGGAGAGCAGCCAAGGAGCCCCAGATACGGTGCCATAGGCTCATGGGGTTTGACTGCATGCTCAGGGCAGGGAGGACAGGGGACACAGGACTCAGGAACAGAGTGGAAACAGGATAGCGACAATAGCAGGCCTGGGAGGGAGAGCTGGAGGAGGGTCTTGTGCCTACCTGAGGCAGATCCGGGTAATTGAACTCTGTGAGTTCTTCCAGTAAGGTTTTTTCCTCATTATGTCTTGCCTGGACCTGTGTTCCCAGCTGATGATGGAGTCTGATGTCTGTGCAGGAGTGGGCTCTCTTTCCTCTGCTGTGGGGTGGGGAAGAGGAACAAGTCCGCTGCAGCCTTTGCTGCTTGTTTTGACTTGAACATTGAGATGAGCATTTAGAAACAATAATTTATATTTGAATTTTTCAAGTATTATTTGAATATTACTAGTTCCTATTTAATAATCTCAATTCTATAATTGTCAATAACAGAATATCCAATTTACATGTTTTAGTCTGTGATTTACAAAATTTGAAACTCAAATTTTGACCTTCAGAACGCGCAGTGGGAACAGTGCAGGCTTCAGGCAGGCACAGCTTGAAAACTGTCTTTTGCACCCAAACTGCCCTCTATCCTGACTGTATTTAACTTCAGTAGCCCAGGGAGTTAAGATGTTCTGAGCAGGCAACCTGATTTTTCAATTTTTTTTATGCTACTTTCCATTGGGAGGATCTATATTGTGATTCATCTTGCTTAAGAAGAACTGTCTCCTCCAACTTGATTTTGTGATCTGATCTTGGAAATTTGAAACTGGAGTAAAATACCTGAATTAAACCCATGTCAGAAAAATTTTGAGAAAAAATATTTCAATGGCAGAAGTCCCACTAAATTTAATGCATCCTTTTAGCTTGTGGATCCTGTGATTTCTCATTTCAAACACAGCTAAGTCAGTGCACAGGTGTGTTTCAGTCCCCAGCAATCACAGGTTTGTGGCCTCCATTGTCAGTACTTCGTGTCTTTGCTGATAAAGGTGTGGTCACAGTTGGGTGCAGACAGTGCTTGCAGTGGCATTTAAATAAATGTGCAGTGAAGTTAATGAGGGCACTTGATGTGTTCAGCTGGAGGAGACCTCACTGCAGTTCCAACGTCCTGGGCAGGGGCAGAGGAGGGGCAGGGACTGAGCTCTGCTCTGGGGGGACCAGGGACAGGACCCAGGGAATGGCTGGAGCTGTGTCAGGGCAGGGTCAGGTTGGATCTCAGGACAAGGTTCTTCCCCCAGAGGCTGGTTGGGCACTGACCAGGCTGCCCAGGGCAGTGGGCACAGCCCCAAGGCTGCCAGAGCTCCAGGAGGGTTTGGATGATCCTCTGGGGCACAGGGGGGGACTCTTGGGGATGGGCCTGTGCAGGGCTGAGGATTGGACTCGATGATCCTTGTGGGTCCCTTCCAACTCGGCATATTCTGTAATTTTGATATAAATCCAGTGGCAATGCCTGGGACATCCATGTGTGAGGGTTTCTGGGGCCGGCAGGGGGGGCCCCTGCCCTGCTTGTCCCTGTATCCCATGCCCACTCCTGGCTCCACTCCCGCGCCCCGGTGAGGTGCTGGGTCCTGCTGTTTGACGACAGTGAGCTTGATTTAATAAAATACTCCTGTTTATATTGCATTTACATTTTGTTAGCAGCAGGAGCTTGAATACCTTGTAGGCATCGTGGAGCATCATGAGAAGTAGAGGGAAACTGGGAGAAGATCATCAGCCTCAGGTTTGCAGGAAGGGGCCCTCGCTCAGACAAGACTTGTCTGCTGAAAGTATTTCTGCACACATTCTGAGGCTGCAACAAGTTTTCTCTGTTTATTTTCTTGGGTAAAACCAGCAGAGGTCACTGAGGTGATCACAGAATCATGGAATATCCTGAGTTGGAAGGGACCCACAAGGATCAGTGAGTCCAACCCCTGTCCCTGCACAGACACCCCAGCAATCCCAGCATGTGCCTGAGAGAAGAGAAGCAGTGATGCTGAGGTTTTCCTGGTCTTGCTTTACCTTCTTATGGAGAAGTTTGCAGCTTCCAAAAGCTGAATTAGACACTGTTGCTGCTGACAGAGATGTGCAGGATGTTCCAGTGTTTAAAGGGTGGCTACAAAGAAGATGGAAGCTCCCTTTTCTTGAGGAGTCATGCGGAAAAGACAAGGCACAATAGGTACAAGTTACTCGTGGGGAGATTCCAATTTGACACAAGATGAAAAATTTTCAGTATGAGAACAATCAGCCATTGGAATAATCTCCCCAGGGAAGTGGCAGTTTTCCCAATGTTGGACACATTTAAAATTTAGCTGGACAGGGTCCTGGGCCATCTTGTCCAGGCTGTATTTTTGCCAAGAGAGGATCCATGAGGTCTCTTCTGGACCAGTGGTGTGTGATTCTGTGATTTTTTACCAAGCTGTGTTGTGCTCTCTTGCAGGTGGATCACACAATAATAATGTACCTCCTTGGGCCTGATGGTGACTTTGTGGACTATTATGGCCAGAATAAGAGGAGCACCGAGATTTCGGCTTCTATTGCTGCACACATGAGAAAATACAGATCCTAAAACACAAGGTCTTCAAAGATTGCTGTGAACATCACCTGTGGGTTTGGCTGTGGTTGGACACTGAAGCTAAAGCAGAAGCACACAAGTGTAACATCCTCTCACAACATGCCTCCTTCCAAACAAGAAAGGCAATCCTGTTTCTGCAAATTACCATTTCCAAAGATCTCGGCAGAGCCTTCCCCGTGGATATTATTTGCAGCAAGATCTAGGCTACCAAGTGAAATTCAGGACTTCTCTGAAACGTTGTTGGGAGCAAAAAATGGAAAGCACTTTTCATTTAGGAAGAATGTGTGTGCTGCTGGTAAAATTAGCTGGTATCTCTTGGCAAGACACCAGCAAAGGACAGTTACTGGAGGAGGATTGCTTGGTGAAAAGCTATGGGGCCATGGCATTCTCAGAGGAGCTCTGCCCTCTGTTTTT
Source organism: Oxyruncus cristatus (assembly GCA_013399855.1). Classification (NCBI taxonomy): domain Eukaryota; kingdom Metazoa; phylum Chordata; class Aves; order Passeriformes; family Cotingidae; genus Oxyruncus; species Oxyruncus cristatus. Next base: position 70,594 of record VXAY01002127.1, on the reverse strand, counting down.
ATCTGTACTGTCTTGCCTTCTGGGAGAGGCAGTTGCACTATTACAAGCAGGAGAGCCTTAAGAGTGCTCCTTTATCCAGGTTGAGAAGGTGAAGAGCACAGAAAGCACCGGCAGTTCCCATGCGTGAGACCAGCCCTGTAATGTGCCCGATCTCTTCATCTAAATGCAGAAGTGAAAGGGTTTTTTCTGATGATTTTTCCAGGTGAACACTGTTCACTTATAAGGAAAAGAGAAATGGGTTGCAAATAGGTTTTTCTTCTGGTGTGAATGATTGTGTGCATAGTTGCTCTGATTGTGCTGAGCAGGGAAGTAGGAGGGTGGAGGGGGCTGTGTCTGTGCAGAGGGCTGGCAATCAGATGCATTTTATGCAGTGCAGCATTTGAAAATAAAGATTTCTTTGTATAGGCAATATATATTTTTCTTTCCTTAGTTAGGTTTGACTGGAATGTAATCAGAACTTTGTAAGCCGGTCAAGCTTCATGTTTTGCGCTGTTTTCCTTCTTTTTAGAAAGCAGTGTTTATTTCTAGTTGTGCACACCAGAAGCCTAAGATGCTTTTTTAAGGCAGCTGAACCCCACAGAATGGCCCATAGGAGACAAACCAGAAGAGTTCTTGGTGTGAGTCCCAGAGTGTCTTAGACTGAACACAAGCGTTCCTGCAGGTAGCACTGGTGTTCTCCTGAGCGTGGGAGAGAAAATTCCTGTCTGAGGGAAGGTGCAAGGTCTGTGGAAAATTTCTGTCTTTCCAAAATTGTGAAAAACCAGTAAACTTGGCTTGTTCCAGAGCAGGTCTAAAGCACAATTGAGGAATGCAGGCCCACATCAACTGCCCTGCACTGTGGTGCCTCCTGAGGGTGTCTGGAATGTTGCTGTGATTGTGTGTCTCACACAGAGTTCTTCTCATAAAGCACTCTCAAGAAAGGAAAGTTCCCAAGGTTCCAAGATAGGATTTTTTTTTTCTTTGCCTCTCAAATACTACATAGTTTGAAGAAGGGGGTTTTTTGTCTTTTAAAACAAGATTTCTTTTAAACAATTTACAGTGGGACTTTTAAAAAGTGTCCTGGTAGGCTCAACCTCAACAGCTGAAAAGGAAATTAGGGTTTTTTTTCCTTTTTTGTGCTGGCTGGGTTGATTACAGTAGGCAACAGGAGTGGTTCCAAAGGAAATTTCACACTTGAGTCTTCTATCAGTAAGAGGGTGGGTCAAGTCCACTGTGTTATCAGTGGTATTAGTGTCTGTGATAAGTGGTACCCTGGCAATAATGACTTTGTTTTCATGGAGGGCTTGCAAGTGTCAGCCTTTCCTTGCTGTTTGTTTTTCCCCACAATCCCGGAGGTAACAAATTTTCAAAACTTCCCTTACAGAGCTGACTTTTGGCACCTCTTGGCTCTGCATTTCCTTGTGCAGGTGGCTGTGCACCAGTTTGTTTTGAAACAAGATGTGCCGTGGCTTGACCTGCTGCTGATAGTCCTGTGGAAGCTGGGCTGGAGACAAACTCCCCTCCCTTGACCTGCTAGTCTTGATGCAGCCCAGGGTACGGTTGGCTTTCTGGGCTACCAGTGAACATTGCTGGGAATGCTGAGCTTCCTGTCAGCCACTGGGCATCAAATATTGATGTAGGAGATGTGGTGGGGTTGGGACTAAGCAATGGAGCAGCTGATCCAGGAGGACACTTTGTTTGCCTCTTTAAAGTCTGTTTGTGCTTCTCCTAATTATTCCCAAGCACTTAAGATAGCCTATGGAGAAAAGATAGATTTCAATATTGTAATTTGACTCTAGGGAATGGAAAGACTCATAATAATTGTTTTTCAGCCATGTCTGTCTTCCAAAAGGAATAGGAAAGAGACTATTTCAAAGGTTAAAGTGCAGAGGGTTGATTGTGGGACTAAGGGAGAGGAAGGGTGTATTTATTTAAAAGCCTTTTATGTAACTGATCACTCAGTAGAGGAGTGGTTTGAGTTTGTAAGGTAGCCAGTTCCAGGCACAGGGTTCCTGTCTCTTGTGGCAGCGTGGGGATCTCCGTCGGCGGCAGGCACTGACATGCCAGCATTGTCTTTGTGCCATGTGTGCGTTTCTCCCTTCCCACGCCAGTGTGAAAACTCACTGAACCCTCCCTTGGTGTCTGGGGGCTCTGACGACCCCTCTGTTTCCCAGGGTATGAAAAGCGTGGCAGTTTCCTCGAGCCTTCCCCAAAATCACTGTGCTGCTGGTGGTTTGCATGAAATGGAAGCACAAAGGGGCACGTGCAGGCTCCACATAAGGAGGAGTTTAGAGGGAGGGGATTTAGCTGATGTAAAGGAGACACTCATGCAAAACTGTTAGGAGAGAGCCTGTTGCTCACCAAAATGATCTGCAGTAGGTTCTGATCAGTTGTTACTGGCAACAGGAAAGAAATAGTGGAAACTGACTGTAGTTCCTGAAGGAACTTGGTGCCATGGTCTAGTAACCGCAGTGGTAGTGGATCAAGGGTTGGACTTGATCTCAGAGGTCTTTTCCAACCCAGCTGATTTTATGATTCTATGATTGCTGGATAATGGTAAATTGCTGCTGAACAGCTACTGCTCAGCTCATGTCTGTGCAACAAGTGCTGGCTCTGCAATGAAGTCAGTCCTACCACAAGATACTCCTTTTTCTGTTGCATAACTCCACGTGACCCCTCCTGTGCATTTTCATGTACATTGGGTACTTGGTCTCTTTCATGAGTGACACCTTCAGGTCTGTATTTATTCAACCCCATGTGAGTTGCTGGTGTTTGTGGAGTCTTCAAGACCAAGTCTCTGCCCCATCTCTTACCATCCTGTGGCTCTTCTCTGCGCAGCAGCCTTTGTCTGCCCTTCTCAAGGTCTCTGCGGTCACAGCAGGCTTGTATTTCAAATATTGCAGCAGTGTGTTAGTGCCAAATACCTTATTCTGCACAGATACAGTCTGTGTAAAACCAGGATTGTATGAGCAATGGTAAGTAAAAATAAAACAAATAAGCCAGAAACACCTGCTCAGAAGAAAGAATCGGTGTTACAGCTGAGCCAAGTTAAACAGAATTTGGACAAGGGTTGCCTCTGTCCCAAGGCTTTGCAAACTCAGCTCATGGGCTGCAGCCTGGGAAGGGTCACCCTGTCTGCACTGATTTCCCTAAAGCTCATTTGCAGCTGACTCTGCTACAGAGACAAATGCAGAGTTCCTGTCTTCTCCCAAATGTTTTGGCAGAAGTGTCATGTCCTTTATCTGTTTTTCTGTGCCCTGAGAGGCAGAGCCAGCTGACCCAGGAAGACTGGGGTTGTGTGGGAAGGGCCCAGAGACATGTAGGATGGACGGATGTGTCCCTTGCCTCACAACGTGATGTCCTGCTCCTTTCTGCCTCTCATATTGACTGTGCTGATCAGGGTTACCTTGGCCTTTCTCAGGAGGGAAGCTTTCTTTGATAGTGAGGCGAGTTTTTTGTTGTGTTTGTCTGTGGAGTTTTGGTTTTGTTGTTGTTGTTTGTTATTTGGTTTCTTATTTGTTTGGAGTTTTGTTTGTTTATTAAAACCAATAAAAACGTTTAGGCAGCTCTTAGGATTTCACTGCCCTGCCTTGCTGACAGCAGGGAGCACAGCTCTGTTCCCTGCATGTTTAGGAGGCCCAAGGGCTGTGCCAGGTGATCAGTGGGAGGAGGCAGGGAGGGAGCTCAGCCCTGGCAGGGGCAGGTTTGTGGCAGGGCTGTGCTGGTCACTGGCCTGGGGCTAGGCGGTGCTGGGCTCCCTAAGTGGGTCTCCCCTCTGGAAACTACTGGAGGACAAGTTTCACTTGGGAACCAAATTTGTTGGAGCCTGGTGCTGTGCAAGGTGAACCTGTGCTACCTTGGGCAAATGGGAACCCCTGAGTGCCCGTGACAGGGAGGACAGAGCACAGTCCTGGCTGGGGCCAATCCACAGAGCTCTGCTGTGTGTGCCCAAGGCACACCCGGCCCCAGGATATATGTCCTGGAAAATACCAATGGAAAACAACATCTCCTCTGAGTGGCTGACATCCATAACACTGGTGCCATCCCAGGCTGGGGGCTAGTGACAAGATGTCTGAGGAATGAGGAACAGCTCCATTTGTCTACCCAAGAAAGGCAACACATTTCTCATGCCATGGAGGAGCTCAACTAATGAGTGATACTTAAGCCACCTGGATGAAGCTGCCTGTTATAGGAGTTTTCTCAGCACCAGCATGGGCAGAGCTAGAGACTGTGGCTTTAAACATCTGCAAAGCCCTGTATTACATTTTCAGTTCAGATCATAGAATAACACAGATATGAAGGACCCTTAGGAGGTTTGTAGTCCAACCTCCTGCTCAAAGTAGGGACAGCTGCAAGGTCAGACCAGGATGCTTAAAATTTTAAACAGCTAGGGCACGAAAACCTCCAAGAATGGAGGCTGCGCAACCTCTCTAGATGGGTAAAATAATGTTTCCTGCTAAAGCAAGTATTTTGCTTTATATCCAGTTTGAACTTGTCATTTCAACCAGCCTTTTAACTTTACCAGGGTGAAGAGACTGATTCCATCTTCTTGACAACCTTCTCATGGGTACTGGAAGGCTCCTGTTAGATTCTCCTGAAGCCTTGTCCTTCCCAGTCTGGGCAAGCCCTGTTCCCTCATCGTCTCTTTGTTGTATGTGATGGCCAGCTCAAGGTCCCTGACTGTCTTGATCTCAGATTCTCAAACTGTTCCCTGCCCAGCCCCAGCATGTGGTTTTTAAGGATGTTTTCCTTACCGAGTGCAGGACTTTGCATTAGTCCTTGTTGAACTTCATAAGGTTCCTGTCAGCACATCCCTCCGGCTTGGCTGGATCCCTCTGGATGGCAACTCTGATCCAGAGGCATTGGCTGCCCCTCGCCATGTTCCCCTCTGCAAAGCAAGATAAGCCAGTGTGGTGTTTCCTCTGCCAGGTGATTGGCAAAGTGGCTGCCCCAGCCACACGATCCATCAACAGCTGTCCTCTCTACTGCCCAGCCAGGTTCTTCACCCATCTAGATGCCCACCCAGCCAGGCCATGAACTCCTCTCTTGGACACAACAGTGTTGTGGCAGGTGGTTCTGGGAGCTAAGGTTGGTCAGTTCTGTTCTCTCCACAGCTGCAGATCTGGTCATTCCATCCCAAAAGGCAATCGAGATGGGCAGGTGTGATTTCCTTCATGATAAATGGACACTGGTTGTTCCCAGGCACCTCTTTTATGTCCCAGAGGTGTACTCCAAACGCATTTCGGTGTGCATTTTTTCCCCTCTTCATTATTTTCTTGCCTCCATGTAAAGAAAAAACCTCTCAGAAAAGGAAGCTGGTGTTTCCTGAGAGGATGTGGGAGGCAGGTTGTGCCTTGGTCCACAGTCATCTGGGCAAAATCCAAATCAGGTTTTATTTTTCCATACTCTGTCACGTGTATTCCCAGTGTGAAAATACTCTCTGTGCCTGCAGGGATAGCCAAAAGGGCTCAGCCCAAATCCAGTTTTGATCATAAGGAGACTGAGCTGGATCAAAAGGCTGTGACACGGGAACATATCTGCCCCATGTGCAGCTGCCGAGCTCCCTTGTGCAGGCGGGTGCAGCAGAAGCTGTGGCTCCCTGGCCTGCTCCAGTCTAGGCCTGGTCCTCAGTGTTTATGCCAAAGGAGCTTGCTTTTGCCCAGGAGCTGTGCTCCAGCCTTGTGCTGTGGCAGTGAGGGCTGCCCTGGTCAGGGGTGCTCACACAGGGCTTTGTGCAGTCCCTGGGGTCTGTCCCTAGCCAGAGTATCCTGCTGGCCCCTGGAGGGACTGTCCAGGACAACTTCAGGGCAGGTATTTCCCACAGCATTGGATTTACCTGCTGCCTCCAAACAAGCTCCCATTCCTGTTGGTGCCAGCTGGGCCCACGCTGTGCTTCCAGGACTTGGTGGGTCACCACAGCGTCTTGCTGGCCTGGGCCTGCGGGTGCTCCTGGGTTGCTGGCCCAGCTGTCAGCAGCACAGATTTGTGTCAGCAGCACAGATTTGTATCAGCAGCACTTCTTGGAGACAAAAACAATCTTGGGAGCACTTCCAAGCCACTCCGAAGCACAAACCAGTCAGCTTGACTCAGGGGCAAGCTGCAATGCCAGTGACAGAGGGCAGGGAAGAGGGCTGCAGTGCTCAGGACAAGTCTGCTGTGCCTGTTGCAGGGGCTCGTAGATTGGAAGCTGCCTTTGTGTCTCAGGTTCCTGGGTATTGGGGTTACAGGGAGGCAGCAGGGGGGTTTCTGCTGGCACAGCTGCCTTAAGCATAGGCCAGAGCAGATTGTGCACAGGGCACCAAAACACATACCATTAGGCCAAGGGATGGGACAGACCTGGGGGCAACTGTGGGGTGCCTGGAAGACCGAGGTGTGCGCTTGAGCTGACACCTGGCCGTGTGGCTGCCTCTCTGTTTCTCCATGGTGACTGCCACAGGCCCTGCAACCATCCAAGCTCTTCCCAGCCCTGTTGTCTTTCCCTGACCCCCTCCACTGGGGTGAGCAGTGCTGTGCTGCGCTGCTCACACAGGAGTTCACCTGGTGCAGACTCAGGGTTCAAGTCAGCTGTTGTGGGCGTTCTTCAGAAACTACAACTATGGCACTGAGCTTCAGTGGCAAAGTTTTCTGGCTGTTGCAGGAAGCTGAAACTCAGCATCCTCCTGCAGCCACCCAGAGCCACTTCATCCTTGCTGCTTGCTCACAGCCTGAGGAAGAGGGCAAGTCTTGCTCGTCCCAAGCCTGGGTCAAGGACATGTGTGGTTGGAGATACTGTTGCTCTTTCTTCCTTTCTCAGTGCCTTTGCAGATATCTACATTTTATGAGCCTTTCCTCACTTGATCAGACTTGCATGGTCCCAGTACTGACCCTGCATTCCAAAGATGTGCTCCCATCGGCCCCTAGCCAGGATCTGGAATGAGTGAGGGGTCTTACATGCTCTGTGGTGAACTAATGGATGGAGCTGCAGTCTCAGCATTGAGTTGGGCTCTCCAGCACCTGGCTGCAAATCAGGTTGTGTGTCAGTCAGGTAGAAGAAGCAATGCACGGACTTCTGAGGAGTCAAAAGAGCTGGGAACAGCCTGCCCTTATGCACTGAGGTTGCTGGTTGCAGCCAAGGCTTTCCAGTCCCCGCTGCTGGAGTAGCTGTGCCTCCAGGACAGTGTGTGCTGGGACTGCTCAGGAGCTCCCCAGCCTTGGGGCAGTGAGTCTATACTGAGCGAAGCACATATTCTGGTCTGTGCTACAGGGGGAATGGCCACAGTCCTTGCTGTTAGACACGAACTCACAAACAGGTCAGTTTTACTGGATTGCCCTTAGGAGCAGTCTGGTGGCCTAAAAGGAAAGGCAAAAAGCTGACTGTTTGTCTGCTGGAAAAGAATTTAAAAGGTTTGGGTTGGTTCAAATGAAGGAAGCTGTGTTCGTAGTAGATTGTCTAGCCCCTGACTTCTGGCAGCTCTACATCAGTTGTATGTGCTGCTAGGGGTATGAAGGTCTGTGCTGGGGAAACCTGGGCAGGAATGATTGCATTCATTCCTCTGTGCAAGAGCCAGCTCATTCCATGTTTTAAGCTGTGTATTACTAGTTTAATAAAGCAGGTTCCTTCAGCATGCCAGGGAACTTACTCAGCTGCAGCTTACAAAACCTCCTTGTTCTCCCAAAGTTCTTTGTGCAAAAATAGATAGACACCAACCAGTAAATCCACCTTTAATTTGTGGGGGTATATTGAGCCATGAGTGCCCTTTTCTGAATGCAGGGCAGCACTAAAAGCTCCCTGGCAGCACTGTGACAAGAGAGCCTTGCAAGGCCATGTGGCTTGTGGTGACAGCACCCTTGTGACCTTCGCCTCAGGACAGCTCTGTGTCTGCAATGATGTTGGCAGCACAGAGCAACAGATGTACCTGCAGCTGCTGTTCCATGGGCTGTTTGTGAGTAGATGTTCACCTACATGAGTGCCCTGGGCCTTTCTGCACTGCCCTAGGAAGGCTTAGGCCACAAAGGAAGGTGATTCACTGTCCTGTGCCCGTGAGAAGCTGAAGCAGGGTGGTGTTTGCCTGGGACTCACCTGACTCTTTTCCTAGGGCATCCCCTCTTTCCCGCCCAAACCCCAAGCTTGTAGCTGGGGTGGGGTGGTGCTAAAGGTCAATCTTGTACCCTGTTGTGAGCAGCAGCCCCCTTATCCCAACCCCAAATGCAGTTGGCCTGTTCATGGGAGCAATCTGCTGGCACTGCCTCTGACTGTGTGGGTGGGGAGAGAGGCAAAATGGCCCTGGGCACCAGTAGCACTGAGTCCAGATGAGCAGGACTCCAGAGCTTTGAGCTAAGGAAGGAGATCCAGGCACTCAGCAAGTAAAACAAAAGGGCTGATTTTCCCTGTTGAGCTCTTGTGATGCAAAGAAATAAGTATGTTTTGCTTTTATAAGAAAATGTTGGGAATGGATGTTGTCCAGTCTGTGTAATTCCTTGGCTCCCATGTCCTCTGAAACGACCTGTATGTGCTTTGGCACTTTGTCATGGTCAGGGTGGAGCCCTCATGCTGAAACTGTGGAACTCGAGAGGTAATTTGCTGGGATTTGTTCTTTCATTTTCCATAATAACTGGGGGTATGTTGCAGTAACCAGCCCTCTGGGTAGGCACTGGTGTGGTCCCTGCAACCCTTTCTGGGTCTTCGCACCACTTGCTGGGACAGAAGCAGCAGATGCCCCACTGCCAACCATGACTTTTGGGTTCAGGCTCAGCCAGCTGATGGGCCTCTTGCCTGGCCAGATCCTGCTGGCTGCAGGGCAGAGGGGACCTGGCACAATTTCCTCTCCCACCCCATGCATGCGAAGCTGTTCTGGGTGTCCACTTGACTCAGGGGTGCGAAACCCCTACTCCCTGCCCCCGAATCCAGGTCTGTGAAGTGAGGCACAGAGCCACTCATCAGCTTGGGAGGTGTCTCTGGAAAAGTGGGGCAACCTCGGGGCATGGTGGGGGCACTGTGGGGTCTGTGGGGAAGGACTGGGTGATCAGCAGGGGATTTGTTCCCCATTTGTTCCCTATTTGTTCCTCAGGTTGGTGCTCTGGGTTTGATGATCTTAGGGACGAAATCAGAGAGATTTCCTCTTTTCAGGGAGGTCAGCATTGCCCAGTCTGGTACTGGCACTTTTTTATGGTTTTCGGTCCATGTTGAAAAGATCTAAGCCTGCTCTCACAGTACATGTGCCACTGCAGCTCCCTGCAGTACATGTGCTCCAAGCCCCAGGCCCAGAAATCATGGATGTATTTTGCTAAATTTTATTAATGAGAACTTTCATTGGAGACATCTGGCAGGAACAAGTACAGCCCAGGCACTTGATATCCCAGAAAGCTGAAAGTAATTGAAACCAGAAGCTGGTGAACATTAGGAAGAATGCAGCAAGGAGCACCATTCCTTGTGTCAGAAGACACTTAGCTGCAGCGATGATGCAGTTTAGCTTTAGCTGCAATTTGATGCACATTATCTGTATGCTTAATTCCAGTTGGTTTTAGTACCAGAGACTTTTGGAAGAGCAGCTGTAAAGCAGAGCTGCAGTGCAGAAGGGCTGTGACACTCACCTTGGGCTTTCTTAGAGTGCTTCTCTCTAGATAATTTATATTTCTGAGAAAACCCCCGTAGATTTAACTACAGACTCTTTAATTAGACCTTTACCTGGAGTAATTTCCAGTGACAAGTAAGACCAGGTTGATTTTGGAAAGGTCTATACATCCCTGCTGTGCTGTGCACACTGAGCTGCCCATGCTGGGCTGTGCCTGCAGGGGTGGAGGGACGGTGCTGTCACAAAGCTGGTACCACCACAGCCATCACCTCTGTGCTACTGCAGCTTCCAGCAGAAACAGAGCCTCCTGAGAGTCCCTGTGCTAGATTCAGGCTCATGAGAAGGTGCAACACTCCTCCTCACCCACTGATCTCTCCCTATGCACAAGCGTTTCTTGCCTTGGTTTGTATTTTTAGTGCGTTTTGTTCTCATTTGAAAGGATCTGTTAAAGGGGGCCATTGCTCTCAACATGGGTGTGCAACTGAGCCCTCACTCTGGGCCACAGGCACCTGAATCGAGCTGTGGTGAACCACAGTGATCTGGCTCACAGTAGCAAGCCCTGTGCTCATCTTGTTTTGGGTTTTCCTGAGGGCGAGCAGGATCCTGCACAAGTGCAGAGATGTCACGTGTGTGTGGCCTGTTGTAGCTCATGGCTTTGTGGGTAGGAGACTTATCTTGTATGGTCCTGGGGTCTAGGTGAAACATTTGAGATGTTTTACAGCTCTGGGAGTGCAATAAGAAGTATCTTCAGGAACAGGACTAAGTACCAGACATTATACTGGGAGCAGTGTCCACCAGCTGAGCCCTGGAGCTTCCAGGCTGCAGCTAGGTTTCCTTCTGCTGCCCCTGCTTCTGACACTGACTCCATGTCTCCACTTCTGGGGAGGTGAGAGACATCAGCTGAAAATCCCAAGGCTAAGAAAAGGTTTGATTTTCCTGTTTCCTGGCTGCTGGTCCTACTGGGAGTGACTGGAGCCAGCCTGGTCACTCCAAAATGTGGAAGCATGGCCCATCCCCACTTGGGTGCTTAGCAAAGTCACTCAGCTCAGGCTGAGCAGATCCCCCCCCTCTTTTAGAAGAGTTTGTGATTTGTTCCTCTGGGATGCTTAACAATCCCCTGCACAGCACAAGGATCTTCATGTCAAGTCCTTGGACACTGGATGTCCTCCTGAAATCAGAAGCTGGAACCCAAGTATCACAGCCTGCTTTGAGCCTGATCCAGCCTCTTCCCTGTACAAGAGACAAATCATTCCTTTATGGTCTCCCCTGCAGAGTGGGAAGACCAGCTACCGCACCAGAGGGAAATACAGAGAGTTTCTAAAGTAGTTGCTCTCTGGAAAACTCCAGACACACAGAATAACAACAGTAATCTTTCTTCAGCTTGCTGAAATTTTGGAACTTCCTTGATTGGCTTGAAACACCTGCAGTGTCCCACTCATTCAACTCCCACGGTCATTTATAAGGCAGACGTAAGTTTTATATCTATCGTGGGACTCTCTGATTTTCAATTGCACGAAGCTGTCATCCCAAGTCATACAGCTTGTCAGTCGTTCAGGGGCTCTGAAGCAGAGGCAAGTCCAGACATAGAAAGGTTTGTACACTTATTTCTTGAGACAGGAAAATCTAATGCATGTCCTTAACAACAAAGAAAAAAACCCCAAAAATTGAGATGTGCAGGTTCACCCGCACTCCCTGAGTCTCGACACCCCTGCTTTGCAGTGTGACAGGCACGGTTTTGTGTCTCAGCCCTTGCTCCAGGCTACCTTCTGTTAAGATTTTACATCAACTTTTATCTTGACAGATATTCTCATATCATGATGGGGAACAGTGTGAAATCGGAGTGTGACTGCTGTAATGCAAAGTGGGGCCTTTCCAACAGCAGGCATGGAAACAACCAGCTACCGTGCTGTGGTAGCTGGCTGTGTAGTTCATGGGTCAGAATTAGAGATCTGAAAGTAATTAATGTGTATTTTTTTCAGCTACTAATCCTTACCAGTCTGGGGAAAATGTGAAATGATACTGCAGCTTGTGGATATACTGGATGGCCCTGAGTTAGAGATCTGAGACAGACCGGGATGTTGTCGGTGCAGGGCTCAGCACGTGCCTGTGATGAGCTGGCAGCAGGGGCTCCCTGTGGGGCATTACTCAGTGCCGGTTGTTTTCCTGTACTCCTGGGCACCTGAACCAGCCAGAGAAAACTGGGAGAGTAGCTCTCACTGCCTGTGGGTGCTCTTTGCTTCCACAGCTGGATGTAGGGAGTTGGCACACCAGCGTGTGCCCAGGTGGCCAAGAAGGCCAGTGACATCCTGGCTTGTACCAGCCATGGTGTGGCAGCAGGACCAGGGCAGTGCCTGTTCCTGTGCTGGCACTGCGGAGGCATCTTGAATCTTGTGTCCAGTTCTGGGGCCTTCACAACAGGAAAGACTTTGAGGGACTGGAATATGTCCAGAGAAAGGAATGGAGCTTGGGAAGGGTCTGGAACACAAAGAACAGCTGAGGGAGCTGGGGGGGCTCAGCCTGGAGAAAAGGAGGCTCAGGGGGAATCCCAGGGGCACAGGAAGATGGAGCCAGGCCGGGGTCAGGCTCTGCTCCCAGGGGACAAGGGACAGGATGAGAGGACATGGACTTAAGCTGCACCAGGGGAGGTTCAGGTTGGACATCAGGAGGAATTTCTCCCTGCAAAGTCTGGTGAGTCATTGGAAGGAGCTGCCCAGGGAGGTTTGGAGTCCCCACCCCTGGAGGTGCCCAAGGAAGGCCTGGCCGTGCCATTCAGTGCTCTGGGCTGGGGACAAGGTGGGCATCGGGCACAAGCTGGGCTCAATGGTCTTGGGGGTCTTTTCCAACCTTAATGATTCTGAGGGTGGGGTCCAGCCTCCTTGCTTTGGGCATGCCTGGGAGCAGGACATACCCTGTCTGATTCACACTGGCAATTCAGTATCAGGAAAAAGTCCCAAACTGCTCATTGGTCTGGTGTGTCTCAGTTTTTGCTCTCAGTACATCCACTGTGCTGAGTTCAAAGGGCTGATCACAAGGGATGAGGGCTAAAAAAAGCTTTTCCCTCATCCTCCAGGCTTAGGGGGATTCTAGGAATTCATAGTTCATGAGATATGTGGCTGTGGTGTCCATTTTTAATGACCTTAAATGAAATTACGGGCAACATGGAACATGTTTTTCAGAACGCTGTTGACTGACTCTGCTGCAAGCCCACAAGGTCAGTTCTTGTTGGGCAAAGACAAGCAGGGTCAGCCACTGTGGCCTAAAGACAAGGTGATGTCCCCTGTGCTGCAGCAGCAGCTGCAGGTGTCCCAGGGTGCTCCAGCTCGGGGTGGTGCTTCGGGAAGTGGCAGGAGCTATTTAGAGTGGGCTTCTGGCTTCACATAAGTCCTGTAGGCTTCATTTTGCTGAGGGAAAGCTGCTGTTGCAGCCTTGGATGAACATCTCTGGAGAGCAGAGAGAAAATGGGGCTTACTGAGCAGTGACAGAAGATGACCAGAACAGAGATCCTTCCTCTCCTGCACCAGGAGCTCACTCTATCTGTGCATGCAGGCTCCCACTGCTCCTGCCAGTCATTGCCTGGTTGCTCTGTACCAACCAAACTGTGTTAGGGACTGCGAGAACAAACTTCAAAGCCCACTCTGGCCCCAGGGAACTCATAGCCACTTTTCGAGAGTTTTTGAGTCAACTTTGCTGGTTTTGCAAAAGACAATGAAGACTTGATCTCACTGGACGTGTGCACCTCGGATCACAGGTTTTTAGGCCAAGAAGGCAGTATCCCAGCAGCAGCCTGGCTGTGCTGCCCTGAGATGGGAGAGCTCAGCTCCAAGTCCTGCCTGTCCCCCAGCCTCTCCTGCAGAGCTGGGGAACTTTGCTGCGCTTGTATTTTTCTCCATGCTAATTCCCACTGTTTTGCTGTGCTTTACAGGGCACACACATTGGTTAAAGTGGATTTGAGGGTGTTTTGGCAGCGTGGTCTGAGAAGCCTATGGCACAGCCTTGCTCTGGGGAAGGGAGAGGGATGACTGAGTCTGTGGCCAGGCCTTGCTGCCTGAACTGCCCGAGTCAGAGTTGCAGAGGTGCAGTGTGTCCTTGCTCAGGCTGTTTCTCCTAGACACAGCTGTGCCTTCCCCAGGCACAGCTAAGCTTGCAGCCCTAGGGATTGGGGTGAAAGTGCTGCTCTGGGTCACTAGTGCTCAGGACTGAGCAGAGCTGTTACTGTCCTAGCAGGCTGGTAAAGGGGGTAGTGCCCAGTGGTTTTGTGGCTACTGTGTCCCCTTACCAATATCCTTCTCAAATGGGAATTGCAATCATCCATGTCTAAGAACCTTCTTAGAATGATGTGACGAGGCCTCTGCAGTTCCTTTTGGCAGCAAGGGCAGTGAACATCCTGGGCAGCCAAAATTGTATTTGGAGCTACATCTCTGTACCATATTCATGGTTTGGCACCCATGAACTGTTCATCCTTGGCTAGATTTGGGTGTTGTTCTTTATTATTAGTCTCTATTTTGCCATGGTTTGTTACATCATACTTCAGTCACGGCTTCTCGTCCCATCCTCTCTGCCCCATGCAGTGATGGGAAGCCACAAGAGTTGCCATAACTGATCCTATCACCTTTTTTCCTTTCCATGGCCTTGTTCTCCACCCCACACAGAGCTGCTTTGGGTTCCCTCACCACTGTGCAGCTCTGCCCAGGCATCCTGTGAGCAGGAGCAGGGAGGCAGACCCCTTCTGCACTGTTACTTCTTTGACATGTGGGTGAGAGTGGAAGGAAGTGCTGACCATGGTCATAGCTGGCAGGAGAGCATGTACCCAGGAGGGGAAATTCTCAAAACAAAAGTCTGCCAAACACAGATAGGTCCCAGAGTTACCAAAACTGGAAAAAGAGCAGCTCCTTTCCTTACACACTGTATATGGCAGAAAATGAACACGAATTGTGAGCAGGCAGGAGTGTCGATCCCTTCCTTCCAAATATAGGGAGGGGGCTGAACCAAGAGGACCAAGCTGAGCCTATAAAAGGAGTCAGGGAGAAAGCCCTTGGTGGCTCCTGATGTCCTGGCCATGCTTGTGGTCATGCTGTGACTGACCTGCAGAGTGGCAGAGGGGTCCTGACACAGGTCCTGTTCCCTGTGCTTGGAGCTTCACAAGGCTGTAGCACTGCAGTGGGAATTCTGCTGTGGATTCCCTGCTGGGCCATTCCTTGGGCATGGAAGGGCTGGTCTCTGGTAAAATGCACTGGCCCTCAGCAGGCGCAGCTGCTTGCAGTAAGTGAGGGGTGTCGGGCCTTTAGAGGGGCTGTAGCTTTGGTGAAGTCTGACCTTCCACTCTTTCTCTTGCAGAACTCTGAGATGTCAGCACATTCCTTCCTGCTTTCTGTTGACTGATTGTTAAGGTGAGAATTTAAGGCATGAAAACTAATATCTTGCCCCGGCTGGTATGAGCTGATTTTTCCCTCGCACTCAGCGTGGACAGGTCCCTGTTCTTCCTCCTGCATGAGCTGCTCGTGTCCATTCCTGCCCACTGTGGCTGCCCACCAGAGGACTAGGACAGGCTCCATATTGATAGGGAGTGGGGGAAGTCATAAATGAAAAACTAGGAGAAAGATGGTCTTCAGGGCTTCTAAGAACTATGTTAATCCTTTAGAGATCCCTCCCCTTTGCCACACTTCCACTGGGACACATCCTGCTCCTTGGGGCATGGATCTCCTTTCCCTGGGGCCGTAAAGGGTGGCAGCTCCTTTTCGCTAGGTTTGTACATTCCAGCTTTGAAAGGCAAACATCTTCCTGAAGACCTGCAGCAGGTGAGGGCTGGGAGGGGTGAGCTCCGAGCAGACAGCTGGAAAGGGCTGTGGATGTTCAGCTTCTCTCTGCTCTAAGGAGTGCACGGGGGACCAGCACAGGGTGTGTCTTTCAGCTCCAGCTGTGAGCAGAGACGCTGCCATGGAGGTTTTTGGTGAGGCCGCACCGTACCTGCGCAGGTCAGAGAAGGAGAGAATAGAAGCCCAGAACCAGCCATTTGATGCCAAGACCTACTGCTTTGTGGCTGACCCCGAGGTGGAGTACACCAAAGGGAAGATCAAGGCTGCACAGGATGGGAAGATAACTGTGGAGACAGAGGATGGCAGAGTAAGTGCATTTCTCCTGGCCCTGCCAAGGGACCCAGGGCACCTGCTGGGGAGGGCAAGGAATGTGGGAAGCTCTAGAGTAGCTCAGGCCAGAAATCTGCCCTGTTCTGCCCTCCAACTCGGACCAGCACAGCCTCCAGACAAAAGCATAGCTCTGGATGCTGGGATAGAGTTATTCATTGGATAATTATTCTTGGTTTGGGCTTTAACGAACAGGCAATGCTCCAAATCAGGTCGGGTCATTGCCTTGCCAGTCTTGGCATTCGTCAGCCACTGCTTTTAACACTTTCTCGGTTAATGCTGTCATATCCACTGATAAATTCTTTCCTTTACTGGTAGCAAAGGAGAGAGATAATCTGAAAGTCCCCTTTGCATGTGAAATTGTCAGTGTCACTGGCTGCAGTTTCCCAGAGGAGCCTCCAACGTGTTACTCTTCGAAAAACGCTGAAATGTCATAGCAGCTCATGTCGTGACAACTTTTGTATCAATAACTGCAGAGGCTCAAAGAACCACCTCAACCAACATCTTGGCAGTAGGTGCTACAAGAGTTTTAGAAAGCAAGTAAAGTGGAAGCAGTGACCCACAGCAGTCTCAGGAAAGTGACTGAGGCTGCACCAGCCTGAGATGCACAAGGTTCTGTTTTCCTAGGGCCTGACTATTTTTATGTCCATTTGGGCTTTTTGCCCCTGTAGTGACCTGTTGGAAAGATTCCGCAGTTTAAAACTGGAGTAAGTGTAAAGTCCTTCCTTTTCTCTGCTATATGCAGTCTTATTTTTTCTTTCACAAGCAGTAGAAGAGAAGAATTCTTTCTTGCTATGGCCGTGGTTTTCTCTGCTATTCCTGACTTTGCGAACTTTGAAAGTGTCTCCTTTTCACCCCCAAACTCTCAAGTTGTACTCTCCTCATAGAAAAGCCTTTTCATATCTGTGACCATCTTTGTTTCTCTTCTCTGGAGCATTTATAGTACAATTATATCCTTTCTAAGAGGTATGATCAGTAATGAAGGTGTGGATGAACTGATGGACACATCCTATATAACTCTCCCTTTTTTTCTCCCTTTGTTTTCTAACTAATCCTAATATTTTAGAGCTTCCTGCCCTCTCCTGAGCACTGAGCTGCCACTGTGTTAGTAGTGACTCCCAGGTATGTGCTGTGAGGAGCAGTTAATGCACGCTCTCTTGTTCTATATGGAGAGTTCCTGCGAGTCCTAATTGCTCAGGTGTTTGAATGCTTTAGAAATGTATTTAGGGATACATATCACAAAGCTGCTTTTGAAAACTGGGCCTGTAATTCTTGCTTTCTCAAAGGAGTCCAAGACCATTCCACTAGTCAGGACTTAAGATACAAAGTAGTGTTCAGTCTTTCTGAATAAAATATGATTCCACACTATTTCTTCCTTGCCTTGGACTAGTCAGATTGGACCAGTTCATGGGAGCAACAATTTCAGCAATGGATAAAAGCAGTGGGATAAGTCAGCTGAATAAATTCCAGCAGGATTTTCAATCTCTTTCATGGTTCAGAGTGGCTGAGATGAGCTGCTACCAACTGTGAACATCTGCTTTCCTGTACATCTGCTACCTCCCCCCCATCTCCACAGGCTCTGGCTGTGTGAGGGGGTGGTCACCCACAGTGTGAATCCAGCAGAAGGTGCTGTTTGGAAGAGATAGAGCCATTCTTTAGGTAGGAATGGCCACAGACAGGAGTAGAACAAGTCTGTCCCAAAGAAGGATTTGCTATGAATCTTGTGCTGAAGACCTGAAGTTCATAATCAGCAATAATGTATAGAAAGGTCTGGTCCAGCAGAAATCCTGTCTTTGTGTTTGTAGCAGTTCCAGGACAGTAAATGTACATCGTGTCAGTTTGCCAGTAGAGCTTCTGGCTGGCAGCAGTGTTTTCCCTGAAATAGCCATACCCTGTTCTGCACACTTAAACAGAAAGAAAAATATAAATTAGAACAGCCTTACAGATGTTATTACTTACTGTGTTTGTGTCTCAGTGTGTACTTACGAGAGGACTGTCGAGAATCAAGGTGAATTGAATCAAGCTGAATCAAGGTTCACTCTTTCTTTCTGAATTATAGACAGTTGCTGTCAAACCTGATGATGTGTATGCCATGAACCCACCAAAGTTTGACAGAGTTGAGGATGTGGCCATGCTGACCCACCTGCATGAACCCGCTGTCCTCTACAACCTCAAGGACCGCTACAGCTCCTGGATGATCTATGTAAGTTCCTTCTTCTGGCAAAGGAGAAAATACAGCCGCAGGAGCTGGACTTCAGTGGCTCTTGGGTTCCATTTTTTTCCTGCAGACCTACTCAGGTCTCTTCTGCATCACTGTCAACCCCTACAAGTGGCTGCCCGTGTACAACCCGGAGGTGGTGTTGGCCTACCGAGGCAAGAAGCGCCAGGAGGCCCCTCCACACATCTTCTCCATCTCTGACAACGCCTATCAGTTCATGCTGACTGGTGAGTTTTTCTATTTTGACCAGGTTCATAGAAAAAACTGTGTAAGAAATGCAGTTCTGCCAAGTGCCATTCCACTCCTGCCATGGGCTCAGTCACCTTTGCAGGGTGCTACCCCTGTCATTGGTCTGGGTCGTGGTGTAGATTATCTGCTTAGTCTCCTAGCTACTGTGGAACTATTTTAACTCTGGATGATGCAAAACCTACTCCAGACAGCTTTCCCTGTCTCCTGAAATATTTTCTTTATTTTTGAAGCATCTACTATTGTGCTGCCCATTTATCTGCGTTCCTGGTCTAAATACTAAAATAAGGACCATAACAGGGACCTCTGCAAAGGGCAGTTGCAGTTGGATAGGACACACTGGGAAGTCCCTAGTCAGCACACCTGAACATGGCGTCAAGCAACAGCAGGTAGATTCAGAACAGAGCTGGTAGAAATATTTTCACCAAAATACATGGGTTTATTTTGAATAAAGTCCTGTCCCATATTAAATATCAATAGAGTTAGAAAATGGTAAAGACAAAACCATTTGAAGAAAGACTGCAGGATGGAGCAAAGGTTGAGGGAGAAGACAAAAAGTGGAGTTTAGAGAGGGGAAGAGAGGAGGAGAGAAGACCTTTTCAGTTTTGTCTGCAGAGATTTTGTTTCATTCCCTCTGTAGGGATGAAACACCAGGTCACAGTTGCCAGAGAACCAGCACCTTCCCCTACAGTTTCTCTGACTGCAGGTATTTTTCCCTTTGACAGATCGTGAAAACCAGTCTATCCTGATCACGTAAGTACATCTGCCACTTCGGGCTTTGTGTCCAGCAAAAAGAGGCTGGATTTTTCTTCACTCTGTGCTTTCTTTCAACAGCGGAGAATCCGGTGCCGGGAAGACTGTGAACACAAAACGTGTCATCCAATACTATGCAACCATTGCAGCCAGTGGGGACTCAGCCATGAGGAAGGAGTCTGGGATGAAGGTGTGAGGAGGAGGGGTTGGCAAGGGGCAGTTCAGAATGTCCACTTGTGGCTGTGGACAGCACTGGTGACAAACATTTCCCTCAAGATATCATTTATTAGCTTCAGTCACTCCCTCAAAAGGCAGCAGGACCGGAGGCTGATGTGCAGGTACAACCACAACAAATACAAGCCACTGGAGCTGCCACTGACACTGCACAGGTGTAGCTTTACCTGGACTGAAACCAGGTATGTGTGATTGGTGTCCAGGAAGAATCAGAGGTTTCCTCACATGGATCAGTTGTCCCTGTGGCTGAGACCTGAGAACTCTGACAATGAGAGAAATTTTGAATTAGAGGCAAATGACTCATTCACCATTTACCCCCAGGGCTGGTTCTTGGCACTGGAGTCGAGAAGGTACTGCAGTAGCACTGCACAGCTGAAATGAAGGGCACGTGGCTGCACGTGTGATCATGCCATAGTGTCACTTCTTCCTACCACAAAGCTCATGGTGTTTTTCAATAATTATTCAATTATTCCTGCAGGGTACGCTCAAGGATCAAATCCTCAGTGCCAACCCACTGCTGGAGGCCTTTGGGAATGCCAAGACCGTGAGAAATGACAACTCTTCACGCTTTGTGAGTCATCCTGTGTCTGTCTCTGCCCTCCTGCATTTCTAATGCTCTTTACCTGCTTGTTAGTTGCAACTGGGAGCCCCTGGGCTGGGAAAAATGTTCTTGTTGACCAATTTTCTTGGTCGGTTGTGAGATGCTGATGTGTTCACAGCTATTTCATGCTCACAGCTGTGTGGGCTGCAGCAAATTGTTCCACTTTATCTAGATTTGGATATCCAAGCTAATTCTTGCTGATTTGGAGATGCTGTCACTGAGACTCAAGAGAGAAAAACAGAGATTGACCACTATCTTTTGTCTGCTTGCCAGGGTAAATTCATTCGTATACATTTTGGAACCTCTGGAAAACTGGCCTCCGGTGACATTGAGACCTGTGAGTGACTGAGGGGGGCTGACTGCTCTGCTAGAAGGCAAAGAGCCTGAAATATTTCTGTGCATACATATTACAGACCTGCTGGAAAAGTCGAGAGTCACTTTCCAGCTGAAAGCTGAGAGAAGCTACCATATCTTCTACCAGATCCTCTCCAATAAGAAGCCTGAACTGCTTGGTAAGGAGAGCCATCACCTGGTGACATTAAGTAAAGTCACTGTGGGAAACATTTCCCTTTATATGCCAGCTCAGTGATGGATGGGCACCTGCTGCCCTGGTGCCATGTGGCACACACCCCCTGGTCCCCCTTTGGCAGTGCCTCAGGCTGTGCAGAGCAGGGAAATTTTGGTCATATGCTTATTTACACCCCTGACATGATGGTGTTGGCCAGGCCAGGGATACCTGCTGTGCACAGCACTGGCGTCTCCGTGTGACAGGGACACACCCGGCGTTACTCCACCTCCCATTTATTCTCCCTGGGTAAGATACAAACTGTGTGCAGGTGAGGTACAGAGGTGGCCAATGTACTCTGCCTTTCACCTTGCTGTTCTTGTTGGTGTGGAAATTCCAACTTAGATGGCCAGATCCTGTGAATAATGCTCAATAGAAAGGGTAAGTAATTCTGGGTGCAGGATGGCCAGATACCATGATCAACAAACCATTTATCTGAATTCTTCATCATATGAACAAAAGTTATTCCCTGTTTCCAGTCCCTCTGACCTTTTCCCTCTTCCCACTGCCACGATATTCCCTACCCATGCCCCCACATCTGTCCCAAACCCTTTTGCTACTGCTCTCATTCTCTGTTCACTCCTCCCATCCCTCCCAAATATCCACAGAACATTTCCCAAGGTGGAGCTTCTGCTCCCATCCTCCCATTCTGTGCCCTCCCAACATTTACAACCTTGCTCTTCCCTTCCCAGGGAGACTGTGGTGTGCCAGGGACTTCAGGTCTGTACAAGGAGACAGACAGATTTACCCTCAGTGTACTGAGGGTACAGAGCCCTCCTGCACAGAGCCCTCCTGCACAGAGCCCTGCACAGCTGCACACCTTCCCTTCCTCTCTTACTTTGCCATAGCATTCAGGATTGAAAATGACTTGGGAATTTTGGCCTCAGTTAGAGGGAGATGAACACACGTGTGTGTTACTCATGCCCAGCACTCAGCCCCACTGGGTGCAAGGGCATTCAGGGTGGACTAATATATGTTATGTACGAGTCTTACCTAAAAGCATCTTTCCTAAAAGCTGTTTGTGCGGATGGCCCTTGTTCCATGTCTGCTCCCCGTTTTCACAACATGCTAAACTGGAAGTTTAAGTGGAAGGCAGATGAATGGCTTTCCTCTGTCTTTCTTGTCTCTTAATAGAAAACCAAGAGTTTGGGATGCAAAAGGAAAGAGAGCTTGTGCAGTCTTGCTGAGCCACTGTTCCATCTTGCTTGCTAAGCTCTGGCTCTCACTCCTGTGTTTGCCTTTCAGAGATGCTTCTCATCACAGCCAAGCCATATGACTACCCCTTCATCAGCCAAGGGCAGATCTCCGTGGCCAGCATTGATGACCAGGAGGAGCTTGTTGCCACAGATGTGGGTACAGTTAATGAAGAGAGACAGTCTCATTCTTACTCTCACCACTGCTGTAACCAGCTGATCTATCTGGTGTGCAGGCAGCCATTGGCATTTTGGGCTTCAGCCCTGATGAGAGAATGGGGATTTACAAGCTGACAGGGGCAATCCTGCACTATGGGAACATGAAGTTCAAGCAGAAACCACGTGAGGAGCAAGCAGAGCCAGATGGCACAGAAGGTAATACCCTCATGGCTGGGAGAGAACTATTTCCAACTGGTTTCCATACCGTTTTTTTTAGAAATGGCAGGAGTTTTCCAGGAGAGATGCAGTTGTTCCATAATGACCACAGCTCCAGTAGAGTTTCCGGATCCACTTTATTCCTGATGACTCTGCTGAAGGACCTTGTGCCTAGGACATATTATTGCTGAAGTGTTGACCAGTTTCTGGTCACACATCCAGACTTGTTCTGCTTGGGTGACATTGTGGAGAAGTGGCTCGAAGGGAAAACCACTCTTGTCCCATTACCAATGCCCTCACAGGTTTCACCACATCAGTTGGGGCTGCCGTAGCCACTCCATCACGAGGACCAGCTCTACAAGGCTACTCAGAAGAGTAAATGAAAATGTTAGTCAAGCTTTGTGGATGGGCTAAAGCCACCCAGGTTGCAGGTTTCAGAGTGAACTCTGGCTGGTTCCAATGCACTCTGTAAGTCCAAGCTAAAAAGAAAGTATTTCAGCTTATGATTTTGTTTTCCAGAGGCTGACAAAGCAGCGTATCTGATGGGCCTGAACTCAGCAGACTTGCTGAAAGCTTTTTGCTATCCCCGGGTAAAAGTGGGAAATGAATATGTCTTGAAGGGTCAAACAGTGGATCAGGTGAGTGTCAAGGAGCAGCAGGGACCATCCTCACCCTAAGGGAAGGAATGGGTGCAGGTCACAGCTGGGATGGTCAGGGCCATTAAGGGCTGTTAGTGCACTGTGTGGGCTGTGTACCTGGGCATGCTGAGGGGTGGTTCATTCTGGTGAGGCACTGGCAGTGCCCTGACAGGGGTATGTGAACCATCTCCCTGCAGGTGCACCAGGCAGTGAATGCCATTGCCAAGTCAGTCTATGAGAAACTTTTCCTTTGGATGGTGATGCGCATCAACCAACAGCTGGACACGAAGCTGCCAAGGCAGCACTTTATTGGGGTCTTAGACATCGCTGGATTTGAGATCTTTGAGGTTTGATTTTACACAGCACTATCAACTCTGGTTGTTTTTAAATTCTTTTTCATTTTGTTTGACTTCTATAACCTTTTCTCCTCCTCACCCCAATGCAGCCCTCAAGAACAGGGCAAATCTCTCCTAAGCTGCTTCTGCCTTTGTAGATCCATCACCCACTTTGTAAGAGAAGAGACATGGCAGAAAGCTTAGCCATGAATCTGCTGTCCCCCTCCCCACAGAATCTGCATTTAGTGACATTAGGGCCACCCAAAAACATGGCCAGTGCAGGCTACAGCAACCATATACTGCACAGCACAACTTTTCTGTAAGTCTGGACTACCCATGGTGTATTCTTTACGCTTCTGAGACAGCCTGGCTGACTTTGCTATGACATCTCTGTGAAATAGATTGACTGGAGGCAGTTTAATATTATTAACACACTTACTCAAAACATTAGTTCAACAGCTTTGAGCAGCTGTGCATCAACTTCACCAATGAGAAACTGCAACAGTTCTTCAACCACCACATGTTCGTGCTGGAGCAGGAGAAGTACAAGAAGGAGGGAATTGAGTGGGAGTTCATTGACTTTGGGATGGACCTGGCTGCCTGCATTGAGCTTATAGAAAAGGTGAGTCTCTTAAGCATCTTTGGCACTCACACAAATTGCATCTGGCATTGGATCTGATTCTTGGGAGTGTTTGCACTGAGTGCCTTCAGTACAGTCTCCCTGTGAAGCTTTCAGGTCTCCTCACCTCTTCTGTTCCTTTAAACATCACCTTTGTGATTAATTATCTACTGACTGCAAATGTATTCTGTCTTCTAAAAAGATACTGCTCTTTCTCTCTTTCTCTCTCTCTTTCTCTCTCTCTTTCTCTCTTTCTCTCTCTCTTTCTC
>VXAY01002127.1:0-46550 GCA_013399855.1 Oxyruncus cristatus | reverse complement strand
CCCTCCCTCCCTCCTTTCTCTTTCTCATCATAAATTGTCATTTTTCATTTACCCCAGTTGTCCTCTGGCTGTTGGTTCCTCCTCAGGTTTCCTTCCCAGTTAAATTTTAAGCCTGATGTCTGCTTGCTTTTTGTTCCTTCTGGGTAAAGAGAAGTCACTACTGTATTCCAAGAAGTTACTGCACAGTTTTTGCTTGGCTTCTTTTGTTTTCCAGACCCTGTCTGTGTAGTTCAAAACTATTTATGAAAACCTTTTGAGTGCTTTTGAATATCTTGCCAGCTGTTCACAACAAATCTTGCTTGCCTGCTCCTCCCAAGCTAATTCTCTATAAAATACCTCCAGTACTTTAATTTTAGCGTTTCTTTCACTCTGTATTATTATAACTTGAATTCATCTTATTTGAAGACACACTTTTTCTATTCAGCCCATGGGCATCTTCTCCATCCTGGAAGAGGAGTGCATGTTCCCCAAGGCAACTGACACCTCTTTCAAGAACAAGCTCTATGACCAGCACCTGGGCAAGTCCAACAACTTCCAGAAGCCCAAGCCTGCCAAAGGCAAGGCTGAGGCCCACTTCTCCCTGGTGCACTACGCTGGCACAGTGGACTACAACATCACTGGGTGGCTGGAGAAGAACAAGGACCCTCTGAATGAAACTGTCATTGGGCTGTACCAGAAATCATCTGTGAAGGTTTTATGCCATCTTTATGCTGCCTTTGCTTCCATAGATGAAGGTGAGATCAGAGGATTAGGCTTGTTCCTACTGTAGCTGTCATCTGACATGAGTCACTGTTGAGCCAGGGCTCATGTGCTGTGTATTAGACACACAACTATAACACTGTCAAAAGGATCTGCATCTACACTGTCATCTCATTTTCCAGCTGAAGGTGGTGGAAAGAAGAAAGGAACCAAGAAAAAGGGCTCTTCCTTCCAGACGGTGTCTGTGCTCTTTCGGGTAGGTGTGTTCTCTGCTGGGAGGGCAGTGCTGTCACCCCTGGCTGCACAGGATCACCAGCCCCACTTTCCCTGTGGCCACTCTGTGGCAAGTTACCTTTGGGATATGGCAAAGGTTGAGTTCTGCTTTGCTGCTGAGGTCCAATGGGATGGTGGTGGACAAGGGAGGTCATGTGCTTTGTCAGCACTGGTAGCTGTCTTGGCTTTGCGCTTCGGTGCTACCAACATCCTTCCCTTCTTTGGCTGTCACTGGCTTCTTCCAGCATGTGTCCCTCTGAGAACACTGTGTGGCAGCCAGTGCCTTGCAGAAAGTGTGGGCAACATAAGTTACATGTTGCAGCCCTGATGCTGCTGTGATGCATCTACACCTGAGGCCAGGAACAGGCTGGTCCCTTCCTGGCAGGATGAAGAGTGCATCATCCCCTGGCTGGGACATGGGCCACACTCAGAGTGTGTCATTCTGGCATGAGATGATCAAAGAATTGCACTGCCCTGCAGAACAGGTGACTTATGATGTCATAGACAAACATTGATTTTGTAGCTCAGTTGTATTTTAAATCTATATAACTAATATATCTAAGTAATAAAAGCAAGTAATTAATCCATTCATTTATTTGATCAAAACTTCTTTTGATCAAGAAAGACCATATATATATATATATATGGTATCCCAGAATATAGTTCCTTTTCTTCATGCTGGTCCTTTTTAAGAGCTCTTGTGATCAGCCTTCAACCACTGAAGGACACACTTTCATTTTACGACAGGAGGAAAATTCTCCAATTGTATCCACTGTTAGTAGCCATTTACTTTGCTGATGCCTACGCAGACTTGTAGAATATTCACTAGAGGAGTAAGGAAAAACTTCTGAATTTTTATTTTCATCAGAGTCAAATCACACTGAGAACTGTTTTACAGGAAAATCTAAATAAGCTGATGTCCAACTTGCGAACAACTCATCCTCACTTTGTGCGTTGCATCATCCCCAATGAAACAAAGACCCCAGGTAATGCATAAAACACAGATTAGAAAGGGGCAGAAAGAGGAGTTGACCAGTGCTGAACACATTAATGCATCCCCACGTTGCTCTGTCACAGGCCTCATGGATCACAAGCTCGTTCTGCACCAACTGCGGTGTAACGGGGTCCTGGAAGGTATTCGGATCTGCAGGAAAGGATTTCCCAACAGGATTCCATATGGGGATTTTAAACAAAGGTCTGTAATTACATTCTTGTGTTTGCATTGAGCCCAATTCATTTGAGAGAAGAGTTTTGCTAAACCAGTCAATGATATAGTTGTTACGAAAAGACTACTTTAATATTTAGCAACTATGGAAAGCATGAAGACATATCTAATAGCATGGTCTGTGTGGGCAGTGCCCACCCAAAATACCTTCCTGAATACTGTACACCAAAACCTATTTTCAAGTTCATTCATGTTCATCTGAATGTTTGGGTATTCTTTGCTTTAATTCTCAAATTTGACACAAACTTGTTTCAGCAAAAATACAGAGGGTGGGCTATGCACATCCTGTACTTAACCACGATCTAGTAGAGGTTTGAAGAATGTGGTTTAGTTAATTCTTACTAGAGTGGTTTCACTGTTGTGTTAAACCCAATACCACTTATTGATGAAATGCCAAGTTTGACGGGCAAATAGGGCTGCAGTAACAAAAGGGACTTGAGCAGGACATCTGAGCTAGTTCCACACGGCCCTCTCATTTTGTACCGAGCTACCATTTCTACGTCCTGACATTTCTACAGTATTAACACATTAATTTATAGATAAAAACCCCACAACCAAACACTCTTAATTTGGGAACTGCTGTGCAAATAAGACATTTATAAATGGTTTCTAAATTCAGGGCAACCCAGCTGGGGTTGTCTGCTTGTTGTGTTTGAACAAAGGCAAATGTAGGGTCAGATCTTTAAGAACAAAGAAATACCCTCCCCACACACACCCCCCTTACAGCTCTGGGCAGGGTGTGCTGAAGAGCAGGACACTGAGAACTGCTATTTGGGGCACTAGCAATGTCCAGGGGAGTGATGTGGGTGGGCAGATTCGTGAAAACAGTAGGGGTGGAATAATCTTTCAGTACATGATTAGGAAGTCCATTTGTGGATATTACGTCTAATTCTGGGTTCCACACTTTGGGAGGAACAGGAGAAGCTGGATATGGTTCAGAAAAGAGCTACAGGAAAAATGTGAACTCAAGTGCAAGGAGAGATTTAAATCAAACTATGATGGTGAGGCCCTGGCACACGTTACCCAGAGAAGCTGTGGCTGCCCCATCCCTGGAAGGGTTCAAGGCCAGGTTGGAGCAACCTGGGATAGTGGAATGTGTCCCTGCCTGTGGCAGGGGGTGGAACTGGATGATTTTTAAGATTCCTTCCAACCCAAACCATTCTGTGATTCTATTTAACTCATGAAATTGAATGTTAACAGATGATTTGTTTGTGGTGTAGAGAACCTACAGATGTAAAGAGGGTGTAAAGCAGGAAACTGTTTGCTAAAAGACAAACTTAAAGAGTCCAGTCAGGCATGACCTGAAAAAGGATGTTGTCAGGGTAGAAGTGAAATATTACCTTTCCTACAGTGAGGGTGAATAGTTTACCTAGGACACTCATGAGGTTTGAAGACTTCAGATAAGACAGAATTTTTTTTTTTTTTTAATACATACTAGCTTAATCACAAGAGGACTGAATGAAAAAGGGTCTGGGAGCACTAAATGTGGGTTATACAGGAAGTCAGATTAACTGCAGCAGTTCCCCTGTTCCTAAAATCCATTAATTCTTTGAATTTACAGCTAACCCAGGGAACTGTCCCCCTAGAATAGCGATAATGACTGTGACACACATGCACAGAGTCTCTCAGGTCCAGAGAACAGACCATCCAAGCCCTCAGTCTCAGTGAGGGCTGTAACACATCCTTGGATCCCACTGAACTGACCTGCTGGTATTTGCTGCTTTTCTTACTGCTGTGCTAATTTGAGGCTGGAGGTGTGAGTCAGACGCAGCCTTCCTCTGTATCTTCAAACTTACAGCTGTTCTTGTGGCATCCTCTGCACTAAAATGATACTGATGGGTAAGTTTTTTTCCTTTATTTTGTCAGATACCGCCTTCTGAATGCTGGTGTCATTCCAGAGGGAAAGTTCATTGGCAGCAAGAAGGCATGTGAAAAGTTGCTGTCTTCCATTGAGATAGATCACACTCAGTACAAATTTGGACACACTAAGGTAAATGGTTAATTTTGCCATGCAGTGAGAAATCATTCATTGCATTGAAATGTAAGCCCAGCAACAAGTGAGCTCTGTTCCTTGGCTGCAGGTGTTCTTCAAGGCAGGTTTGCTGGGTGTCCTGGAAGAGATGCGAGATGATTGCTTAGGACAGCTCATCACACGGACCCAGGCTTTGTGCAGGGGATACCTCAGGAGACTTGAGCTGAAAAGAATGTTCGACCAAAGGTGTGCGTCCTCTGCGAGGTCTGATTGCTCAAAGATGGGCTTTATTCACAGTACTGATGGAGCACTTTGGTTTCAGGGAGTCCATCTTCTGCATCCAGTACAACATCCGTGCATTCATGAAAGTCAAGCAGTGGCCCTGGATGAAGCTTTACTTTAAGTTAAAACCTCTCTTAAAAAGTGTGGGAACTGAAAAAGAAATGGCCACACTGAAAGAAGAGTTTGAGAGAACAAAAGAAGAACTCGCTAAATCAGAAACCAAGAGGAAAGAACTGGAAGAGAAAATGGTGATTCTCGTGCAAGAGAAAAAGGATCTGCAGCTGCAAGTACAGACTGTACGTAATTTAAACCATTTTTGGCTCTTCAGATTGCATCATTTTGTCTGAGTGTTCAGGAAAGGGCTGAAAGCAAATTCTGTTATTTCATGTTCCAGTCACTTAATGAGTGGGTGATTTCCGCAAGTGTCAGTGGCAATGTGTGACAATGAAACACATTTCTGTGTTCTGTAAAAGGAAAACGAAAATTTGGCTGATGCTGAAGAAAGATGTGACCAGCTGATCAGAGCAAAATTCCAGCTGGAAGCAAGAATAAAGGAGGTAATGGAAAAGCTGGAGCACGAAGAGGAGATAAATGCTGATCTGGCAGCCAGAAAGAGGAAAGTGGAGGATGAATGCTCTGAGCTGAAGAAAGATATCGATGACCTTGAGTTAACATTGTTCAAGGCTGAAAAGGAAAAGCATACCACAGAAAACAAGGTACTTTTTACTTCTGCTATTTGCATGTTTAGTAACAGTTGCTCTGTCTGTGTATAGGCTGTAAGGTTCTAACAAGAGTTAGAACACTAACAGGAGTTCAAGTATAAGGAGATCCATAGGCCTGGTGTTGAATTTGGTCACAACTCTTGTGCAGGAAAACCAACCCATAATCATACAAAAATGCATTAAAATCAGAGATCAACATTGCTTTGTGACTTCTGAAGGGTTGATACATAAGTAGAGAGATTGTATGGTTTGACCATATAATGCAAGTCTTTTTGGCAGTCTTGCAATGAGTTCATTGCCTGTGTTCATTGATTAAGTAAAGACCAAAATTATTAGTGACCTTCAAGTGTTGTGCCTTACAATAGGTGAAAAATCTGACTGAAGTAGTGACAGGTTTGGATGAGACTGTTGTAAAGTTAGTCAAGGAGAAGAAGGCCCTGCAAGAAGCCCAGCAACAGGCTCTGGATGACCTGCAAATTGAGGAGGACAAAGTTAATAACCTCACCAAAGCCAGGATCAAGCTGGAGCAGCAAGTGAACCATGTGAGCATGTTCAACACAAGGAGAAGTGGCAGATTCTTCAGTGGTTCCATCAGTTGTGTTTATATATGTTTCTGTTATAGGTTGAAGGATCTTTGGAACTGGAAAGAAAAGCGTGTGTGGATCTTGAACGAGCAAAGAGAAAGCTTGAGGGAGACTTGAAACTTGCACAGGAAACCATAGTGGATCTGGAGAATGATAAACAACATTTAGATGAAAAATTAAGGAAGTATGAGGAAAAAAATGTGACAAGTTTACTATTTGGTTTTAACTGGACATATTTTCTTTTTATTAAAAGAACATTTCCTTCACAGGAAAGACTTGGATTTTAACCAGAAGCAAACTAAAATTGTGGAACAGCAGAATTCAGGTACTCATTTGCAGAAGAAGATCAGAGAATTGCAGGCAAGATACGTTATGTAACTATTTTGTCATTACTGTTTGCTTGTTTAAACTGCAGTACCATGAACAATGCTTGTCCATAGTTTGGCATTGGCTCCATCCGACATGGGGGAAGCAGCTTCTCACAGAAGCTGCCCCTGCATCTCCCACTACCAAAACTTGTCCACATAAGCCCTCAAGACAGAGCTGTGATCTAAAGTTACCATGAGTGGATCCATAGGTCCTTTCCTGTCAGTAACTCTCTGCCTACATGGCCAAAAGAGTGGCATTTGAAAGGAGTTTGTTTTGCTTATAGTCTCCAAAATAAGGGGCTTGGTGTTCTCCTGTGACAAATACACATTAACCTAAGCACTGAATTACCTGTTCACTTTTTAATTCCTGATGTGCTATTCCCTCATTGTTCAGGCCCATGTTGCAGAGCTGGAGGAGGAGACTATGAGTGAGAAAGCGACACGGGCAAAAGCAGAGAAGCATCGTGATGATCTGGCTCAGGAACTTGGGCGAATCAGAGGAAGCCTTGAAGAGGCTGGAGGAGCCACCACCACTCAAACAGAACTTAATAAGAAGCGGGAGGCAGAATTCCAGAAGATGCGCCGTGACCTCGAAGAGGCCACGCTGCAGCACGAAGCCACGGCTGCCGCCCTGCGCAAGAAGCACGCGGACAGCACAGCTGAGCTCGGGGAGCAGATCGACAACCTGCAACGCGTCAAGCAGAAGCTGGAGAAGGAGAAGAGTGAGCTCAAGATGGAGATTGATGACTTGGCCAGGAGCACAGAGGCCATTACTAAGTCCAAGGTTTCTTTAGAAGTTAAATACTTGAATTGCCAGTATTTCTGTCTGGTGGGAATTTAATGCCATACAAACACACCTACACAGATTTCACTTTCTTACTCTCTTTCAGGCTAATCTGGAAAAAAGATACCGGACCCTGGAAGACCAGATAAGTGAGATGAAAGCCAAATTTGAACAGAACCAGAGGAATTTGAATGAGATGGTGATACAAAAAGCCCAGTTCCAGACAGAGTCTGGTAAGGAAGGCACAAAAATGTGCCGAGAGGATATTTTGTCCCTTCAGTAGCAAAGAGATTCTCTAATGTGTGCCATGAGTGAGACCTAATTGTTCATTGGTACAGGCCCAGGTAACATTAGTAATAAATCAAAGGAAATGAGTTCATGAGTGACACTTTAAAGTTCATGTGCCAGTTGCAAGCATTATTTGCTAAGGTAAAAAATTCCCAGAATGATGTGATTTGACATAGCTCACTTATTTCATGCAGGGAAACTGAATTTGGGACAGTCCAAAATTATTTGAGCAACCTGTTAGAACTGCCCAGAGTGCACATGTTCACTGTGTGTGCAGCATCTGTTTTGTGCTCCCATCGTGGGGCTTGTTGCTGCACCCAAACAGGCTCCTTGGAACTGTGTGAGTGATGAGTGTGAACACTGCTTGGTCTGGTTGACTACAGGGTCAGACATCTCAAATCCCATCTGATGAAAACAGGAGCCCAAGACTGGTCCCTCAGTAAGATCCTCTGCTGAGCCAAGAACTGGGAGTGGCCTTCAGGTGCTGCCCCTGCTAGGGAGAGATGGGTGAGTGTTTGTGTGTGTGTGTGAGTGAGCCGTGGAGGAACAGGTGGATGTGCTGTGTTCAGAGTTGCCTAGCACTAATAGTAACAGCTCGAGACCAATACTTGTAGAAACTTAATTGAGAAAAGGTGTTCCAATAAATATCAGATGTGATCTCCTTTCCTTCTCAGGGAAAAAGGAATGTACAACACTTCTAGATGTCATGTGGGAACACTGTAACCAAATTTGTTCTTATTTTCTTCTGAGTGATCTTTTGGAAGTGGTTGTGCTTGCAAGATGATTCTGTGATTCTATGACCACTTTGTTGTAAGATCATTGATCTTAGAGCTCAAGGGGAATCTTAGAATAAAACTGAAAACTTCAGAAAAAATGTAAAATGGCTCAGGAAAAATCTAAAAAAGACAATATTGGAGGGCTACAAGAAGTTCCAAGAATTCTAGAGATAATGGCATTACCTACAGGCACCTGTCCAAGAAAAGAGACAGGTGTACTTCAGCCCACAGGACAGAGGATGATATGGAATATATGCTTTCCAGTTATTGTGAATATTAGGAAGTGAAATTTTAGGGTTTACCTTTTGTATCACAATATTTGTATCACCAATTATGGGAAGCTGCTAAAGCACATTTTGTCAGTTCAGCCAGTGTGAGAGGATAAAATCCCACTGCTTCAAAATGAAAACTGGGCTTTAAAGAAACAATTAAGTGAATTTTCTAAAGCAAATTTGTCTTTAGGAAAAAAAATTCAGGATGCTCAATCTGGACAAGACTGAGAACTTGTCCTCTCTTGTCACAGGTGAACTAAGCCATCAACTCAAAGAGAAAGAGACTGTTACGCTGCAGCTGTTGAGAAGCAAACAGGCACTTATACAGCAAATGGAGGAACTCAGGAGGCAGTTAGAGGAAGAGATTGAGGTAGTGTGAGCTACCAAGCACATGCAAGGTTTCAGGGTCTCAGTTCACTTAAAAAACACTTTTGAAATTTTGTAAGTATTGCCCACAGACTAACACAATGAAATTACTTTTGAGAAAGATGTGTACTGTGAGCACTGTGTTTAAGTTCTTTGCTAAAGATGACTGACACGCTAGAAGTGATTTCAGTTTTTGAATTTTAAAGCCGTGGCCCATGTGATTTCTTTTGCTTCTGTAGCTGCAGAGAAGAAAAGTTACAGCATATGCCAAGGTGGAAGCATCACTCTTGGTCTTTTCTGGGGGTTGAGCTGAGAAAAGTTGGTGGCAGCTGAAGGCAGCTGCCAGAACACTTAAAAAGCCCTCAGCCCTTTGCCCTTTGCCCAAGCTACAGTGACCATATTTGAGGTGTGCAAGGTCATGGGGTTGCCTGCTGGTCACAGCCAACACAAATACATAACATTATGGGTAATGTTTAGGCCAAGAACGCCCTGGCCCACGCCCTGCAGTCCGCGCGCCACGACTGTGACCTGCTCCGGGAACAATATGAGGAGGAGCAGGAAGCCAAGGGGGAGCTGCAGCGCGCCCTGTCCAAGGCCAACAGCGAAGTGGCCCAGTGGAGAACCAAATACGAGACGGACGCGATTCAGCGCACGGAGGAGCTCGAGGAGGCCAAGTATGCGACAGATGAGATGAGCTGTCCAGATGTTACATATATTGTGTGGGACATAGATCTACTTTTAGTAGCCCAACCTGAATTATTTTACTGGGATTTGCAATACTCTTAATTAAAATGACATACATACTGAAATGATTTTTTCAATCATATGCTTGTTTTATTTATGTTCCTTAAGGAAAAAACTCGCTCAGCGTCTCCAGAAAGCAGGACAGCAGGTGGGGACTGTGAATTCCAAGTGTGCCTCCTTGGAGCAGATGAATTTGAAGTTGCAGGGGGAGGTGGGGGATCTGACATTGGATGTAGAGAGAGCAAACACATCAGCAGCTGCCCTGGACAGGAAACAGCGGAACTTTGATAAGGTGATAAGTGAGCACAGTATCTTTCAAGTTTTAGCCCCAGACAAAATAATATTTTCAGTGCTAGCAGGAAATAAAA
This sequence comes from Oxyruncus cristatus, assembly GCA_013399855.1. Lineage (NCBI taxonomy): Eukaryota > Metazoa > Chordata > Aves > Passeriformes > Cotingidae > Oxyruncus > Oxyruncus cristatus. Next base: position 36,827 of record VXAY01002127.1, on the reverse strand, counting down.
CATAATAGCCTCTCCTATAAGGAAAGGCTGAGAGAATTGGGATTGTTCACCCTGGAGAAGAGAAGGCTTCAGGGTGACCTAATTGGAGCCTTCCAGTACCTGAAGGGAGCTGACAAGAAAGATGGAGAGAGACTATTTACAATGGCCTGGAGTTACAGGACAAGGGGCAATGGCTTCAAACTGACAGAGGGCAGGGTTAGATGGGATATTGGGAAAAAAGTCTTCCCTATGAGGGCACTGGCACAGGTTGCCCAGAGAAGCTGTGGCTGCTCCATCCCTGGAAGTGTTGAAGACCAGCTTGGATGAAGCTCTGAGCAACCTGGTCTAGGAGAAGGTGTTCCTGCCCATGGCAGGGGAGTAGGAACTAGATGATCTTTGAGGTCTCTTCCAACCCAAGCCATTCTGTGATCCTATGTTGTCTTTCAGGTCATGGCAGAATGGAAGAGGAAGTACGAGGAAAGCCAGCTGGAGCGGGAAGCTCTCTGTAAAGAATCATGCTTGCTGACTACAGAGCTTTTCAAAGTGAAAAATACCTACAAGGAAACCTTAGATCAGCTTGAAACAATCAAACGGGAGAACAACACTCTCAAGCGTATGTTTTTGGCTCTGGTTTCCCACTGGGTGCTGGAACAGGCTGCCCAGGGCAGTGGGCACAGCCCCAAGGCTGCCAGAGCTCCAGGAGGGTTTGGATGATCCTCTGGGGCACAGGGGGTGACTCTTGGGGATGGGCCTGTGCAGGGCTGAGGGTTGGACTCGGTGATCCTTGGGGGTCCCTTCCAGCTCAGCATCTCCTGTGATTCTGTGATTAGCTGCTCACAATCATACTACAAGGCTGTCTATGATCACACTCATGTCTGCAGGAGGTGCACTAAGTGACAGGACTCTGTCTTTACTGTGCTCTCCATTTCAATGGAGAGTGTCAATGTCTCACCAAAAGTTGTCAAGCAGGGTTGTGAAGTGACAAAGCTAATAAAGCAAATGTCCTGACTCTCTAGTACCTGCTGCAGAGACATCGAGGTGCCGTTCCCAGGTGAAGGTGATGACCTCAGGAGGCTCTAACAGTGAAACTGAGATTTACAGATGCACTGAGTGCAATGACAGGACCTGTAGGACACTGATGGCCTGTCCAGAGACATAACACATGCATGGCTCTTCCAGGCTCCCTGTAAAGAGGGCTGTGAAACCGCACCAATGCCCCACTTGTCCTGCATGACTTGGCTGTGTCTGTTTTCATCTGTACAAATTTACAGACACATATACCACTGTGTACACATGTATGTATGCGTATACATATTTATACATGCAAAAGAGGTGCTGAACGCTGCCACAGAGCATAGAGTTCAGCTCCTCTGGTTGATGTCATTCTTCTCTCACAGAGGAAGTAGCTGATCTGACAGAGCAAATTACTGCAAATGGCAAAATGATCAGAGACCACGAGAAAGCCAAAAAGCAAGTTGAAGTAGAAAAAAATGGGCTGCGATTAGGTCTGGAGGAGGCAGAGGTGAGTTAGTTTATATATTACTGGAAAAAGTAGAGAGCACGCTAAACAGCTTTTTGTTCTCTTTCCTGGCACCTGTGTGCAATATTGATTGCCACAAACTTTTGGATTTTCTGTGAAGTCACTGATCATGTTCTCTGAAATGTTACCTTGATCTTTGTTTTTATCCTCTTTCTTTTAAAGGCAGCTCTTGAGCATGAAGAGGTCAAAATTCTTGCTGTCAACCAAGAACTGACTCAGATTAAGACAGAAATCAACAGAAAGATTGCTGACAAGGATGAGGAGATCAACCAGTTAAAAAAGAACCATGAAAGGACTGTGGAGACAATGCAGGGTGTTCTGGATGCCGAGATCAGGAGCAGAAGTGAATCTTCAAGGCTGAGGAAGAAGATGGAGGGAGACCTGAATGAAATGGAAATCCATCTCAGCCATGCCAACCGCCAGGCTGCCGAGGCACAGAAACACCTGCACAGCATCCAGGGAGCTCTCAAGGTGTTTGTTTACCTTGTGGTTGATTTGATTTTAAGCACAGTGTTTGAGAGGTTTGTTAGGACAAAACTGACTCTTCAAATTTAGGACACTCGGCTACACCTGGACGATGCTCTCAGGACCCAGGATGACCTGAAGGAGCAGGTGGCCATGGTGGAGCGCAGAGCAAACCTGCTGCAGGCTGAAGTTGAGGAGCTACGGGCAGCCCTGGAGCAGACGGAGCGGTCGAGGAAAGTGGCTGAGCAGGAGCTCCTGGATGCCACTGAACGTGCACAGCTCCTCCATACCCAGGTAGTTTCCTTTGCTAAGACTGACATATTTTAGGGTCCAGAGGTTCATGGAGTAAGAATTAACAGGAATTCGTGGTCTGTGTGTGTGTAAGAGACCACAAACAGACACTCAAAGCCTCTCTCTTTCTCCTTTGTAGAACACCAGCCTTTCTAATACAAAGAAGAAGCTTGAAACTGATATGGCACAAATCGAAAGAGAGATAGAGGATGTTACTAATGAATCAAAAAGTGCTGAAGAAAGAGCAAAGAAGGCAATGACAGATGTGAGGATGTTACTGTGTTTTTCCCTTTGAATTTTCAGTGTTTCCAGAAGCATTGCTGCTGGGAGTTAATGTAAATACTCTTGCCACGTGTTGTACAAGAACCAATCTGTGGGCATGGTTGAAAAGGCTACCTGTCAGAAGAAGATTAGAACAACAGGGACTGTGTCCTGCTGAGAGATGAGTTATTGGGCCTGTTCCCTTCAATTATGAACTAAACCCACTATTAGTTGGTCGTAAACAAATAACTTTCTTTAGTTCTGCATGAAAATGTATTACATTAAAAGAAATCCTGCAGTACTGAAACCACTACAGTGGCTAATGTATTTGAATAGTTGTCTATTCCAAAATCCTATTTAACAACTTTTTAAATGAGAATTGTAAATGTCCATTCAAAACTGGTGCTAAATCCTCCCATACAAGGCCTGTGAATCTCAGCCAGGCCATAGGGCTGGTATGTCATGGAACCTAACCTGTTGATCATTTTTGAGGCAGAGGAGCAAACCAAAATCTTAACACTTTAATACACTATTTGGAGTTAAAATAGGAAGAAAACTTCTCCACTTGCTCGAAAATGAAAGGAAAAAAAAAATAAAGTCACATAATCATTAGAATTGGAAAGGACTTCTGGTGATCATCCAGTCCAACCCCCATGACAAGGCAGGGTCAGCTGGAGCAGGTGACACAGGAATGCATCCATGTGGGTTTGGAATGTCTCCAGAGAGGGAGACTCCACACACTCCCTGGGCAGCTGTTCCAGTGCTCTCCATCCTCCATGGAAAGAAGTTCTTCCTCATTTTGATGTGGAACTTCTTATGTTATAATATTTCTATTCTGTTTGAATAAAAGAGAAATAGAACATTACAATAAATTATACACACAGACATATATATATATATAAAATGTCTAGTGCAATTATTTTATTCTCACATTTTCCAATGCACACTTTTTCAGATATTTTGCTGCCAAAGCAACTTCTTGAATTTTACATTTTTGTAAGTGATGTCACTCAGTGTTTCACCAAAATCTTCATTTTATTGTGTAGGAGTCCAGTGTTTGAGAGCAAACTAAATACTAGTTTGTCTTAAATAGCATAGATTCTTTTAAACTACTTTGTGCCTTGTGGCAGTAACCCTCCAGGCTATTGTGGCAATGGCAGGGCAATCACTACAGCACAGCACCCACCACACTCCAGGTGCTGAGCACAGGAGCCTGTTCCCAGGCTCTGCTGTGGCTCCAGCTGTGCCCTGTGTGCAGGAGGAGTCAGACACTTCCCTCATTTCTTTTGGCATTTTGAGGAACATTTTGCTTAAATGAGTCCAGGTTTGCACTGTTAATCTCACCTGAGATATCAGTGAGTCCCTACCCTGTGGACCTCTTTTCTGTGCACTTGGGAAATCCCAAACTGTTGTGTCAGGAGATGCCTCCTGGCTTGGTGGCCAAGGACTTTCCTTGACCTTCCTGACAGACATCTGGACAGCAATTCTTAACTCCTGGTGCTGTTTCTTGCTTTCAAGAGGGTTCACTTGTAGCCTCTTTTGTCTTCAGAATCAAAGAACTTGATATACTACTGCTGAGGTGAAGAGAATTGGTTGCTTCCTCCAAAGTAATTGTGTCTCAAAATGGAAAAAGCCATCCCCCAGGTTCTTCCCCCAGAGGGTGGTTGGGCACTGACCAGGCTCCCCAGGGCAGTGGGCACAGCCCCAAGGCTGCCAGAGCTCCAGGAGGGTTTGGATGATCCTCTGGGGCACAGGGGGTGACTCTTGGCGATGGGCTTGGGCAGGGCCAGGAGTTGGACTGGATGATCCTTGGGGGTCCCTTCCAACACAGGATATTCTGTGATTCTGTGACACCTTCATCTCAGTGGAGGTCACAGTGTGACTGTACAGTGGGACAGAGCATTTACCCTTTCTGTCATTCCAGCTCTGCGTGCTCAGCAAGACAGTCTTGTCTCATCCTTTTTCCTACTATTTCCTGTCACGTTTCTGCCACTGTCATGTCACAGAAAAAAAATGAAGCAGGAAATGGGGTGGCAGAAATGGTCAGCAGGAAACAGGAGTAAATGCTCACTCGTGCACAGCATGTTCCTTCACATTCCTCTGGTTTCTTGTATCATCTTCCGCCCAAGGCGGCCATGATGGCAGAAGAGCTGAAGAAGGAGCAGGACACCAGTGCCCACCTGGAGAGGATGAAGAAGAACCTGGACCAGACGGTGAAGGACCTGCAGCTTCGGCTGGAAGAGGCCGAGCAGTTGGCCCTGAAGGGAGGCAAGAAGCAAATCCAGAAGCTGGAGGCCAGGGTGGGTACCAGCACTTGAACATGGGAGTCAGAGACGCCTTTCTTCTCCAAGTCCTGTGTGAGTCCTGCTTAAGGTAATTGTTGATTAATTCACCAGATCCAAGAATTAGAAGCTGAGCTGGAAGAAGAACATAAACAATCTGCAGAGGCTGCGAAAAACATCTGCAAATATGAGCGGCATATCAAAGAGCTCACTCTCCAGGTGGGTAAAATTAGAAACCAATCCTGCAATTTTGTCTCCCAAGGACATGTAAGTGCATATTCTCTTTCCATAGAATGAAGAACACAGGAAGAACATGATGAAGTTACAAGATCTGGTAGATAAACTGCAGACGAAAATCAAATCCTACAAAAGACAAGCTGAGGAAGCTGTGAGTCACTAAACTGAAGCAAATACTCATTTACCAGTTCATAGTACCGTCAGTTTAAAAGTTGGCTCTGTGCCCAGCATGTTGCCAGATGGTTTTTAATTTCGTTTTTGTTTTGCCATTTCAGGATGAACAAGCCAATATTAATCTCTCCAAACTGAGAAAAGCACAGCGTAAGAAAGATGAGGCTGAGGAAAGGGTAGATATTGCTGAGAGCCAAGTAAACAAGCTCAGAGCCAAAGCCCGAGAAGACCCTGCTACAAAAGTAAGGCTTCACAGCAGGAGGCAGGTGTGCAGTTGTGCTGTTTGCTCCAGCAAGCTGAGCAGCAGGTTTATGCCTTGCCAGTGGATACAGCCATCATTCAAAAGGATAGCTCTGGAAGGGAGGGACTTCTGAAGAAAAGCTGAGAGGGTTACGTTGTTCAGTCTGGAGAAGAGAAAGCTCTGAGGAGACCTCATTCTGGCCTTTCAGCATATAGAGGGGACGGATAAGAAAGACAGTGAAAGACTTTTTAGGAGGGCTTTTAGTGGCAGGGCATGGCATGATGGTTTTAAACTGAAAGAGGGTATGTTTATGTAGGACGTAAGGAAGAAATATTTCATGATGAGGGTGGTGAGGCCCTGACACAGGTTACCCAGAGAAGTTGTGGATCCCCACCACTAGAAATGTTCAGGCTCAAGTTGGATGGGGCTCTGAGCAACCTGGTCTAGTGAAAGATATCCCTGTCCATGGCAGGAGTTTTGGACCAGATGATCTTTGAAGGTCCCTTCCAGCTCACAATATTCTGTGAGCTATGATTTTCTGACTCTGGCATTTCAAGCTCTGGTGCTGAGCGTGGCTTTGTGGCTGATTTCATCAGAATAGTTTCAGATTTAAGGAGCTGCTTCATTAAGTGAAAGTAATGTGAGTCAACGTAACTGAATATTCCTAAAACATCCCTTCTGTGAGCCTTAGGCAGAATTAGCATTCTGACTGGGGAAAGAGCAGCCGCTTTGTGTCTTTAGCTGAACTTCCCAGGCAGTTGTCTGTCTCCAACCCAAGACTGGCACAAGATCTGGAGCTACCTTTCCTAGTGTGATCTTTTGACTGCGCTAGTCTAGCACAGTTTGTGGCTGGAGGTAAAAACCCCCAGTGCATGTTTTGGAAAAACTACTAGGGCCTGAAGCACATATCTAGGAAATGGAGAACCTCGGCTCCAGGCTGCTTTCTGCAGCATCCTCTTACTCATACAGCATTTTCACTCTGGAAGAGATGCTTTCTCCTGAAGGATCTAGCCTGGGACTCAACAGACACTTTTGGTTCTGCCAGAGGCTGGTCTGCAGCTTTCACTGAGTCACCTAACGCCCTGCACCAGGAAAACTCCTCAGTACTTGCCAGAGTATCTTGCCAAGAACCAGGGGACACACTAGTAAGGCTCAGTCTAGGTTCTTCCAGGTGTCTCTAGACATGAGACTACTTGATAGAGGGAATGTTCAATCTCTAATTGAATTGGAAGCCCAGACAGATTTCAGGTGTCTCCTATTGGATATGCTTAGGTAAAGGCAGATTGAGCAGACTGACTATGGGCCACTCTCTACAATCTGCTGCAGGTTTAGATCCTCCTTTGAGGTACCTGATACTGTGCAGTATATACTGACCACATGGCACAAGTTCTGGATTCTGCTCTGGGAGGCCTAAAAATTAATCATTGTAATGTCTGAATCTTTTAAGCCCTTCCATGCTTTACATTCACTTCTGGAAACGCTGGTGTACTCCTTATCCCAGAGAGTGGAGGTTGTTTAGGTGCTGCAACGTGAAAGTAGCACTTCAGGAAAGCCAACAGATATGTTTCTGCATTTGAACCCATCAGTCCAACAGCATGATGTGTGGTGATGTGTGGTCTTAAGGGTTACAGGCACCACTGCCTTCACCTGGGTTCCACTTGCACATCCTACCTGGATGGTGCATTGGGATGGATGATTTCAGGAATCAAAAGACTTGTCTGGACATGTGTAGACTGAACAAAGCCTCTCCTTTCCAGGTGGTGTTCAGAACTGAAAAATGAGCTTCCTCTGGGATAACCAGAACTTCCACAAAGTATCTTTCCAGCTGTGGATTTGCAGTAGCTAGAGCTACACTGGTAGGAAGCAAACTTCTGTTTGTTTTTAAACACAAACATTTTCTGTCACTGCTGCTGTACTAGTGTCAATAAAATAGATGCCTGCAACCTCAGATGCTCCAAATGTGGATGTTCAAATGAGAGTCATTTTGTTGCTAAGCTTAGCATAGTCAAAGCTGTGTGTTGGAGTCTTACTGCTGCTATGATCAGTTTGACCAATTTTATCCTAAATTTAAAACCTAGATGGTTGACAGGTTTCCTCCTCACCTTCTGTTTGGAAGTAGGTATCCTGACCTTGTTAAATGAAGCTGAAAATAAAGTACTCTACGAACATATGTGGTATATCAAACATGCAATGTGAACAAAATTACAGTGTTCATGCTTAGTTAAACTGCTGTGCTTCTGCATGGGAGAATGAGACTGGTGCAGCCTGCAAGCCCACAGCCATCTGTGGGCATTGCAAACTGAGTGTTTAGAATCTCCTTATAGTCAAACCACCTGTCAGAACGTCAGCCCAATTCTGACCTACCAAGTGTTGCAGCTCCAAGCAGAGCAGGACTTGAACTTACGTGTCTTATGTGCTTGTTCCCATGGCAATGATTATTAAATGCTCTTGCAGGATTAGCAGCAAAGTCAGAGTAGCTGCCTGAAGCTCATCTCCCCAATGGCACTGGGCACCATAATTCAGCTTGGTGTTTTCCAAGGAAAAAAAATGTGTGTTCAGCTACTTTGTGGTGAATGTATGGTATAGTTGAAACTGCAGGATCTCAGGTAGTGAGAAAACCCAGCAGACTGCTGAGGAGACATCCTTGGCAGCACAGGAAGGGCTGGAGAGTGAATGGGATACACTTGGGCAGACATTCCAGTGCTCTGAGAAGTTAAATCAATTTGTGCATAGCACCAGGCACCGTGCCAAATAGGATGCTGACACTGCTGGGAAGTTCTACGTAAGTGCTTCACATCTGTGTGCCTAGGAAAGGTGTATCAAAATGGGTCTCCTTATCTGTCTCCAGGACACAGCCAGGCAGTGCTCAGGAAGGAGTCTGGCCTGCTTCTGCTGACAGTAACTAGGAGGGATGAGGAGAAACCTAAGATGTTCTGTCACTCCTGTCTAAAAAAGAGGGATGGGTGTCACATCTTCCTCAGTTTTCAACTACAAGGAGGTTAATAAAATCAGCAGACACCTGTCCCTCCCATGACACTTTGGAAGGCTCCCTGTCAGACACATTTTTTTTCATTCCTCTTCACCCAGTGCTCATTGGCAAAGAGTCAGGGTGGCCCTACTGCCAGGCTGAGCAGCGTTTGGGGTTACTGATTTCCCCTCTTTCCTTGTTCTCCAGAGATCTGAGAACTAATGCCCTAGTTACAATCGATTGTTTTACATTTCCTTGAGACCATTTGATAATGATTATTACACAATGGCCCAACTTTTCCTATTACTGCCCAGAAAATAATCTAATGAAATATTGAATTGATAAGATGAAAGATCTTCAGTTTGTCTGAAAAATCTGGAACTTAAATAAACCTTATCAGTCAGTCTAGCCATAGTTTCCCCAGAAACTGTCCCCACACCATGATCCTTTCAAGACAGGCCTCCACCCACTATTATGGGCTCGTGATTTTGGGGAATCAGAATTGAATGTTACTTTTCACACCCATTGGGACGTATCTGGGTGCGTTGCTCTTTTCCTTTCCCAGGGGATGACTTCTGTTTCAGTTCCTGTTGCCTGGAAGCACATGTTTCCCGGGGGGATTCCTGCACCTTGTTCTCAGCAGCTCATGGCACGGTGCTGTGCTTCAGGATGAAATCCCAAGTCCTGATTTGCTCTTAGGCCATGTTACTGACACTACTCCACCATGTCAAAAGCCTGGTTACCCACTGCAGTAACCTACTTCATAAACCTGTAGAAAAACAGTTGTATTTTGCTTAGGAGCAGCCATGCAAAACAGTGGGAAATTACTAACTGCTAGGTAAGTCTAGCAGCCCTAATCAGACTGGCAGTACTCATTTCAGAGTGTCCAGGCATTAGCATGGCATTATCATGTAATCCCAACCCTCTTTCCTGCTTTTGGTACCAAGTTTGTTGTTTTGCTCTTGCCCCAGCTATGCTATCCCTGGTCCTCTGAGACCCCCCGCCTGCTCAAGCAGAGTGGGCAGAGCAGAGCAGCCCCAGCAATCCCTGCAAGCCTCTGCAGGGATGTGACTTTAGCAGGATAATTCCTTCCCTCACTACACCAGCTCCTTTCTGCTGGCAGTGCAGCTCTCTCCCATCTCATAAAGGGGAATTCACTCTTGGCTTAAAGCATGGGCTCTGACTCCTGTTGGGGTTGGGTGGATGGCAGTGCCAGAGCCTGGCTCTCCCACCTGCACCTCGAGCCCACAGGCTGACAGTAAACAGAGACCATGGTGCCTGTGTTGGCATCACATGCCATGAGTGCAGGTCCAGCTGGTTTAGAGTTGAAGATCCTGAGAGCAAGAGTGCAGATCTGGGCTTGGGGCCTGCTGGCAGCAGAGCAGCTCTGTGGGAAGCCTGTGGTGCACTTTGAACTGTACCAATGGCACGCAATACGAAAATTGGAAGAAATGCCTGGCCACAGGCACAAACCTTCACAGCTCGAGTTACTGTGAGGAAGTTTAGCCAGTGCTGATGGTTTGGGACAGCACAAGTGGGAACATTCCACTGCTGGAGACCCTCAGAGAAGCACACAACCCATCCCAGAGCCTGCCACAGCAGGGACCAGGTGCTAAGGCCCTGGCTGAGTCTCCACCTGGCAAGGTGCTCTGCAGGAACCTGAACCACATCACATGGCACCAAATGGGGTGGGGGGAAGCCATTATCACCAGCCTGACCTTCCAGTGAGCAGCCAAGTGGGGACTGTGCACAGTGCCCACACCTGTTGTCCTGTGTTCTGAGAGACACAGGGGGTGCCCAATGAGCACAGAGGTGCTGGCAAAGCCAGACTGGGGGGGATTGTAGCAGGAGGCAGTTTAACTTTTTAGGCTGCTGGAAAAAAATAACTTGCCCATGAATAAGGAGTTGTGCCCCTCGTCTGCCAACTGAACTGATGGAGTCTTCATCTGCAGGAGTGCTGGATGTGCTTGGGAATGGCTTAGAAGGCTGGGACAATGCCAAGTATCCTTTTTCCAAGAGCTACCATGTGAGATCAATTCCCCAGGGCTGTGGGATTGCGTTTAGTGGCAGCGCTTTATAAGCTACCCAACACAGAGTCAATCCCCTGACTACTTGTTCCTTCCTGCTAACACTGCTGCTGTGACTCCAGCTGAATGTGGGGGCACAATGGAAACTGATTTGGCTGGTTGATGCAGCTGAAAAACTCTTCTGGGAGAATGGGGATTATTCCCCAAACAGCTTAATGTGCAACTTTTCACAAAGTAATGAAAATGAAACAGAAATAAATGAGACATAAAAAAGAGGAATGAAAGAAATTCATACTAGAAAAAGAAAGAGGGTGTTCAAAGGATGGGAATAAGTCAAGGAGGGAATTTGTGATGGCTGGGAAGTAGAAAAGGGGCCTCTCAAACATTCCTGATGCTGAAGAACCACCCAGAGATGGAGAACTTTAGGTGGAAAGAGGTGAATACCCTCCTGGATGCAAAAGATGCATTTCAATGCATCCCCTCTGGTATCTAACTCCTGTGGATGTGGATGAAAATAAAGCAGGCGTCTGTGTGCCCTAAGCTCAGGGGCAGATGCACACCCTCAGACAGGGCCTGCCGTAAGCACAATGTGCTGGTGGCACTGAGGACTGGGCACGGGTGACCCTGCACACCTTTCAAGCTCACAGCTCCCTCCACCCACACCTCCTGGGCTCCCAGGTCCCACCAAATCACCCCTCAGCCTTCATAAGAGACATTCCTAGTGGAGGATACAAGGCTGCAGAGGGCTTTGGAGGTTGCCCATGCCAGGAGGATCAGCCCATCATGTATCTCCTTTCATCCTCAATGTCAAAAGCCCAAAATAGCCCTGCTCTCCTAAGACTCCTGCTCAGGGTCGTGCCTGTCTGTGGGGATGATTCACTTCCACTAATAGTGCCTGAGACATTCCTGGGAGGGTAGGCTGCCTTCTGTGCCTCAGTGCCACATGCTGCCGTGGAGGAGCTGGACAACTGTGCTGTGCCCCAAGACAGCAGATGCTATTCTTACCCCAGGGAGACTTGCTCCAGCACAGCTCCATTCCTAGCTGAAAGGTTAAACGTCAGACTGGGGTCCCAGCATGCTCTCCCTGGTCAGAGTCGGAACACAGAGCAGCCCCTTTGGAGCCCATGCAACGGTGCTGTGCCAACCCAGCACCTGGGCGCTCTCCATTCCTCCCTGGGACGGGCTGTCCCACAGGGAACACAACAGCTGCCCAGGTACTTCCAGCAGTCAGCTGGGGCTCAGTTGTGGTGGATGGGGGCATCCACTCTTGTAAACTAACAAATTAACACAAAAATCCCTGAAAGCTCATCTTTTGCTCTGCTGACCAGCAGGAGGCCCCAACCCATGAATCCCTTCCTTGGTGAGGAAGGTAGACGCAAGGCTTGCTCCAAGCCTGCTCCAGGAACAGCAGCATTGCAGAAAGTCTTGTCCCCTCTCTCAGTGAGGTGGAGAAGTAGTAGCCTGTTGGACACATTGGGATCAATAGAGCTGGGCCCCAGTGCATTATGTGTGGGCAGCTGAACTTGGTGTTTTGTGACTCTTGTTGCAGAAAAAAAAGTGGTGAGCTGCTAAGTGAGAGAGTGTGGAAGAGTAACCACAGTGCTGAGGGTGGGTTGAAACCATGCTGGGGGGGTGCAGAGAGTCTCTGGGAGGAGGAAAGCAAGATGGATGTATGTGAGGAAAAGAAATAGGTGTAAGCCAGTAGAGGATGTGGGGGTGGAAGAAATGACAACTCAGCATCAGGTTTGGGGAAGAAAGGTCAGGAGAAACCTGAGGGAAAACTCCCGGTAAATCCTACAATAATCTGCAAATGACTAACTCGTATCACACCTTTTAAGTACTTTATAAAGTTTTGCTTTAGTTTTGAAGAAATTATTTACTGTATTTATTCTGCAAAGGGAAACGGTCCGTTGTTTCCTTACTGCTGAGTTGGCACATGGCTCATCTCTCATGCCCATGGGGCTGAGCAGAGCAGAGCTCATCCCCAGACAGCATTTCCCCAACCCGGGAACGCAAGCTGTACTGGGAAGAGGGAGTGAAGATACAGACCTTCCTAGAGGGCTGAAGAATTCAGGGACTACTGAGAGTTCCTGGCTGGAGCCTGTAAGTCCCAAAACATGGCCAGACCTCAGCTGCCCCAGCCTGCTCCCCAGGCAGCCTGAGCTGGGGTCCAGCAGCCCCAGGAGCTGCTGTTCTCACTGACAGAGGGTAAGTGGATGAGGGGCGATGCAGAGTGGCCCAAGTTTTGAGCTGCTGCCCACAGGGACCTGGCTTGTCACTCTGTGTGAGCCCAGCTCGTGGCCACCACCCAGGCGTACGTTTTATGAAGAATCATCCAAGAAAAAAACCCAACCAACCTCAAAGTGGAGGAGGAGCTGAGAGCAGAAGCCAAGTGTCTGTCAGTGGTGAGAGCTGCTCCTGCCCGTCCTGGGAGGATGGGGGAGATATGTAATGGGAAAAGGAACGAAATGAACTGTTCCGAGCTGGGGGAGGATGCGTGCAGGAGGAGCAGAGGCTGGGAACAAAATCACCTCTGACAGCAACTGCTATGAAGTCTACTGGATTATGAGGATCAAAGACAGACATTGATTTAAGGAAGATGAATTCCTCACTGCTTTATGGGGAATGAGGATCATTTTGCGTTGACACTCTGTGGAGCGAGGCTGCCTGTCACCTGATAAGGGCTTGTGCAAAGGTCTTGAGAAAACTTCAGTCCAGCGTGGCTATAAATGATCATCTCTGAAAAAATGTTTTAAATAGATGCAGCTGATTGGCTCATATAGAGCTGCTGTTCCACGTGGACAGCCAGAGGGCTTAAATGCAGCATTCCAGTAGAAGTAAAGAAGATGGTTGAAAACATCCCTCTTCAGAAACTTTGCTGGTAAAGCGAAATTCATCAGTTCACACTGTAAACTCCTGCCAGGAGCCTCAGAAGAGGAGGAATCATAGAATCACACAATGGTTTGATTTGGAAGGGATCTTAAAGGTCATTTGGTCCCACCCCCTGCCATGGGCAGGGACACCTTCCACCAGCCCAGGTGGCTCCAAGCCCCGTCCAACCTGGCCTTGGACACTTCCAGGGATGGGGCAGCCACAGCTTCTCTGGGCAACCTGTGCCAGGGCCTCTCAGGGAAGAGCTTCTTTGCAAGATCTAATCTAAATCTACCCTCTTTCAGTTTGAAGCCATTCCCCCTTGTCCTATGACCATGTGATCCTTGCTGTTAGGGTGTCACAGCTGGTCTTACAGGCCCTGCATCCCCATCACCCTCCCCCCCACTGCCAGCAGCACAGCTCTGATGCCAACCCAGGACTGCTGGGGAAACAGAGTCCAGCACATATGAAGACTTCAGGATCAGAGCCCAGACAGAGAATGCCCAAACTTAGCCAATGTGGGAGGCAAACAGCAGTGGGGAATCATGTCATGAGTCTGCAGCGAGACCCTTTGAGGCACCATGACAGGTACCATTCACCTGAAGACATTGGCCAGGGAGTAGCAGGCACTTCGGGGACCTGAGGGACTGATTTGCAAGACAATATACACCTGTGTTTCTCAGCAAAGCAGTGCTGAAGTTGGCACAACATCTTGAGCTGTAGAAGATTTAAAATGTATTTTCTCAGGCCACAGTTCTGACTGAGATGTCAAACACACCAGTTGTGGGCTGTCTGGTGTCACACTGTCATTACTGTCTTCTGCTGGGGCTGTTCTGCTTTGCATTACTTATTTGCCTCTCAGGAGCAGCAGGGACTTATATCCTTTCCTTGGCATCTCAGATGGCTGCAGACAGCAATTAAGAAAATGTTTAGCCTGACCCCCAAGGGAGTCTGTTTGCCGACAGAAAATAGACTGTTGGTAAATTTCCTAAGGATTCAAAACGAACTTTTCTGCAACATAAATAGTTCAGAAAATGTCACTAGAAGATTCTGCTACGTATCCTGTTGGAAACTTCACTGCAGTGAGTCCGTCACTCAGAAAATTCTCTGGTAAGCCACTTGGCTGTCTTAACCTTGAAAAGTGTAATTTTTAAAGTTAGCAGATTTATAGAAATTCCACACCAATGTATTTTTCCATTTACAGCACTGAAATTTGCCCAGAAGTGGGATTTGTGCATCTGTCACAAATGAGTGCCAGCTGAGGAAGACATTACCTCATTGCTGTCTTTTTTAGGATACAGTTGCTGCTAGTGCTAATATTATGCACTTAATCCTGATTTTCCTTGCCTCCCCCTTTTGCCACTTGCTCTCTTTTTTCTTTATCTTACCCAGAGGCGTCTTAGGCTGCCCACCCCACTCCCCTGCTCTGTAATTGGAGCTCCCCAGCTGCTTTGGTGGGTGACAGAAAGGGCATCCTGAATGTCATCTCCTTGGCCAGCTCTTCTGCTGGTGTTTACTGCTGGGGAACATGAGGAGTCTGAGTAACAGCACAACTTTGACACTCAGTGAAGAGTTCTCACCCCAAATAAAAGTTTGCTGCTTTACCTCTCTTCACTACTCTGTTACTTGGGCTGTGCTACTCTAGAGTCTCGTTCCCTGTCATTTTGGTGAAAGCCACTGAGAAAGATGTTGTCCTTGTGAGGCAGACTGTATAATCATCAGTCAGAAAAACCCTTTTTGCACATGAAACAGAACTTCAACTTCTCTATCCGTAGTCTCTGAAAGGAGGACCAGGATTAGGAGATAGGAAGGCTACCAAAATAGTGAATAGTTGCCTCCAAATGTCAGGTCAGTGCTCACTGGTGACCACAGAAGGCAAAAAGAGTATTAGGAATTATCAGGATCAACTGAGAACAAACCAAAAATCATTGTACCAGGCCCACAGACCACCTGCTGTCTGCAGATTTGGCCTACACAGTTAGGAAGGGTACAGAGAGTGAGGACAAAATTGATGGGAGATCTGGGTAGTCAAGCTGGGAAAAGAACAACCAGGTGGGGAGACAGTATTCTTACATAATATTATAAATAGTACAGGCAAAGTGAAATTAGATTTTCACTAAGCATCCAATGAAGAGGAGATAATAATCACGTAATGGGCACAGCAAAATGGCTTTGCCTATGCCAGTGTTCTGCAAGGCAAGATCCCCACTGTGGGAAGGCATCCAAGCAGTGGGCAGTGCTAAATAGCTGCTCCCAGAAACCATAGCCACAGCTTTTCCCCATCTATCTCACCAGCTGCAAGCCTGGAAAGTCAGTGATCTTCCTACACTTACCTGTTCAAGCTCAGCCACTTTCCACCTCTCTCTGTGCGAACAGGTTGGTCCCAATGCTTGGATTGAAACTGCTGAAAAACCCCTTTCCTCACATGCTGTTTCTGATAACAGAGAGCAATACAAGGGAGAAGCAGCATCACAGTGTCTTTAATTAGGAAGCATCCTAGTGCTATAACACCCATCTGTGTTTTGGCAAAGAAAGCAAAACTGATGTTTTTGGTTTGCTGTACAAACTATTTCTTTTGTTCCAATGATGAGGCAGAACGTTCTTCCTCTGGAGATTTTGAGGGAATATATGATAATTCCTTTGAAAATAACAGGTGCAGCAAATGAACAAAAATCTTTGAGTTTCTCAACACTAGGTCATACTTGGTTGCTATGAGAGGAACCCACCTTCAGAAACATGTCCAGGCAAGGCTACTTGTCACCAAGCCTGTCTCCTTTGTGGCAGCATTAAGAGACAGCTGATAACACGTCAGACATTGACCTGTCTGTAAACAATGAACAAATGTATATAAATTCTGTGTTATGGAATATCTACTGTGGTTTATGAGGGTCTGAAGACCAGTCACCAGCAAGCTGATACAGCTGAAGTAGGGCAGAGTATTCACCAGTAGGGACCCATGACATGCAGGGCTGACTTCCTTTCACCTAAGCTGTAATGTGTGCTCAGAGGAGCAGCACATCCATGCAGACATTCCTGGTGCCTCCCATGGCCCTGAGCGCCTCTCAGTTCCTGGTCAGGCCATCAGGGACCCCAATCACCTGAGGAGGAGCTGAAGTGGCCCCAGGCACAGGAGACACTGCAATCTGTGTAGGCACCTGAGCCTGCTCTCCAGAACATGGACTCACAGCAGGAGGTTTCCTGCTGGAGCAGAACTGAGCAGCTTGAGCTCTCTCCAGCCTCCCAGGCCTCACTAGCAGGGTGTGTAAGGGGATCCCTGTTGAAGGGGATGTCTGCTGTATCCCGTGAGCATTTCAGGCTCCACGTGGAGGGGATAAATAGGTGACTGAGACCTGAGAAGGCCAAAGGTTTAGGCTTCATATAGAGATAGTAAGAATGTGCTTGTGCTTCTGTGTCTCATTACTGGCAGGGCCACAGAGAATACATTCTTTTCAGTACAGTTTCCTGTGTGTAAATTATTTGGGTTTTGGTCCAGTCACATGACATCTTTCACCAGCTTGAGATGGTTTGTGCTCTAGAAGGCTTCACCACCTGGACAGAGCATCATGCAGAGGGTGGGTGTCTGGAGAGGTTGGGATGATGACAAATGTCTTGGGTGTGAGAATCTGCCATTCACAGGATCACAGAGATCACAGAAGGGTTTGGGTTGAAGGGACCCTTAAAGCCCATCTAGTCCCATCCCCCTGACGTGGGCAGGGAAATCATGTAATCTTATTTCCTTCAATGTTATGTTATGGTCAGAAATACCCCACAGAGGGTATGTTGGCTGCTGCTCACTGTATCATACCTATATTTTCTGACAAATGGTGACTCAGAATGAAAAAAAATGAATATGTACCAGATCCATAAAGCCCTGTGGTGGGCTGGGGGAATGCTTACAATTACCATGTGGGTTACCTCATCATAAAAGCACATCAGGTTGGTCAGACAGGACCTGCCCTTCCTAAACCCGTGCTGGCTGGGTCTGATCCCTTCTCCATCCTGTAGGTGCTGTGTGATTGCACTTAGGATGATCTGCTCCATAACCCTGCCAGGCACTGAGGTCAGGCTGACAGGCCTGGAGTTTCCCGGGTCCTCCTTCTGGCCCTTTTTGTGGATGGGTGTGACATTTGCCAACTTCCAGTCGTCTGGGACCTCCCCAGTGAGCCAGGACTGTTGGGAAATGATGGAGAGCGGACTCTGGACCTGCTGGACTCTCTCCTTTTTGTTCACCTCCCTTTGGAAATGGAGAACCTAGAACTGGGCAAATCATTTCAGATGAGGACTCAGCAGAGTCAAGCAGAAGGGATATTTGCTTCCTGCAATCCACTGACCACACTTCTAGCACCACGCAGTACTCGGCTCTCCCTGGTTTTGGTTAGAACATGGTGCTAATAATACCAAGGTCGTGTTTGATCCCTGTATGGGCTATTCACTTAAAAGCTGGATTCAGTGATCCCTTCCCACTTTGAATATTCTGTGATTCTGTGACTCTGTTTGCAGTGAGAGCACTCATATTCATATCCATCAACATCCTTCCTCTTGGAGGGCCCTCTTTCCTAGTTAGAGGAGCACAAAACAGAGGGCCTGAGAGTAGCTCCCATGGTTAAAGATTTTGGATCACCAGACTACAAGAAAAGATTCCTTTTCCTACTGCAAAACCTCCTGCCATACAGACACATTCTTGTGTTTCCAGTGCATGAGCTTGATGGCTCTGAACAGGCAGGAGAGGGAGGTTCCCGCCAGACAACACCCAGCATCTGCAGGCACTTCCCCTCTCCAGCCTGGCTGCTGCCTACTTAAAAGTGCCTTCTCACTGCCTGTCTCTCAACCAGCCACTGGGATAGGGAGAAGAAAATACTCATCTCTAGGACTGGCAGAAAGGGAGCAGCTGCCTGATAATTGTCTCAAGAAGGATCTATTTTCAGCATGACTTTCTCCTCCAGGGGAATGTGTGCCCTGCTGACACCACATTGCTGTGCAGGACACTGTATCCAGAGATGGCCTTCAGCCTGCTGCTTCCCTTTTATCTGTGCCGTGGTTTGTTTCTGGTCCCAGTGAACTCAAGGCCTGCAGAAATGGAAATAGGATTGACAGAAAATAAATGGCCCCCAGGAAACATTGCATTCTTTTTTTTGCATTGAGGCACTTGCACTTCTTTCAACAGATTCCTTCCTGGACAGATTTCTCTTTGCTGTTGCCTGGGTATAAGAAACATGGCAAAGTTTTCCCCGATGTAACTTTTTGGGATCTACAGAGTTAAACTACAGTGAAATCTGGATCATCCATTTCAGATTAGAGACTCCTTCTTTGTAAAAAAACACTATACCAGTGTCAAATAAATGATACCTGAGTGAGAGAGAGGAGCTGTGTAAATTAAACGAAATCCAAAGCTTAGACTGCTCTCCAGAGTTGATCATGATAGCTGACCAAACACTTCACTTTTAGTGAGCTTTATGTCCCACTTTATGTCCTACACTACAATGATGAATGCTGGGTCATTTGCCCCACATTTTTTGCACTTTCTCCTGCCTCCTCTTCCAGTCTTCACAATCTTATTCCTGTGTCTTTCCTGTCTAAACATTCACTGAGAGTTCATGTACTATCTGTGTTCATGACACCTGCTCTTACGTCTGCCGTTGCTTTAGCTCTAATTTCCTTCAAAAAGATATTTTAAAACATCAACTGAAAACTCTGAAGGAGAAGTTCTTGTTTTCTGTGTTTTATTTAGTTAATGCAAATGAGAAAAAAAGGAAATGGATCTGAATTTAGAGTTTTCAAGTGAAAGTAGTTGATGTTTTAACGTTTTATCTTCTTTTTATAAGTGTCTGAAAGAGCTTGTCTAATGCTGTTTCTTCCAGAGGAGTTGCTAGAATAACCTTGCTATGCAATTTGAATGGCACTGGACTATTTAACACTGAATTTTAACACTGAATTCAGTCAGGCCCCATCACCCCAGCTGGTCTCTGCACCAGGATTGTTTTTGCATTGAAGTACAACTGACAGACAGGGGAGCAACACACTTGGCGTCATCTAGAAATGCTGCTCGTGGGGGAGGCAGTGCTATTTAATGTAAAGTATGTAATTTTAGCTGAACTTGGGATGAAAATTATTCTTTGCGTGCACCTACATTTCCATATGCACCATTCTGGAGAATTTTGCTGGATTTCAGTAATCCTTCAATCCCCAAATGATTAATACTAAGCACCTTTCAGGGATTTCACTCCAAGACACCAAGCAAAGTCAGTATACCCATAATCACATCAAGTTAATGC
The DNA here is from genome assembly GCA_013399855.1 of Oxyruncus cristatus. Taxonomy (NCBI): domain Eukaryota; kingdom Metazoa; phylum Chordata; class Aves; order Passeriformes; family Cotingidae; genus Oxyruncus; species Oxyruncus cristatus. The sequence continues at coordinate 17,222 of VXAY01002127.1, read as the reverse complement.
TGGTATTTATACTGGTCCTGAGGTACTCATACAGAGATACTAATGTAGACGTAAGTCAATACCTGTGATGGGCACAGAAATTTCAATTAGGAATCCACAGTAACAATAGTCTCTGAATTTCAGCCAGCATATATAATCACACTGTGGATATGCATATGCCCACAGAAACCCTCGGCCAAAGTAGGACCTCCTGCCACATTTGCTGCAGGGTTAGGTGGGACAGTATATCCTGCAGCCCACCTATACCCTGGGCAATCAGGCAGCATTCCAAATCTTCCTTGTAGGATGCAACTGTTTTCAGTTTCCTGAGTTTCCCTGTGTGAATCCTGTAGCATTCCTCTGAATAGAAGGCTGCCTTCCCTCCTGAGGAGGGAACTGCAGCCAGAGCGTGCCTGGGCTGTCAGAGCTCCAGGGCTGCAGTCTCAGACCAGGCAGAACAGACTGGCAGAGTTTCTTCTGTGTTGACTCTGGGGACAGGGAACCTGTTCCTTCCCGTTTCAGTGGATTAGGTTTACAGCTGCCATTTCTTTGTGCCAAGGAATGTACCGATTCTTTCTGGTGATAGGAAAGCTGCCAGATTCACACCTTTGAGATAATGGTGCTAGTTCTGCTGAACAGGGTCACAAGCTCCTGACCCTCAGCACTCAGGCTGCCTATTTCCACATAGCTGTTGTGGCATGATATTGAGAACAGCTTCATTCAGAGTGGGCCAGAACCACTGTTAGAACTGGGTCCTGGTGGGGTGTAGTCCTAACATTCAGATTCTTCTCCAAGGATCAAACAGAGACTAGTTTCATGCCATTGGATAGTCCGGTATTTGAGACAGTGAAGGCCAAGTCTCTGAAGTAAATGGCAAATGATTTGGTCTCTAAACCAGCATATATATTCTTGTCTCTGTGGATATTCTATTGAATCTACAGGCACCTCGTCCTATTTGTATGCAAAGTGTGGAGTTACTGGGGGAATGGAGAGGCACCTGTGCACTTGAGTTGCTTTGCTTTAATGTCACAAAGAGTCTTTAGCTGGAAACCCATACATGATTTAGTTAATTAGCAAACCAGGTAAACACAGCAGTAAAGATTTGAGTCTTTGTGATTCTGCAATTGCTGAGGTCCATTTAATATTTAGTGTTTTCTCTGTTAAGGATAGTGCGCAGATGAGGACTGGTGAGGCCCGAGGTCAATCTGGGCTCCAGTAATGCAAAGCAAGTGCAAAGCCCTGAACCTGGAGAGGAACAGCCCCAGGCACCAGTATGTGCTGCGTGCTGACCAGCTGGAAAGCAGCTTCGCAAAAAAAGACCTGGAGGTCCTGTGGGACACGAAATTGAACATGAGCTGTGCTCCTGTCCTTTCTGTGAAGAAGGTGAATGGTGTCCTGGCTGCATCAGGAGTGTTGCCAGCAGATAGAGGCAGGTGATCCTTGACCTTGATCAGCACTGAGGTCACACCTGGAGTGCTGTGTCCAGTGCTGGGCTCCCAGTATAAGAGAGATATAGAGCTACTGGAGAGGGTAAGATGCTGGTAAGCGCTGGTAAGATGAATGAATGAATAACTGGAGCATCTCTCTCATAAGGAAAGGCTGACAGAGCTGCGACTCTTTGGCCTGGAGAAGAAAAGGCTCAGGTGAACCTCATCCATGGATATAAATACCTGAGGAGAAGGTGCACAGAGGATGGAATCAGGCTCTTTTCAGTGGTGCCCAGCGACAAGACAAGAAGAAATGGGCACAGTGACACACAGGAGGTTCCCTGTGAAAACTGGGAAACACTTTTCCTGTCTGGTGACTGAGCACTGGCACAGGTTTCCCAGAGCTATTGTGAAATCTCCATCTTTGGAGATATTCAAAAACCATCTGGATTAAAGCATCTCCTTCATTGCCATGTCCTGTTTCACAACTGTTTTCTGAGATTTGGACAACTTTCAAAAAAGACTTTATGCTTCTACCACTGGCTTATGGGGACTTACTGGGACTAAATTCAATCTCCAAAGAACTGTTGAGTGATTGTCAACATCCGGAGACACCTCAACTAACTGAGTGCTTCCCATTCAAACCAGACCTTCCCTCAGTCTGCCCAGAGCTGCCTGGCCGTATGCTGCACTCCTGTGACAAGGATGGGTCCACATCCTGCACAGCACCACAGCAAAAACCCAGAAGAGCTCTCTGAGTACACTGGCTTTGTCATTGGCCAGTGGGAAGGCAAAGATTTTCAGTCCCCAAAGTCAGGTGATGTAGCCCAGCACTCTCAGCTGGACTGTCCACATAGAATAATAGAGTCGTAGAATCTTTTATGTTGGAAAAGACCTCCAAGATCATCGAATCCAACCCGTGACCAATGCCCATCTTGTTGACTAGACCAGAGCACTGACACATCCAGTGTTTCTTGAACACCTCCAGGGATGGGGACTCCACCACCACCCTGGACAGCCCCTTCCAATGTCTGACAGCCCTTTCAGTGGACAATTTCTTCCTGATGTCCGACCTAAACCTCCCCTAACTCTAAATGGCACCACTTGAAGCCATTTCCTCTTGTCTTGTCCCTTTTTCCTGAGAGCAGCGCCTGACCCCTACCTGGCTCCATCCCCCTGTCAGGGAGTTGCAGAGAGTGAGCCCCTGAGCCTCCTTTTCTCCAGGCTGAGTCCCCCCAGCTCCCTCAGCTGCTCCTGGTGCTCCAAATCCTTATTGAGCTCCGTTCCCTTCCCTGGACATGCTCTAGCCCCTCAGTGTCTTTCTTGCAGTGAGGGGCGCAGAACTGGATGCAGCAATCAAGCTGTGGCTTCACCAGTGCCCAGCACAGCCACTTCCCTGCTCCTGCTGGCCACAGTATTTTTGATACAGGCCAGGATGACATTGGCCTTCTTGCCCACCTGGCACATGCTGGCTTATGTTTAGTAGCTGTTGACCAGTACTCCCAGGTCCTTTCCTGCTGAGCAGCTTTCCAGACTCTCTTTCCCCAGCCTGGAGCACTGTGAGGGGTTATTGTGGCCAAAGTGCAGGACCTGGCACTTGACTTTTTCGAACCTCACACCGTTGACCTTGACTTTTTGATCCAGCCTGTCCAGACCTCTCTGCAGGAGCCTTCCTTCCCTCCAATAGATCAACAGTCCCATCCAGCTTGGTGTCGTCAGAAAACTTGAGGGTGCCCTCGACCCACTTACCCAGATCATTGGTAAAGATGCTAAACAGGACAGGCCAAATACCAAGCCCTGGGGAACCCCACTGGACTTGCTCCAGCTGGATATAACTCCATCCAGCACTCTCTGGGCCTGGCCATCAGCGTGTTTTTAACCCAGAGAAAATGCCCCTGCCCAAGCCATGGCTGTCACTTTCTCCAGGTGAAAGCTGGGGGAGACGGTGTCAAAGGCTTTCCTGAAGTCCAGGAAGACATATCCACAGCCTTTTCCTCACCAACCCAGCAGGTCACCTGCTCGTAGAAGGAGTTCAGTTTGGTCAGGTAAGATCTGCCTTTCCTAAACCTGTGCTGGCTCGGCCTGGTCCCGCAGTGGTCCTGTACATGCTGTGTGATCACACTCAAGATGATGTGTTCCATAACCTTCACCTGCACTGAGGTCAGGCTGAGATGCCTGGACTTCCCCAGATCCCCAGATTGTCCTTCCAACACTTCTCGTGGATGGGTGTCACATTGGCACCTCCAGTCATCTGGGACCTCCCTGGTGAGCCAGGACTGATGATAAATGATGGAGAGTGGCTGGGCAAGCTCTTCCACCACCTCCCTCAGCGCCCTCTGGTGAATCTCACTTGGCTCTGTGGACTTGTGAGTGTCTGAGTGGTTCTGACTAATTAGCAGATCACTAATTGCTCCTGGGTCACAGGGAGTCCATTCTGCTCCCCGTCCCTGTCTAACAGCTCCGGGGGTTGGTTGCCCTGAAGAAATGCCTCCTTTTGTTGATGGCTGAGGTAAAGAAGGCATGAAGTACCTCAGCCTAAGTCTGACAGGATTTAAAACAGCTTACATGACTCTGCCCTATTCCTGAAACTAGACCAGTGTCTCTCCAGCACTATCAGCTAATCCCCTTCCCTCCACATCCACCAGCATTGTACAGGCTTGTCTGCCACCCCCAGTGGTCTGGTAAAGATATCACTGTGGTGTTTTGGAATGTTCAAATGCCTAAGTGTGCAAGATATTTGTGATGAAATGGAAGAGCTGGGCTGAGGATATATTACATAGAGAGCATCTGGGACTGCATGCTGAGATGATGTGTTTGTGCATATGTCCAATTATTTGTATAGGCTTGACTGAATAGAAGATTCTTCTATCAGTTGTAGGCAGGGAAAAAAATCTGTGGAAGGTATTCTGAATTAGAGTTACCTTTCCTAGGTTTACAGGCATGGGAATATCTGGATAAACTAAGACGTTGTCAGCAAAAGTAGGGAGTGTCTCTTGCTCACTGGCATTAACATGCAGATCAGGTCTCAGCAGGTATAATCCCTCACAAGGTTCACAGTAACATTTCTGGCAGAATCTCCCACTTATTTGCAATCTGAAGGGTGTGCAAAGAGGCACATATGTACATGTCTGTTTGTGTGTGTGTGTGCACACTCCTCCTGATATCCCTAAAGCTACCTCACATCTCTGTCAGAGACATCAGCTTAAAAACCCAGGTAGGACCCAACCTCTCCTTGCTGCAGTGTTTGGCTGACCATCCTGCTGTGCCTGTTACTGCATTTAGCTTTTCTACATCTGCACCTCTGCTTTCAGGATTTTACCAACAAAAACACCAAAAGTTTTTAATAATGCTAATTTATCTTTCAACAACCTGTTTTATCTATTGTACAGCTGGGGTAGCTGGGACAGACATACCAAGCAATCCATCCTGGTTGTGCAGTGAGTTGGTGGGAAAGCCAGCAATAGAATCCATAAGTCCTGAATCCAAGTTCTCCAAGTGCTTTGACTAGTCCAGATTCCCTCCTTAACACCCTTGTGAGATTGTTTATAGGAGCTGTATTCATATAGCCAGGAAGACATCAAAATTTTCTAATTATATCTAGTCATGTCAAATGACAATTATGCCCTTAGTTCAGTTTGCCAGACAATGCTTTACCAAAGAACGTTTGCCAAAAATGTTTTGACCGAAGAAAGAGGAGGCATCTGTAGCATCTGCAGACGAGATCGTATAAAACGTCCCCGCGACACGTCTGCCCTGGCTCCAGGGAAAGCTCCAAGGTAAGTGAGGGGGGTCAACAGGCTGGCAGGAAGGGATGGTGCCCTATGTGCCACAACATTCCTGCTGCCTCCAGTGTTCGTGTCCAGGAGGAGACTCCATTATAAACCTGCTCTTAAGGCATCTGCACGTTTTCACTCTGGATTTCTGTGCAGCAGCAATGAGGGAAGTGCCATTTCTCTTTTACAGCACTGACCAGCTGCCAGCCTGCAAGCCACCCATCTGGTGTCACAGGAGGTAAGAACCTGATTTACTGATTCTTAGAGGGCAGACACAGACCCCTTTGGGTGGGGTTTCTGGCAAGCTCACTGTTTCAACCTATGTGAAAACCTGGTGGGATTGCAGTAGAAAGAGTGGGTGCCCAAGGATGTGTTTGAAGCCTCTGACTACTGATAAAAGAACAGAAAATGCCCATGGGGACATTCTTCACTTCTGCTTAATTGACCTCACCGAAATCAAGGTGTGCTGCTTTCCCATCATTGCTATGGCAGCAGGAGAATGGGACCAGAGAAGTACAGCAGGAAAAAGTGCAAAATCCTTTATTCTACCCAAGACTATATTAATTAATAAATCATCTCTGCAAAAAGACCTTCTAACCACTTTTGTAAAGTGCCAGAACTCTCTTACCCATTTCCTACTCCAGACAAAAAACTATATTACCTAATGAATAAAAAGATAATAAATTTTACTAATGTAGCTAGAGAATTTTCAAATGCAGTTGGCTAAATTTAGGTACCTACACATTTAATACATCATCTGAAGAAATACTCTTTTTTTCTTTTTAACATTTGAGAACTCACCTGTTCCTGGATTTTTTTTAAAGTAAGTGTTTATTTGGGATCTTAACAAGCCTTGGCAATTCCAATTGCTTGAATTTTATTTCACACAAGTCAGAACTTTGGGGCTGAAATTATTTAGGTATTGTAGTGAAGGACAATAAATGCATACAGCAAATTAAATTGCAGCAGAATATTGAAAGGTCACAAAGCCTACCCTTCTTTTCTTTTTCAGTTGACAACTTCGTTAGCAACATTCATTAATTTCCCACTACCTTTGCATTACCATTACATTTAGTAGGTAAATGTCCCACAGATTCAATGTTTTCCAAGATTGTAGGTCACCTGCACTACAGTTTTTCAGTAGTTTTTCTTCATTATTCATCCTTTTAATGAATTTGCCAGCTAGCGGTGTCTTCGTGAAACTTCCTCAACAAATTCACTCCTGTCTTACAGGCACAGTATTCTTAAAGCACCAAACCCCCAGTTCTGAAAAGGTCATTAAGGAGTGTTTGAAGACTACATCCATGAAAGCCTCTTATTTTCTGAGTTGACGAAAAATTAAATTTCTAGGTATCTCATGTTAAAATACCCACAGCATGAAGAGAAACCAAGGCACAGGATATAATATTTTCCCAAATCTTGAAAAAAATGTAAGTAATCAGTGCCATATTGTTTCTCCTCAGAGTCATCTGCTGACATATCCTCAGCAGACATAAAGAACAGCCATGGCCTCTGGAGATGCTGAGATGGCTGTTTTTGGGGAGGCGGCTCCTTACCTCCGAAAGTCAGAGAAGGAGAGAATTGCAGCCCAGAACAAGCCTTTCGATGCCAAGACATCCGTCTTCGTGGCTCATCCTAAAGAATCCTTTGTAAAAGGGACAATTCAGAGCAGGGAATCAGGGAAAGTCACTGTCAAGACTGAAGGGGGAGAGGTGAGTAAATGTAAGATTTACAAACAGCCTTTTATTCCCCCTCTGGCTCTGAGCTGACACGCTTATCCCTTCCTGCCCTCTAACAGACCCTGACTGTGAAGGAAGATCAAATCTTCTCCATGAACCCTCCCAAGTACGACAAAATCGAGGACATGGCCATGATGACCCACCTCCACGAACCCGCTGTGCTGTACAACCTCAAAGAGCGTTACGCAGCCTGGATGATCTACGTAAGTGGCAGCAGCAGCTTCCTTTGGGCAGCTGGAGGAACTGCTCCGCCAGGCCCAGGGGAAGCCAACGTGCTGTGTCCCTTCCTGGCAGACCTACTCGGGTCTCTTCTGCGTCACTGTCAACCCCTACAAGTGGCTGCCCGTGTACAACCCGGAGGTGGTGTTGGCCTACCGAGGCAAGAAGCGCCAGGAGGCCCCTCCACACATCTTCTCCATCTCTGACAACGCCTATCAGTTCATGCTGACTGGTGAGTGCTTGACCTCCCTCACAGCAATCTAACCAACAAGCCCTGCTGATCTTACTGGGGCACATGACAAGCCAGCTAAAACCACCACAGAGCTGGATGATTGTGAACTTGAGCGAGTTATGTAGTAATATATAATGCGTAATATATAATAGTGTAATTATAATTTCAAGTGAAAGTGACCCAAAAGCATGCAGAATTATTTTCACTTTATTGTACAAAATTCTACACTCTCCACTGCACAGTACAAGAAATATTACTTGACTCACTGTAGTTTTCTACATTTTTTCACTGATAGGAAAGAAGAAGTTATTATTCTATATAATCCAGTATTTTGAACACGGGTGGGTAATTTGTGTGTATTTTCTGATGAGAACTATGTCAAGGGCAAGTCGATACATAGCTTGTCTTAGGTCCAGATACCCCTGACTGTTCAGTATATCCATTTGGGCTCATTCTTAACATTGACCTAGAAGGGAACTGGGTAGTCTTAGACTTTCTGAAGAATCCCCAGCTTCTATTTACAGCTTTACTTCTCATTCAGCTTAGGGTTACCCAAGTCAGTTGCTAATACAGCTCTCATTGTGCCTCTTCCCCAGATCGGGAGAACCAGTCGATCCTGATCACGTACGTACACCCCCTGCTCGGGTCCCTGTGGGGCTGCCCAGGGCCAGGGCCCCTCCTGCCTGACCACAGGCTCTCTGCTTCTCTCCTTGCTCTGACAGCGGAGAATCCGGTGCCGGGAAGACTGTGAACACAAAGCGTGTCATCCAGTACTTTGCAACAATTGCAGCCAGCGGGGACAAGAAGAAGGAGGAGCAGACGTCAGGCAAAATGCAGGTGAGTCAGGAAGAACAGACTGGACACTTGGCCTGTCATTGCCCTGTCAACTCAACACAATCAGTGAGTAATTGTCCCCCTGCAGGGAACGCTTGAGGATCAAATCATCAGCGCCAACCCCCTGCTGGAGGCCTTTGGAAACGCCAAGACCGTGAGGAACGACAACTCCTCGCGCTTTGTGAGTTGTTGACTTGGACAAAATCTCTCCCTCTCATGGCAAGACAAGCGATGCCTGAGCAGTTCTCCATGTAAAGGAGATGTCAGAGGAAACCATCCAGGCTGAAATGCTGCTGCTTCTCCTTAACAGGGCAAATTCATCAGAATCCACTTTGGGGCCACAGGCAAACTGGCTTCTGCTGACATTGAAACTTGTAAGAGACTCTCCTGGACTGGTCCCATCCCTTCCCAAATTCCCACCTTCATGTGCATTGCTGTGCCTAACTCTTTCTACCTTCCTGGGCAGATCTGCTGGAGAAGTCCAGAGTCACTTTCCAGCTCAAGGCGGAAAGAAGCTACCACATCTTTTATCAGATCATGTCCAACAAGAAGCCAGAGCTAATTGGTAGGAGACATCACCGAGTTTTTTGGAGGAAGATCTTAAGCAAGATTTAACTACATTTCAAAAAGTATTAAATTTAACCCACGTACACATTTGTTTTCAGAAATGCTCCTCATCACCACCAATCCTTATGATTTCCCTTTTGTGAGTCAAGGTGAGATCAGCGTTCCCAGCATTGATGACAAGGAGGAGTTGATGGCAACAGATGTGAGTAACGTACAAAATAAGTCAACAGGCATAGGTCATACATCACATAACACACAAATATTTCACTTTGCTGATTGTATTACCAGAGTGCCATTGACATCCTGGGCTTCACTCCTGATGAGAAAACAGCCATCTACAAGCTGACAGGGGCAGTCATGCACTACGGGAACCTGAAGTTCAAGCAGAAACCAAGAGAGGAGCAGGCAGAGCCTGAAGGCACAGAAGGTATTATTAAACTCAATAATTAACACTTCTGTAAGCCACTGTGGAAGACAGAAAAAGTGGTTAATTTTTGGATTTTAGGATCCCAAGAAAAATAGTTAGCCAGCAAAAAAACCGTGTACCTTGTCCTTAGTACACCAAGTTCCCTTATTTCAGGATTTATGTATGTTATGCTATGAACAGTTAGTAGTATAAACTTGCAGGAATTCGGGAGTGATGGATGTTCCTTTAGTCATGCCTTTGTTGGATATATGGCTTGGAATTGTGTAACACCCCAGGGATTCAGTTCTAACATGAGAGGGGATCATGTTCCCATTTGTCTTCCCCTATCAAATACTGAGGGAAGGCAGCTCTGAGAGGTGCATTTGATTCCTTTCCTTTGTGGGCACAGAACCTACAACCCCTGTCTCCAGTTCTGTGAGCAACACGTCCTTTTGTTAAAGGACAAGGCAGGAGGTGGGGAGCACCACAGGTAACAGTATGAAGCCCAATTAGTTTTACTGAACATCAGAAACAAAAGCTCAGAAAGGGTTCTGTATCTGAAAGAAAACAGAGATATTGTCTCTGTGTTCCACCCTAAATATTGAGTGGTCTAGATCACCTGAATGCAGATCAGTACCCGGTTGTTTTCTCTGCAGCTCCTGAGGACGTGCACTACAAATGTTCAGACTAACAAGGCTCATTTTTCCATTTAGTGACACAAGACTTTTGAAAATGTCATTACTTTCTACAGTGAGGATTTTGAAACATAAATTGTTTTAGAAAAGCTCAATATGCATAATGATGAGTGTGATATTACCAAGATTCCCTCTATGAGAGTCTATAAAAAGTTTTCAATGAACAGAAATCTGAACACTTCAGACTTTAGGCTGAATTCTGGGAAGGCTGCTCCAGGATTGCAAGTCTACTGGACATTAAATTCTTCCTTTTTCCTCTGCCTTTTCAGTTGCTGACAAGGCTGCCTACCTGATGGGCCTGAACTCAGCTGACATGCTCAAGGCCCTCTGCTACCCCCGAGTCAAGGTGGGGAATGAATATGTGACCAAGGGTCAAACAGCACAGCAGGTAAGAAACATGCCGTAGCCTCTAACCATGTTTAGAATTAATATCCTGTTGATTCTCCTCTGCCCTGTATGGTGACACCAGGCATTTATTTTTTCCTATAGGTGCACAATGCAGTGGGTGCCCTGGCAAAGGCTGTCTATGAGAAGATGTTCCTGTGGATGGTTGTTCGCATCAACCAACAGCTGGACACGAAGCAGCCCAGGCAGTACTTCATTGGTGTGCTGGACATTGCTGGCTTCGAGATCTTTGATGTAAGTAAGATTGGAAAGAGCTACTTGGAAGTGACAGCTGGATATTATGATCAATTTGAGACACATTTTTAAAGAAGACGTAATATCATCACATGAACAGTGTAATTTTGCTTTTTTGTTATTAATTAAAAAATGACTATGCAAGAAAAAAAAAAATTCTGTGCAAGAAATGCATAGGATACACAATGAAGCCAAGATAACTGCATTCATTAGTTTTAAAGGAATTTGGTTTTGCAATTATTGCTGCATCTTTAAATATGTATGCTTCTTATTTTATTTCCAGTTCAACAGCTTTGAGCAGCTGTGCATCAACTTCACCAATGAGAAACTGCAACAGTTCTTCAACCACCACATGTTCGTGCTGGAGCAGGAGGAGTACAAGAAGGAGGGAATTGAATGGACATTCATTGACTTTGGGATGGACCTGGCTGCCTGCATTGAGCTCATTGAGAAGGTATCCTACCTGTTCAATGAGTTACATGCACAGAAACTCTGTAATTACTTGGTCTCATTGTTCAAAGGAGTCTTCTATGTTCGTGTCCTAATATTCAGCTTTTCTTATTCAACATACCTTGCCCTGTACTTTACTTTTTCTGTTAAGTGAGAAATGAAGGAAATTGGGTAGACGTGTGGCAGACTTGTGGCAGCAAGTCTGTACTGATCTCTTTTCAAGCACAAAAAGTTTGTTTAACTCCCAATAAGAGTGTTCTTCCAAACCAGCTAGAGCCAATTTCTAGGTCAGTGTGTCCTCCTCACCTTTCAGGTCTGACACAAGCTCTTGTACAGCAGAACAGCTGCATCTTTGTAAAATGGACGCAGAGGATGGACACACAAAAATAACTGTCAGTGCACAGTCACACTTGCAAGTGCCTCCTTCGACTGACAGTGGGATGGCAGTTGTACTGCACACAAGATGACAAGTTCAGTGGCTGGCAGATGATGAGTATTTGGAATCACAGAATCAGCTCTGGGCATCAGTTAATCCAACCTGCTTGTTCAAGGCAGAGTCAGCTAGAGCAGTTTACTCAGGACCATGTCCAGTTGGATTTTTAATATCTCCAAAGGTGCAGATGCCACAGATACTTCAGGGAACTCATTCTAACTCTGGACCAGCTTCACAGTAAAGAAGCTTTTTTCTTCTCATTAAATGAAATCTAGTGCATCATGCCTCTTTCTTCTTGTCCTATCACAGGACATCACTGAGCTCTCTCTTCTCTCCCTCCCATTAGGTATTTATATAGACTGATAAGATCTCCCAGAGCCTTCTCATTTCCATGCAGGAGAATCCCATCTCTCTCAGCTTATTTTTGCATGAGATGTTCCAATCGTTTAAATATATCTGTGGCCTGTGATTGGGCTCAGTCTACCCCCTACTCCATGGGGATATTTAAGAGCTGCAACAGCACTCCAGATGTTTCTAATCAGAGCTGATTAGAGAGGAAGGATGGACTCCCATGAGCAACAGAGTGTAGCTGAGGATGAGTTGGCTGCTTTTGCTGCAATGGTGTACTTTTGGCTCATGTTCAATGTGCCTAACAGATCTGTTTGTCCTCTCAGTCCCACTGCGTAAGAAGGTAGTGCTCTGATTTTATGAAGCACATTATCCACACAAACTAAATTAATATCTATTATTCTTTATAGTTAATTTTGTATTAAAAATATAAGTATCAATGTATTCAATCCCACTTTCTAGAAGAAAATGTAATTAAATAATAATATTTTCTGATATGTGTGTTCCGTTACTGTGTCTACACGAAGGTCATTAATGCCCTGAAAGCTAAATTACAATCTGTCTCCCTTGTGATTTCCCCCAGCCCATGGGCATCTTCTCCATCCTGGAAGAGGAGTGCATGTTCCCCAAGGCAACTGACACCTCTTTCAAGAACAAGCTCTATGACCAGCACCTGGGCAAGTCCAACAACTTCCAGAAGCCCAAGCCTGCCAAAGGCAAGGCTGAGGCCCACTTCTCCCTGGTGCACTACGCTGGCACAGTGGACTACAACATCACTGGGTGGCTGGAGAAGAACAAGGACCCTCTGAATGAAACTGTCATTGGGCTGTACCAGAAATCATCTGTGAAGACCCTGGCCTTACTCTTCGCCAACTATGGTGGAGCAGAAGCAGGTTGGTTCTATGAATCTCATATTTTCACTGATGTACAGCTTACAAAAAGGAATAATAAAAGGCAAAAGGAAAAATCTAAAATCTGTTTTATTTATTTTCAATTTAGCTGAAGCCAGTGGTGCAGGCAAGAAAGGTGCCAAGAAAAAGGGTTCTTCTTTCCAGACTGTCTCAGCTCTTTTCCGGGTACAGTAGAGACTTCACTATTTCCTCCTAAGACAAGGAGTAAACCCACCAATCACTATGGCTTGCTTTTTTTTGGCTTAGTTCTGTTAAAGGATCATGAAGTTCTTGGACCACATTTTACTAGGAATAAATCCAGTGTAATCTACTCATACTCCATTCCACTGAATGCACGGCTTTTCTATTTGCCCACTTGTCCCAGGGTGATGTTTCTAGATGGAAGAATGTCATCTTCCATCAGGGAAGGGTCTAAAGGACTTTAGGAGGTAATGTTGTAAAAGAAATATTGATTGGTGCATTTGGGTTGCATTTCTGTTATGTTTTTAAATTTTCTTCCACTATCCCTCTTGTTTAGACATGTTAGTGTTTATGCATCCTAATATTTTCTCTGTTTTATTTACATGCTTTGAGATGTCTGCTAGAAGCACCTGCTTCCCTCCACTAATTATAGACATTTTTTTATAAATAAGTATACAAATATCAATTAAAAAAAAACAAGGCTGGGCTTCATCTCACCTTACCATACAAGATAAATGTATAATCTAGACATATAAAACTGGTTTTTTTCCTTTTGCTTTTAGTAGGGAAAACACGAAGGTTCTATGTAGAGTGCTCCATATGACCCAACTTTGATGCCCCCTGCAGAATGCTTTCCACTCATTGCCTCATTTATCTCTCTGGGTACATGCTGTGGAAGATGGATATAATTTCTGATAAAGGCATTCCACTAGAGTCAGTGAAATGTATTACAATTCTCTGTTTAAGAGTACAGTATTTTCTACAGATTACTCAGAAGGACTTTATACATTAATAACAGCAAAGATCTGTGGAAAGTCAGAAAATCGGATGCAGAGGGCTTCAGTTCAGGGTTCTGCTCATTTGTGTACATCTCATTTCAAAGAGCTTGATGCTTCTAGCAGAAATTACATTTGCTAATGTCAACTTTTGTCAATGACTCTTCCAGGAGAATTTAAACAAGCTGATGGCCAACCTGAGGAGCACCCACCCCCACTTTGTACGGTGCATCATCCCAAATGAAACAAAAACACCTGGTAAGAGACTTACATGCGCATTGAAAGTTCTCAGTAAGGTGTTACAGAATGTGGTGTGTATTTGTGCTTTGCATTGTTCAGGTGCCATGGAGCATGAACTGGTTCTGCATCAGCTGCGCTGTAACGGCGTGTTGGAAGGGATCAGGATTTGCAGGAAAGGATTTCCCAACAGAGTCCTGTATGCAGATTTTAAACAGAGGTCAGACTTCATCCCCTTACTGGATCACTTCGTCCATCTTGAGTAGCATATTAAATTTAATTTTCTCCTCCTGTGCCTAAAGCCTTCTCTATAGTTTCAGTTTAATAAGTGCTTTTACGTTCTCAACTGTTCTTAGACTCTTTCTTTCCATGTAGCAGCCAGTTGGTCTCAACAACAGACCTCTTTATTTTCACAGAATTATAGAATCATTTAGGTTGGAAAAGACCCTTAAGATCATTGAATCCAAAGCAAATCCTTCCATTTTTTTCCTCAGATACAAAGTATTAAATGCCAGTGCTATCCCAGAGGGACAGTTCATTGACAGCAAGAAAGCTTGTGAGAAACTTCTTGGATCAATTGATATAGACCACACTCAATACAAATTTGGTCACACTAAGGTACAAGATCTGCTTGCTTCAAATACCATGCATTTTTTGTTTGCATGGCTTGAGACTAACACTCAGTTACTCCAGATAGTATGTGAAATGATCCAACAGTGCATGCAAAAGAAATCAATCAAATAATTTTTACTCAACATTTGAATAAATTGAAATTCATTGCCATAGGATGATTTAATTAAGGGTTAAGTGTTCCTAATTTAAGAAAAAGTTGTAGAATAAAAGAATCAAGGGTTAATATAAGTAAAAGCAAAATGTCTGGCTATTATAGTTCCTCAACTGCAGATAATCAGAAGCTTGGAGTTACAAAAGATCTGGCACTACAGATGTCCTTTGTGGTTTTGCACTTTCTCTTAACTTCCCATAGTGCCTGTCAGGGGGGGAAGGGCACATACACTGAAGAAGCACATACACTGCATCTATTTTCATGTTCTTACCCAAGGTGTTCTTCAAAGCTGGGCTTGTAGGCCTCTTGGAGGAGATGAGGGATGAGAAGCTGGCACAGCTCATCACCCGCACACAGGCGAGGTGCAGGGGTTATCTGATGAGAGTGGAGTACCAGAAAATGGTAGAGAGAAGGTAGGATTTTCTTCAAATTAGGTTCACCCTACTTGGCTTATTGTGTCATCATGGTATAAATACTGAATATTAATTTCACTTACCTTTCAGGGAGTCCATCTTCTGCATCCAGTACAATATTCGTGCATTCATGAATGTCAAACACTGGCCCTGGATGAAGCTGTTCTTCAAGATCAAGCCCTTGCTGAAGAGTGCAGAGTCTGAGAAGGAGATGGCCAACATGAAACAAGAGTTTGAGAAAACCAAGGAAGAGCTTGCGAAGTCTGAGGCAAAGCGGAAGGAGCTGGAGGAGAAAATGGTGAAACTGATGCAGGAGAAAAATGACCTGCAGCTCCAAGTGCAGGCTGTGAGTATCGCCAGTGTGTTTAATCCTAACCCTGCTGTGACCATCAAGTTGATATTTACAACTACACTTTCAAAAGACACATAGAAACTACAATTGAAACTACAATTCAGCTCAGTTCACTTTTGATTCTTTAAGCGGTGCTCTTAAAAGTATAACTAGCTTTAATATGGACTGTCAGTATATTACATGGGTGAGACTTTCTATGGTGTATGCTGAGCTCTCTAGCATTTCTCAGAATCACAGACTAACTGTGGCTGGAAGAGACCTTCAAGATCATCTGCTCCAACCATCAACCCAGCACCACCATAATCACTCCTAAACCATATTCCCAAGTGCCACATCCAGACTCCTATTAAACACTTCCAGAGATGGTGACTCTTCCAGCTCCCTGGGCAACTTATTCCGATGCCTGAACACCGTTTCAGTGGATTTTTTTTCTATTACCTAATCTGAACCTCCTCTGGCAGAACTTACAGCAGTTTTCTCTCGTCACTTCACTTGAGACATGGCAGAAGAGACCAACCCTCACCTCACTACAGCCTCCTTTCAGGCAGCTGTAGAGAGCAATGAAGTTCCCTGAGTCTCCTCTTCTCCAGACTAAAAAAACCCAACTCCCTCAGCCACTCCTCATAGGACTTGTTTTTCAGACCCTCCGCTACCTTCATTGCCCTTCTGCTTATATCAGATCAAGAAACTTTTATTTGTAAAATGTTTGTTTTGCTAGTACTTTTTCCCTATGTCTCCAAAACCGAGTGTGCCTCTCCTTACACACACATAATTAAGAATTCTCAGGGCAAATCAGGAGGACATAACTTTCCTCTCATTATTCTCCAGTAGAACAAGATAAATTGTTTCTTTCTGGTTTAGGTGGTGGCTTGAATAGTCCGGGTAGTAACAGACTTTACTATGGTATAATACTGAACTAAGAGGAAAGGAAATCAAATATTCTCACTCGCCCTCCTACATCACTGTACATTACACAAAATCATGTGCTACATCTGTGCTGTTATAATGCTGTGCTTTCTAAATTAAGTCATTCAAAGAATAGAAAAGAGTGAATCCTCCAAGTGATACTATGCAGCATATCTGACATATAGAAAAATCGACATGCCCCCCTTTTTAAAGAGTCTTGACCTGTAAAAAGATGAAAGAATCCACGCGCTGCTAATATTATTATTTTTCTTTCATACTATTTCTGTTAGACAGAAACCTGAGACAAAATATAAAAACTACCACAGGACATCTGTTCCAAAAAAGAAGCCTGGAGGCAGCTCTTTTTCTTCTTAGCTGATGACAGTATCACAGAGAAGAGACAAGGCTGATAGACACTGAGCATTTTGAGGCCAATGTTGTTGAAAGTATAAATCAGAGAGTTACTCCAGAAAGAGAGTAAGGCGAAAAAAGATGTATACAGGAATGGTGTCAGGATAATTGTGTCTACTGTATTTATATGCATCTTGGCATATGGTTGTCACTCAGAACTTCACAAACATGAGAGATATTCCTATGATTAAACCTGAATTTATGCACTTTGTTCCAATGTTTGACATTGTGGGATAATATTAGATTCTGTACCCTGCACAAATATATAAATACTCAGGTCTTGAGGGGGATCGAAAAGGATTTTACTTGGTTTTACATTTAAAACCAGTCTGTTTCAAAACAATATAAAATCAGTTCTATATTATATGTCATTCTACTGGAACATGTATCAAATTTTTAACAGTAAAACTGCTAGGACTCTGAATTATGAAGGTAAGTATCTCAATATTCCCTTCTAAAAAGAGTATCCCTAACAATGGCATTTTCCCACCAGGAAGCTGATGCTTTGGCT
>VXAY01002124.1:807634-829331 GCA_013399855.1 Oxyruncus cristatus | reverse complement strand
ATGGGAGAGGAGGAGGGGGGCGGGAAATGTATTCTTGTCGAATTTTTGGGGTTAATCTTGGCAATATTTGCCCGACAGTGAAGCGCCAGCGGCAGCCGCACGCGACAACATCCCACCATCCCCCCCTCCATCACCACCCCAATCCCGGGACTCACCAAATTCCAGCACCGCATGGATTCAGCCGTTTCCTGCTCTGTGTATAGACTGGAAGATATTTATATTATATATATTTTTGTTCAATGGTTGTTAATAGTAGAATTTTAAGTTATAGTGTTTCTGATTTGACAAGCCAAGTACTGTAAATATTCTCGTATATTCACACTGTATAATGTATACAAAAGGTACAGAAAAAGGTTATAGTTTCTATAGCAACTGAGAGGAGGAAAAAAAAAAAAGAGCTTGTACATGGTTAGGACAACTTTTTTTGTATAGTTCTGCACTGTAGTTGTACCTATTGCACTGAGTTTCAGGCTGTAGTATATTAAACAAAAAAACCAAACAAAAACACATGAGAAATATTGTCCTTTTCAAACAAAGTTGAAAACACACAGGAAAAAAGAAGAAGAAGAAAAAAAAAACAGCATTTCCCTGAGTGCAGCTGGTGTGGGAGATCTCCTGGCACATTCCCAAAGCCACAGAGAAGGTTTTTTGGTGGTTTTTTTTTTTAATAGTATTTTTTTTTTTAATTTATTTGCCTGGTTTGGAAGTGGTGACACTTGACCAGGAAAATAAAGGTTGGCGGGGGGCAGGGGAAATGGGGGGGAGGAGAAATAAAAGTCTCTATAAAACCCCACCTCTTGCTCAGCTGGTCCCGACAGGGCCTCCATGTGGGAGTGTGGGTTTTTTAAAAACAAATCCCTACAGTGAAGTGCCAAGAGGAAGGTGTGTGGTGTGAACAATAAAGGAGAATGTTTGCAGCGACCCAGCTAGCCGTGTCCCGTGCCTTTATTTCGTGTCCTGTGCCCTTATTTCATGTCCTGTGCCTTGATTTTGTGCTCCTGATTTGTGTCCTGTGCCTTTATTTCGTGTCCTGTGCAAATATTTTGTGTGCTGTGCCTTGTTTTCATGTCCTGTGCCTTCTATATCATGCTATGTGCCTTTATTTGTTGTCCTCTGCCTTTATTTCATATCCTGTGCCCTTATTTCGTGTCCTGTGCCTTCTATATCATGTTCTGTGCCTTTATTTCGTGTCCTGTATCCCTATTTCATATCCTGTACCTTTATTTCATGTCCTGTGAGTTTGTGTCCCATGCCACTATTAGGCATCCTGTGCCTTGATTTCATATCCTATGCCTTTATTTCATGTCCTGTGCCTTGATTTTGTGTCCTGTGCCTTTATTTCATGTCCTGTGCCAATATTTTGTGTGCAGTGCCCTGTTTTCAGGTCTTGTGCCTTGATTTCATGTCCTGTGCCCTTATTTCATATGCTGTACCTTTATTTCATGTCCTATGCCTTCTATATTATGTGCCTTTATTTCTTGTCCTGTACCTTTATTTCATATCCAGTGCCCTTATTTCATGCCGTGTGCCCTTATTTTGTGTCCTGTGCCTTCTATATCATGTTCTGTGCCTTTATTTCGTGTCCTCTATCCCTATTTCATATCCTGTGCCTTTATTTCATGTCCTGTGCTTTGATTTTGTGTCCTGTGACTTTGTGTCCCGTGCCACTATTAGGCATCCTGTGCCTTTATTTCATATCCTGCGCCCTTATTTCACATGCCCTGTGCCATTATTTTGTGTCCTGTGCCTTTATTTCATGTCCTGTGCCTTTATTCCATGTGCTGTGCCTAGATTTTGTGTCCTGTGCCTTTGTTTTCTCTCCTGTGCCTTTATTTCTCGTCCCGTGCCTTCATTTCAGGTAACTGGCCTTTTTTTCCGTGTCCTGTGCCTTTATTTCAGCAGAGCTGGGCTTTCCCCTGCCCTGAGTTTGTGCAGTGCGTGTCCCTGCAAAGCTTTTCCACCTCGGGAACGACTCACCTGGTTGCAAAATACCTGCTCTGGGTGTAGGAGCAGGTTTTAATTGCCTGGAGCAGCCTGGGCTGGGATCAGGGCAGGAGCTGGACGGAGTTTTCCTGCTCTGGGGACCCCAAAGCTGCTCCGAGCCAGGACTGAACCCTTGGTCGTTCCACGAGCACCAGGGAGGGAAGGGAGGAAGAAAGGAAGGAAGGAAGGAGGGAAGATGTTGCTGCTGCTTCAGGGGTTTGGTTTTTCCCCCTGGAGCTGAGAAGGTGCCAAGAGCTGCAAGCCCGAACACTTTCAGGCAAAAAGCCGCTGATCTTGGTCACTTTTCTTCCTTTCTTGGAGCAACTCTTTGCCCTGGAGGGCAGCGCTGGGCACGGCTGGGGGAGGAAATCGCTGTCGTAACATCTTTTAAAGCTGCCCAGAATGTTTTTGATGTGCCCGGGGCTCCACTCCTCGCCCGTGCTATTCCATTCCCGGGTCCAGGAGCTGCTCAGCCCCGTATAACCTTCATTTTCCCCCTGGTTTTGTGTCGCTGAACACCCGGAGCAGCCACACGGTCCCCCAGGCACAGCCTGGCCACGGAGCACCCGGGGGATTACGGGCACAACCGAGCTCCAAATCCCCAGTGACCCAAATCCTCGGTGCCCTGAGGCATTGTGCCAGCAGGCACAGCCCCCCCGACTCCCCCACCCCACAGAGGGGGTCGTTCCAGTCTCTTCCAGCATCTCCCACCCCACAGAGAGGGTCATTGCAGACCCCCTGGTGTTCCTCACCCCATGCAGGTGGTCATTCCAGCCCCTTCCATCATCACCCACCCCAAGAGGTGGTCATTCCAACCCCCCTGGTGTCCTCCACCCCATGGAGGTGACTGTTCCAGTCAGTCCAGCATCCCCCATCCCACAGTGATGGTCATTCCAGCCCTTTCCAGCATCCCCCATCCCACAGAGGTGGTTGTTCCAGCCCCCGCTAGTGTCCCTCATCCCATGGAGGTCGTTTTTCCAACCCTCCTGGTGTCCTCCACCCCGTGGAGGTGGCTGTTCCAGCCCCTCCAACATCCCCCACCCCACAGAGGTCGGCATTCCAGCCCTTTCCAGCCTCTCCCACCTCACAGAAGTGGCTGTTCCAGTCCCTTCCAGCATCTCCCATCCCATGGAGGTGGGTTTCCCAGGTCCCCTGGCATTCTCCACCCCACGAAGGTGGTCGCTCCAGCCCCTCCCACATCCCCCACCCCACAGAGGTCGGCATTCCAGCCCTTTCCAGCCTCTCCCACCTCACAGAAGTGGCTGTTCCAGTCCCTTCCAGCATCTCCCATCCCAAGGAGGTGGTTTTCCCAGGTCCCCTGGCATTCTCCACCCCGTGAAGGTGGCCGCTCCAGCCCCTCCAACATCCCCCACCCCACAGAGGTGGCCATTCCAGCCCTTTCCAGCATCTCCCACCTCACAGAAGTGGCTGTTCCAGTACCTTCCAACATCCCCCACCCCAGAGAGGTGGCTGTTCCAACATCCCTGGTGTCCCCTACCCCACACAGGTGGTTGTTCCAGCCTTTCCCAGCACCTCCCACCCCACAGAGGTGGTTGTTCCAGCCATGGACAGACCTGATGAGGTGGGAACACCCACCAGCATCTCCCGTAGGAGTTCTGGGGTGTCTCCCACCTCTTCCCCAGCCCTGTGCCGAGGCCCCTGACCAGTGTTCTCCAACCGCATGGACTGGGACGTGGCTGAACCTGCAGCTCTCTCTCCCCAGCAGCTCCAAGCCCTCTAATTGCTCAGGCCCCAGCTTGACAGAGCATTTACAAAGCACACTTGACTCCAGCCCAGCAATTAAACACCCTCGTAAATCCTGGCCGGGAAAATGAGCCTTAATCGGGGCTTAGGGCTCAGCCAGGTTCCCTTCACCCCTTTCCCAGCTCCAGGGATCACATGTTCTGGCTGCTCCAGAGCCTTCCTTGGGGCTCCACTGGCCCTTCCAGAGCAGGGTCACCCTGAGGGGCCTCTCTGGGGGTTTTGGAACAGCGACATCAGGGGCTTCCTCCCCCTGAGGTTGGTGGCAGAGTCAAGGGAGTCCCAGCTCTCCACATCTCCTTTGGGGTGGAATCTCCAATTGGAGCCTTTTCATCCTTTCCCTCAGGGCTGCTCAGTCTCCCAGGCCCCTGGTGGTCCCTCCTGCATGGAAGTTCTTCCAGAAGAACAAACTAGAAGGGGAACAAACTCGTCCCTCAGTGCCCAGAGCTATGAGAGTCCTCAAAGCTCTGCAGAAAGAGGGAACTCTGAGCACCCTGGTCCAGTGGAAGGTGTGCAGGGTGGAACTGGAGGAGCTTTAAGGTCCCTTCTAACCTTTCAAACCAGTCTGGGATTCTAAGAGAACCATTTTAGAGATGGAAGGGGCTCTGCAGAGACCTGCAACACCTTGTCAACCAGCTCCCTGGGAGCAGGTGCCCACCCTGTGTCCCTCCCCTATCCCTCCATGGGATCTCCCTCACCAAACTGGAAGGCAGAGCCAGGAAACCAGTAACAACACCTGAGCTGCTCTTGACTCCTGGCCAGTCCAGGTGAGGCCATGAGAGGCTGTTTGCTCATTCACAGCCCGGCCAATAATGATTTATTCATGGTGTGCTGGGGGTGCCTTTGTTTCTCACCCTGACAGCTTCCAGAGGTGGAGCAGCACATGAAGGTTAACTCAGACCAAAGTGTTTACTTTCCAAAGAGTTTGGGACAGCCGGGGAACAACAGATGGCAAGAGGCAGCAGCAAGAAGGAGGGAGGGCTCGTGACGCTCGTGGTGTCCAGGAACCTGGGAAGAGATAAACTGGCCAAACACCTGGATCTGGCAGAGCCAGTTCTTATTTTGTGTGAGAAAAGTTGGCATTAATCAGCTCCAACAGGTGACCGATGGTTTCTAGAGACTCTTGCTGAGGCAGCTCTTTGGCCAGGTCAAAGGCTTTCATCCCCACCTCCCGGGCCTGGAATGGGACAGAAGAAACACACAGGGATTGTCAGGAATTTGGCGTTTCTCATGGGTAAATACCTGCCCAGGCTCGGTGGAGGAGCAGCCTGGAGCAGATCCAGGCTGCCTTTTCGAGGTGACCTGTACAAGCTGCTTTACAGGAGAGTCTAAAGCTGCCAGATCTCATATTTAGGATCCAGTGGTGCAGACAGAAGAGATTATTGACCCCAGCCCCCCATCCTGGACATCACCTCCCATCTAAAGTAGCTCATCTGAACATTCCCAAAGCTCTTTCAGGGGAGAAAAAAAAGCTGTATTGACTCAGTCTGAACTAAATCCCTCATTTTCCTCAGCAAGGAACTAAATCATTTCCCTTGGAAGCTCTTCGACGGATTAGACATTCTCACAATTATAAAGCTTTCTCTTCTTTCTAATTTGAATTTGTTTCCTTGTGTCTTCCAAACACTCCCATGGCTGTGGCTTTCTCTGAGACAATGAGGAGACCATTACTATTTCAACACAGTATTTTGCACCATCTGTATTTTCACTTCCCAAAACACAGGCAGGAGAAACTCAGGGTTTTTGAGCTGCATCTGAAGAGAGGGGTCTGATTTCCAGATAGTTTCTCCTCAGCACTTCCTCAAAATCAGTTCTTGGTGAGGCACAGAAGTTACCAGGCACCTCTGGAATTTTCAGCCAGAAAAATACAGGTGTGCAAATTCTAAACTGGTTTACAGGCTGCAACAGAGCCAACCCTGAACTCAGAGGAGTCTGGGATATGAGGCCCATGTCCTGCTT
Source organism: Oxyruncus cristatus (assembly GCA_013399855.1). Classification (NCBI taxonomy): domain Eukaryota; kingdom Metazoa; phylum Chordata; class Aves; order Passeriformes; family Cotingidae; genus Oxyruncus; species Oxyruncus cristatus. Next base: position 823,628 of record VXAY01002124.1, on the reverse strand, counting down.
GCTGTGTGACACCTCACCTAACATCTAAAGGCAGCCTGTGACAGGCAGTGACAGTGCCAGATAGCCCAGGAAAAGGATGAACACAGAACATGGGGATAACTGCAGGACCTGCTGGAGATGGCAGGGAGCAAAACAGCTCCAGAGGGATTGTCAGCCTTGACAGGTCACAGATTCCCAGACTGGTTGGTTTGGGAGAGACCTTAAAGATGATCCATTTCCATCCCCTGCCGTGGGCAGGGACACCATCCACTAGCCCCGCTTGCTCCAAGCCCCGTCCAACCTGGCCTTGGACACTTCCAGGGATGGGGTAGCCACAGCTCCTCTGGGCAGCCTGTGCCAGGGCCTCAAGGAAGAATTTCCCACCCCCAGTATCCCACCTAAGCCGTTCCTTTGAAGCCACCACATGCAGATCTCTGAGGCAGCTCCATGCTCTGCCCCATCCCTGCAGGGCTCTCATGGGCTTGGGAGATGTTCCAGGGCAAAAAGCGTTCCAGGAGACAGGGTAACCCCCAAAAGCACTTGGCCAACCCTTCCAGCCACAACTTACCTTTTCCAAATCCAGGCCCAGGTAGTGGAGCACGGCCAGGGCGTGCAGGACTTGGGTTGTTTCCTCGGGGAGCTGCTGCTGCTCCCTGATCCTGAGCAGGGCCTGCAGCACCCGCGTCGCTTCTTCCCACTGGGCTTTGGCTGCACAGGAATGGAAATATACCATTGGATGGGGGGATTTGGGCGAGGGAATACATTCCAAACTGCCCAGTTAGCTCTTCTAGACATCAGTGTTTCTACTACAAACTTCAACACAGTCTGAGGGTGCTGAGGCCCTGGCACAGCTGTGGCTGCCCCTGGATCCCTGGAAGTGTCCAAGGCCAGGCTGGATGGGGCTTGGAGCAACCTGGGACAGTGGAAGGTGTCCCTGCCCATGGCAGGGGGTGGAATGGGATGAGTTTTAAGGTCCCTCCCAATCCAAAGCAGTCTTGGACTCTGTGATTCCACGATCCCAGCTCCATGCACATTCCATGCCCATGAACAGAACTCTTTTCATCAGTCAGTGATCGTGTTGATCAGCCTTTTGTGAGGATGTGGAGTCACAAAAACTGCAGGAGAAGAACAACTTTCCTACTCCTCTCACAACAAAGACAGTCTTCTGTTGCCCTGCCTTGGTGTGGTTCCTTCTTCGGGAACTCCCCATGGAGACAGTGCCAGGAAATGAGATTCACAGAAATGTTCCTCTTAGAAGCACAGAATCCCGGACTGGTTTGGGTTGGAAGGAACCTTAAAGCTCCTCCTGTTCTACTAGAGACACCTTCCACTAGACCAGGTTGCTCTAGTGCAGTCCTCTCCAATCTGGCCTTGGACACTTCCAGGGATAGAAATGCCCTTCCCTGACAATATCCCAACTAGCACAGATGGTAGAAAGGAGACAAAAATCAGAGTCTGCTCTGGCTTCAGTGGAGCTTGTGGTAGTACCAGGCTCATCAATGCTTTAGGCACATTTATGTCCCACTGAGAGACCCCCTCGGCCTCTCTCCTGTGAATATTCTCCTGATTAACACATCCAATTATCAGGACAGGCTCTTCCATGGAGCACCAATCTGCTGCTCCAGGAGAGAGCTGTAACCCCACCTAAAGGAGGGGAAATGTCACCTTCATCATTAAAGGGAGGTGAAGGAGCTGCAGAGAAATGAGAACGTTCAAGTCTCAAGTTGCACCAGGGGAGGTTTAGATTGGATATTAGGAAAAAAATTTGTCATGGAAAGGCATGTAAAGCATTGGAACAGGCTGTCCAGGGAGCTGGTGGAGCCATCGCCCCTCGAAGTATTCAGGAAACGTGTGGATGTGGCACCTGGGGACATGGGTTAGGGGTGAAGCTGGCAGTGCTGGGGGAATGGTTGGGCTCGGTGATCTTAAAGGTCTTTTCCAACCCTAATGATTCCATGATTCTGTGAAGTGGAATCAAATCCTGAAAGGCAAAATCTTGCTGCAGTCACTTCCAAGGGTGCTGAGAAAGGGAGTATGTGGACAGAGAGGGCAAAGCTGCTGTGCCTCCATGGAAAACCCTCATTCCTGAAGGCGCCTCGTGGCATAACCCACTGAACACCAACACCTGAAACACCCAGAATTCCCACTGAAGTCGGTCTCTGGGAATGCCACACCAACCCTAACACTGTGAACATGATCTGTAGGGCGAACAGATTCTTCCAAACCCCACTTTCCAAGTGGTTCTTGGGCAACAGCAGCTCTTACTCATCCTGTCCTCGGCCACCTCCTCGTCCTCGGCCCACGGAGCCGCCTCGGCCCGGGCCTGGAGCCACCGGAGCCGTGCCTGGTGCTCCTGCAGTGAGCTCAGCAGCCAGGAATGCCACAGCCTGGTCACCTGGCAGGAAGCACAGGAATTATTTCACTTGTGTGGGTACCTGGTATTCCTTGTTCTCCAAACAATGACTCGGGCACAGCCTCTCTGCATGCCGGCGGGTCACTGAGCCACGGATGTTCCACGCCGGGATCTCCCGCTCAGCCCCAGCTGGGACCTCATTTCTCCACCTGAGCACTGATTTTAACCAAACCAACGCAGCCAAAATGTTCACCAAAAGTAGAGTTTGGGGGTGGATTGTGCAGCTCCCAGAGCTTCATTTCCACAAAAGTTGCTCTAAACAAATGAAAGCTCGTTTCCCCTCCCCCCTCCCCCCCAGTTATTAAAACAATTAGGTAATTAGATAATTCAGTTAGATAATTATCAATTAGATAATTCAGTTATTAAATCAGTTAGATAATTATTACTTTCCTTGCTTGATCAGTCTATTCTGAGAATCTTTTATCAGTGTGACTTTTCATTGATTCCCAGCATTAATTTTAGGTGGTTTGTGTCCTGCTCTTCCCTGGCTTTGGAACCTCCTTGGAGACCCTCTCTCCTTTAACATCTGGCACAAGGAATTTGAAGGCAAAGCTGATTTTTGACAAGTATTTGGCTGCCCAAACTGACGACAATTTAATTAACAACCCTGAGCACAGGATTAAAGTCTCCTGCTTTTAACTTGGAGAATTATTTAAGTATGAAATGGGTTTCTACGATTGAGGCTAAAAGGTTTGATGTGATCACCAGCACACTGATTAAAAGTTGGGAAAACATTGGAAGGAGCCCCCCAAAAACCTGAGGAATGACGGATTTGGTTCTACCAACCTCAGCGTAGAGTGAGTTTGCCACATCCATTTTATTCTGGCGGAGGAAAATGTTGGCCATGTGGAAATACCCTCCAGAGACCTCAATGGCATCCACTCCAAAGGCAGAAGTAGCAAGATAAACCTGAAATCAACGTTAAACACACAAAAAATAACTCCAGAAGTTTATTGTTCCTGTCAAAGCTGGGAAGTTTTTCCTTACAGATTAATAATACTGCAGGTTGTTCAGGTTTTGTTGTGTTGCAAGGGTCAGTTGTACCTGCTTGGGATTGGAAAGCATGGTGCCAAAACGCTGGATTTTGGGGTTATGTAGAGGAATGAGGTATTAAAAAACTGGATTTGGGGGTTTATCCATAGGAGTGAGGTACTAAAAAGATGTGTTTTGGGGTTGATCCATAGGAATGAGGTATAAATCCCTGGATTTTGGGGCTATCCACAGGAATGAGATATTAAAAGCTGCATTTTGGGCTTTATCCATAGGAATGAGGTACTAAAAAGGTGTGTTTGGGGAATGAGGAATAAAAACTATATTTGGGGTTCTGTAAAGGATTGAGGTATTAAAAAACTGTATTTGGGGGTTGTACAGATGAACCAAGTACTAAAAAGCTGTATTTTGGGGCTGAACCACAGGAATGAGGTATAAAAGCTGTATTTGGGGGTTACCCATTAGAATGAGGTCCTAAAACGCTGCAGTGTGGGGTTATCCACAGGAATCAGGTCCTAAAAAGCTGCATTTTGGGGTTATCCACAGGAATCAGGTCCTAAAAAGCTGCATTTTGGGGTTATCCATAGGAATAAGCTGCATTTTGGGGTCAATCCATGGGAATGCAACACTCCAATCCCCCCTTTTCCTGGGCCAGAGGAATGTGTTCCCCTCAATTCAGGGTAGGTTTCCCACCTCTCCCCATGCCTGTGCTCATCCCACCTCTCCCAAATCCCACCCTGCTGCCTTCCCAGCCCTGCTGGAGCCCCTGGAGCTGGGATTGGGAAGGTACTGGTGCATTCCAGCTATTCTGAGCTGGCGTGTGAATCTCAGCAGATCCCAGACATGCAGCCAAATGTCCCAGCAGCTCCTGGGCTGCTCCAACATGGAACAGCCACTTGCTAAGAGCAAAAAACTCATTGCCTGGTGCCATTTCAGGCAGCACATTTAGGACTCTTAAAAACAAGAAGACATTTTGGGAATGTCCCAAGATTCCCTTTGTGGGAATCTCAAATTCCCAAAGGGTTTATAGCGTAAGAAAAGACTGGGTTGTGTCTGTTAGAATGGAAAGGGTCTAATTCCTGGCCCTCATCCCTGACACTCACACAAAGCCACTATCAAATACCCCAGGAGTGGCGAGCCATCACTCGGCACAGGATAATTTTAGTCACCATGGGACAGAAATAGGATGTGGAGAAGTTCATCTGGCTTTGGAGGATCAAATGGCAGGCAAAACATCCCCAGGCACACAGTTGGCAACCCCCACCTCCAACGCAACAAACTGTCCTCGTGGCTCGAAAGGCTGAACTGGGGAAATTCTACCCTGAAATTGGGTGATTGAACCAGATACTGAAAGAGTTAAATAAGGTATTAATTAAATATTAGCTGAAGATCTGGGAAAGCACTGAGGGAAAGAATAGCCAAAATACAAATTATCTGTGGGATGAAAAGTGACAACATGAGTTTGAGGCACGAATGTCTGGGCATCTCGGCAAAGCTGATGGATAAATTTGAAGGGAGAGGAGGAACGTGACAAGGACACAAGGAATGTGACAAGGAATGAAACAAGGAGCGGCTGAGGGAGCTGGGGGGGCTCAGCCTGGAAAAAAGGAGGCTCAGGGGGGACCTTCTGGCTCTGCAACTCCCTGACAGGAGGTGGGAACAGGGGGGGTCAGGCTCTGCTCCCAGGGAACAAGGGACAGGGTGAAACGACCTCAAGTTGTGCTAAGGGAGTGTCAGATTGGATATTAAGGAAAATTCCTTCACAGAAACGGTGGTCAGGCACTGGCACAGGCTGTCCAGGGCAGTGGTGGAGTTCCCATCCCTGGAAGTGTTAAAAAAACCTGTGGATGTGGCATTTGGGGACACAGTTTAGGGGGAATGGTTGGACTCGATGATCTCAGAGGGCTTTTCCAACCTCAGTGATTCCATGATTCTCTGTCACTTCATGGGAACAGGGATAACTGGTAAAACCCAGCTTTGGCTCCCCCATGGACACACCAGTGTCTTAGATCCATCCAGTTCAGGTTTTTGGGATGGGAACCCTCTCAGGTTCCCATATTTGCCCGCTGGGGTTTCCATATCGACCCGGAAGGAGGGAAGGAATCAAACCCAAGGTGTTCCTGTATTTCAGGTGACTCACATCAGTGGCCAGGTGATACAAAGCCTGGTCAAGGTTTCCTTGAGCGACACAGAATAGCCCCAGCCCACGGTGTAAGCTGGACTGGACAGCAGCAGGGCAATCTGGGGTCTGCAGGACGATCCACTCGGCCTCAGACAGGTACTTGGATGCCTGTCGGAGGTTCCCAGTGCCTGGAATGACATGTGGAAAAAAGCACAGAGATAAGAAGGATAAAGAGCATTTTTTTAATCTGGATCCTGCCTGCTGTCCCTTTGGGTAGTTTGATGTGGAGATGGAGTTTGTGGATTCCCCACTTCTCTCCCAAGTGCTCCTGAGCTGCCCATGTGTCCAAAGGCTCATTTACACCCAGGCTGGGGGTCGAGAGCTACAAGAGGAGCCAGAAACCACAGAATCCCAGGATGGTTTGGGTTGAGAGGAATCTTAAAGCTCATCTTATTCCACCCACTGCCACGGAATAAAATCCCAGAATCCCAGGATGGTTTGGATTGGGAGGGACCTTAAACCCCATCTCATTCCACTCCCTGCCATGGAACAAAATCCCAGAATCCCAGGATGGTTTGGGTTGGGAAGGACCTTAAAGCCCATCCAGTCCCACCCCTGCCATGGGGACACTTTCCACTAGCCCAGGTTGCTCCAAGCCCTGTCTAACCTGGCCTTGGACACTTCCAGGGATGGGGCAGCCACAGTTTCTCTGGGCAACCTGTGCCAGGGCCTCACCACCCTCACGGTCAGAAATTCCTTCCCAATATCCCAGTCTAGATCAACTCTCTTTCATCTTAAAACCAATCCCCCTTGTCCTGTCCCTCCACCCCTTGTCCCCAGTCTCTCTCCAGCTCTCTTGGAGCCCCTTCAGGCACTGGAAGGGGCTCTAAGATCTCCCTGGAGTTCCCCTTCCCCAGGGTAACCCCTCCCAGCTCTCCCAGCCTCTCCAGAGGGTTTATTGCCCTCAGTATCTCTGGAACACGTGTCCCAGACAGGTTCACTCCATGACTCGCACATTATCACACTGGAATTACTCATAGGAATTTTTTTCCCCTGCTCTCACCACACCATTTAGGACGAGCCCTGAGCCAGCGGCGGGGCATTGTGTGCTCCTGGAATGGCAGTGATTTACAGGGAACTCTCAGCCCTTTGCCCGTGGCCAAGCAGAGCAGCTCCCATGCCCTAATTTGCCGTGTTTTCCAAAGCACACAATGAGGAAAAGCTCTGCTCAGGCAGAGCAGGATTTGTGAATGGACTGGGGCGTTCCTGGGGTGCAACGGCCTCAGAAAAAAACGTTCCCTGAGATAAAAAGCACAGCCACGCACCCTCGGGAATGTGATGCTTCTGAGAGTCACCCGAGGTCACAGAGGTAAAGAGCAGACTTTCATTCGGCTTCTCTTGTGGGACTTAGGGGAGAGGGAGTGAACATTCCAGTTGCTTTCATTGATTCTCTTCCCCAGACCCACAGAAAGGGGGTGTGAGGGGGGTGTGTGTGTGGCACTTCTCAAATCTCCCTGCAACGCCCTTGAGGCAGAGCAGGGCACAGAGCCTGCCCTTCCCTGATAAATGGGAAAAGGAAACCAGAAACCTGACCCCAGGGAGGCCTTGCCCTTGCCAGGGGTTGGATTCAGACAATGCTCACCTGTGGAGGCCTCGGCCAGGAGGAGATAAACGGGCACCAGTTGCACGGAGCTCCAGCCGAACATGTGGGCACTGAAGCGAAGGGCCTGCAGGGCTGCAGGGAGGGCTTCCAGGGCCTTCCCTTCCCAAAGGAACCCCTGGGCAGTGCTGAAAGCCACCTCCACGATGGACTTCTGCAGGGAAACACAGGGCAGGGTAGGGGGAGAAAAGAGAAGGAGAGAGATAATCACAGAATCACTGGTTTGGGTTGGAGCGATCTGAAAATCCATCTTGTTCCATCCCCTGCCATGGAATAAAATCATGGAATCCCAGACTGGTTTGGGTTGGAGGGACCCTAAAGCCCATCCTATTCCGCCCCCTGCAATGGAATAAAATCATGGAATCCCAGACTGGTTTAAGTTGAAGGGACCTGAAAGTCCATCTCACTCCACACCCCGCCATGGAATGAAATCACAGAATCAATGGTTTGGGCTGAAGGGACCTCGAAGCCCATCTCGTTCCACCCTCGGCCATGGAATAAAATCATAGAATCTCAAATTAGTTTGGTTGGAGGAGCCTTAAAGCCCATCTTGTTCCATCCCCTACCATGGAATGAAATCATAGAGTCCCAGACTGGTTTGTGTTGGAGGGACCTGAAAGCCCATCTCATTCCATCCCCTGCCATGGGCAGGGACACTTTCCAACAGCCCAGGTGGTTACAATTGCACAGCCTCCTTTTAAAATCAAGTTTTCAGACTCTAAAGCAGTGATTGTAATGCAGTTTGTGACTGTAATTAATAGGCAGACATTAAAGCTGTCATATTAGAGCATATTAGAGCATATTAGAGCTTGGCTTCATTCCTGCTCCAAGCAGGAACAGCTTTGGCCATCCTTGTAGGTCATGTGGTGTCTTCCAGGATGAAGAATTCTTTACTGCTCCTGACAAGGGCTCATAAGGCTGAGCAATAAAAGCTGTGAAGCACAGAAAATGATCATCACAAGACCAGAGCAGAGATCAGACAACGGGGCTCCGCCGGGCTCTGCCAGGAACGCTGCTGACTCAGAGGCAGCGGAGCAGCTCCGGCGGTGCCAGCCGGGCACAGCTCCAGCTGCCGGAGCCAGGGAGCCAGGAGAGAGCTCCTCACACGGCGTGCAGCTTCATCCCACCCTCTCCTGGCCAGCTCTGGGCTGGTGCTTTGGGTGCAGGGGCTGGAAATGGGTCAAAATCCGAACGTGTTACACACGGAAAATTCACCACCAGGGTTTGTGGGGCAGCAGCGTCTGGGTTTGTTGTCAGAATCCGTAAGTTATCCTGTACTTATCCATGTCTAGCTCCTCCCTGCCTTTTGCTGCTCCTGCCAGTCCATACCAGTTGGTCTTTTCACCCTTTGCAGCATCTGCTGTGACCCCCCAGCTCCACAAACATCTCCATCCAAATGCTGCTCCCTGCCAGTAGTGTGGATGCTGTGCCCTCACAGCAAAAAAGAGCCAGGATCCTTGGAGAATCCCAGAATGGTTTGGATTGGGAGGGACCTTAAAGCTCATCTCGTTCCACCATGGGCAGGAACACCTTCCACTAGACCAGGTTACTCCAAGCCTCATCCAAGCCAGTTCCAAACACTTCTCCATCAGCTTTTCCCACCAGTGGTGCTGCATAAAAGCTGCCTGGGAAGCAGTGGGGTGGGAGGAAAGCTGCCTGGGAAGCTGTGGGATGAGAGGGAAGCTGCTGGGAAGCAGTGGGATGGCAGGGAAGATGCTGGAGAGCCCTGATAAGTCAGTGAGGCCCTGACTCTCCCTGGGCACCACAGAAAATACCATTTCTCCTCTTTATTACCTTCTGCCTCCAGCTGGGGCTGAGCTGGGCAGAGAAACCATTCCCAGGGCTCCTGGAGGCCAGGCATTTTGCTGAGCATCAAGTGCTCAGAGTGAGGCAGAGAGGGTCATGCCAGGGGTGAAGGAGCAGCTCAGGGACAGGGAAGCTCCAGAACAGCCCGGGAGCGTTTCCTGGAGATCCTGGCTGAGGTAAAGAGACACTGGTTTGGATAAATGAGAGCTTCAAAGAACACAGCCCAGAGCAAGAGCCCCCTGCCAAGAGCTGGAAAACACAGCAGCCATCCCTGAGCTACCAGAATACGGAGAGGGAAAAGGAAGGTTTTCCAGAGAAGTCGTGGCTGCCCCATCCCTGGAAGTGTCCAAGGCCAGGTTGGAGCAACATGGGCTAGTGGAAGGTGTCCCTGCCCATGGCGGGAGTTTGGAATGATGGTCTTTAAGGTCCCTCTCAACCCACAGCAGCCTGGGATTCTATGAAACCCAAACTGTATTCAGGGAGCACGTGGTGCCCAGGGGAAAGCCAGGACACGCTTGGGGCAGCAACAGGAAAAGCTGGTATTTCTCAGGCTGCTTTTTTTGTCTGTGCCAGGCTGGTGCAACCAGCAGGGCCCTGGCGCGTGGGCACAGCCCAGATTGGCATCTGGGAGGGCCTGGAGATCAGGATCATGCCTTTTTTTTTTACTCCTTGTCGATGGGATCATCTCTGCTTCCCAAGAGTGAACTATCTGAAACATCTGCAGAGCTGGGTGTTGGACTCTGGCACAGCTTCCAGGAGGAGAAGGAAGGGCAGGAGGCAAGAGGAGCCCTGAAGCCCTGAACATTTTCTACCACAGTTCCAAGCCTTGGGGGATCATTCCCTTTGGCCCTGAACAGCCCTGGGGGGATCGTTGGATCATTCCCTTTGGTCCTGAATGGCCCTGGGGGGATTGTTCCCTTTGGCCTTCAACAGTCCAGGTGGGATCATTAGATAGTCCTTTGGTCCTGGACAGCCCTGGAGGGATCACTGGATCATTTCCTTTGACCTGAACAGCCCCGGGAGGATTGTTCCCTTTGTCCCTGGCCTGGTTTTCCCCCTTTCACACAGCCCCACACCCCCAGCCCTGCTCACTTTGGGCTCTTTTCATGTGAACTGTAATTAGAGGTTTCTCTGAACTGCCCCCACACAGTTTTTTGGGGGGTTTGGGAGGCCAAGGACCTCAGCGCTGCTTCAGGTGGGAGCAGGGGGGTTGGGAACATGCTCAGTGTTCAGTGCCACATCCATTATCCACTCCCAAACTCATGGTGTGCCTGGAGAAAGGAGGATTTAGTGAGGAGGGAAGGTCCCATCAGCTCAGGCTGTGGCTGGAGCTCTGCCGGGGCTGGATCCTCTGGGATCTTTTCCCATGCCCAGGGGCTGTGGGGAGCTGACATCACAACATCACACAGGCAGGTGAGGCTCTTCTCTAAACAGAAACTTGGAATTCTGTCAGTTTGGAGGTGCTGGCTGCAGGCACCCCCAAGGCTACGTTGACAGCAGCAGATTTCTATCAACAAAGCTCTGGAACCCAGACGAAGAATAGGAATGAAACTCCTCACTCCTGGCTCCCTGCTCCCGGAGCCACTGGGCATTGGGATGTGCCCAAACTTCCCTGTGTCCTGGCTGGGGCTGGAGCTCTGTGTTTTCTAAACAAACACTGTGCAGGAGGGGGAGAAGTGCAGCAGAAATGTTCAAAAAACACCAAACCCATGGGCAGGCTTTGGGCACAAATTTTTTGCTCTGGTTATCATCAGACTGCAGAGCTTTCCCCCTCAGCTCCAAAGGCCTTTTCTCATGGAATGCCAGACAGGTTTGGGTTGGCAGAGACCTTAAACTCATCTCATTCTGCCCCTTGCCATGGGCAGGGACACCTCCCACTATCCCAGGTTGCTCCAAGCCCCGTCCAACCTGGCCTTGGACACTTCCAGGGATTCAGCCACAGCTTCTCTGGGCAACCTGTGCCAGGACCTCCCCCCACCCTCAGAGGGAAGAACATTTTAAAGCATTTTGCTGGCTCTGGAAGAGGAATGTGATGCAGCCAGTGAGACAGAGCACTAAATAACCTCCCCCTTTCCCAGATCCTCTCAGCCAGGCCAGGCCCAGCCTGGCTGCCCCAAACCCTGCTGGGCACAAAGGCGCTTTCTCACTCTCTTCCTCTTCTCACCTCTCCCTCTCTCTGGGAGAGCCACCAGGTCACCAAGGGATTTCCAGAGTCTCCCTCAAGAAGGCAAACTGTTGCAGCAAAGAAGGAAGGCAAAGTGTCCCAGCACGTCCTGTTCCCAGAACCTATTTTATTTAACCAGACAAAGGTCAAAGAACAGACATTGTTAAGGGTTGTTAAAAGGCCCATTAAAGTCTCTCCTTTGAAGGAGACTCGGTCTGCAGTCCCTGCCTTCCCAGGCTGAGCCAGGTGAACCCCAACCCAGAGCAACTCCCTCTCCTCCTCCAGCCCTTCCTGCTGGCTTTCTCTGCCCCCAATTAACCTAGCTGATTACCTTCCAGCTAATCAAGGAGCACTTCCTCCAGCTGGCACTCACGTGGCTCTTGGGATGCGTAAGGGGTGATTTGAGTTGTTATAAAGTCAGTGATGTAACCACAGGGCTCAATAGAGGGGGAGTTCCTTGGAACAGCTTCAAGCAGTTCTGGGTGGAAAAAAATCCTGCCACACCCCCTGTGACACCGATTTGAACCTTCCCTGCAGACTTTATAAAGGATCAACTTCAGCAGAACCTGGAACTGAGGAGGTTTGGCATTTTCTGGGCCACACTGGCCCGACACACCTTCTGTGGACTTTGCTCTGCAGGCTCACGTGGGATTTTCAGCCAGACAGGAGTTTCCAAACCAGCCTGGGCTGTCACTGCCCGGTGCCTGTAAAACTCAGAGGAATCTGATGCCCAAAGCCTGTCACGAGCTCTCCCCAAGCAGCACTTTTGCCTTCACAGGTCCCCACCCCCAACCTTTGGAACTGAATTTAGAATTCCTCTTTCTGGATTCTCCCAAGAAACACAACAGCAATGAGCTGCTCACCAAAGCCCCACACCTGGGCCAGAAACACCTTGGAAATAATAATAACTCATGGCAAATCCACAAGATTCCTGATGTTCTTCTCCATGGCTGGATTGTTCCCAGCTCAGTCTGCTGCCCCTTTACTCCAGGACTGGGAGTTCTGCAATTACAGAGGGAGAATTTATTTCCGGGGGGAGGGTTTTCAGGAGCAGATGCACCTGGGTGGGGTGTTTTAGCAACACTGTGGGGCAGCAGCTCCTGCCACCCCATAAACAGAGAGAAAAAGAGCTGCAAACCACCGGGGCTGGGCAGGAGCTGCACATCTGCACCTCCCCCGGGGCCCCACGGGAGATAAAAGGCTGCACTTAGTGGGAAAGAGCATTCCAGGGCCAAGCTGGGCAGGTAAACAAAGGGAAGGGACTTGATTTCTTTGCCCCCCCTGCTCTAGAAACGGGGATTCCCTCCTTTCAGACAGCCTGGAAGAAGCAGGATCCCGGACTAACCAGGGAGACGGATCACCTGGCCAGCGTGGAGAGCCAGGATTGTGCTGCCTCAGGAAGATCAGGACTTGGAGTGAGGGCTGTGGAAAAGGCTGGAGGCTTGAGAATCACACAGAGGGTGCTTCCACTCCCCTCACTGCTGAGGTTTTGTTTGAAAAAACAACCCCCACGTTGCAATCAGGCACAAAATCACCCGAGGCAGTGCCTGTTGCCTTTCTTGGGAGCATCCAGAGAGAGGAATTCTAAAGGAGTGAAGGCAAAAGTCCTGCTCTGCTTTAGGCAGCAGATTCCTCTCAGTTTTATGGGAATGGGCAGTGACAGCCCAGGCTGTTTTGGAAGCTTCTGTGTGGCTCCAGGTGAGCCTGTAGAGCCCAGTTTAGGTAGGGAGAGGAGCTGGAATGAACCTCCCTTGGAGCACTTTGAAGTGGTGTTTGCTCTGCTGCACCCACCTGCCTCCTCAGCAGCTGCTCCTTGCCGTGTTTTCTATCCCTTTCCGAGTGGAAGCAGGACTGGGGTGGGCTGAGCAGGGGGCAGATCTTCTCATGGATGCTGTTCCAGTCAGCCCCCTGGTGAGAGGCATCGCTGCCAAAGGGGCACAGCCAGAGTTTTATCCATCTTGGAGGTGGTGTGAAGGAAGATTATCCCCTGCTGGGCCTTCTGGACTTTCCCCACAGGAATCCCCCTCCACCTCCAGCCCTTGGGCTGCTCACAGGGCACATGATATTCCCAGATGGAAGCACAGCTCTATCCTGCCAAGCCCCCGTGGTGCTCTATGTTAAAATCCTTGTTTAAATCACTCCCTGAACTCCCGGTACAGTCAAATCCCTGGATTCCAATCCCGTGGACACAAAAACCCCCCAGCCAACCCAACCCAGGTCACTGTGGGAGCAGGGAATGCTCAGTTTTTATGGGAGTACTCCAAGGGCCGTGTGGGGGATGTTTGGGACACCCCAGAGCTCCTGGATTTGCTCCCTGTCCAATGCTGGGAGCAAGCAGGAATGTTCCAGGTGAGCAGGACCACTCCAGCTCCTGCTGCCTCCCTGCTCAGCTCCATGTAGGGCCCTCTCCAGGCTCCCTGGTTCCATCCCAGTCTGGTCCTTGCCTCCTGAGCTCTGTCCCAGGTCTCATCCCTGCCATCCTGTCTCCATCCCTGTGTCCCAGGCCTTTTCCTGGGGCTGTCCCTCTGTCCTGAGCCTCATCCCAGGGATAATCTCTGCCTCTTGCCTGTGTTCCAGACACATCACAGGCTTTGCCCGTGGCTCTCAGTCCTTGTCCTGGGCCTGTTCCTGCCTCCCCAGTTTTATCCCAGGCCTTCTCCCTGCAGCCTAAGCCTCATCCTGGGGCTGGTCTCTGCCTCCTGCCCTGTCCCTGCATCCCAGATCCTGTCCCAGGCTTTGTCCCTGGCTCTCAGCCCTTGCCCTGGGCCTGGTTCCTGTATCGCAGATCCCATCCTGAGCCTTCTTTCTGTGCCCTGATCCTTATCCCAGGCTTTCTCCTCATGTCCTGAGTGTTCTCCTGGGCATGCTCCTGCCTCTTGTGTCTCGTCCTGGGCATGCTCCTGCCTCTTGTGTCTCGTCCTGGGCCTTTCTCCATGTGTCCCGAGCCCCATCCTGGGGCTGGTCCCTGTCTCCTGCCATGTCCCAGGCCTGTTCCTACTTCCTGGGCCTTCTCTCTGTGTCCTGAGCCTTATCCTGGTCTTTCTCCCCATGTCCTGTGCCTCATCCTGGGACTAGGCCCGGCCTCTTTCCCTGTCCCGTGGGCCTCATCCTGGCCCTTCTCCCGGTGTCCTGGGCTCCACCCCAAGGCCAATCCCTGCCTCCTGCCCTGTCTGGGCCCGATCCTGCCTCCTGGGCTTTCTCCGCGTGTCCTGGGCCTTCTCCTGGACCTGTTCCTGCTTCCTGTGTTTCATCCTGGGCTTTTTCCCAGTGTCCTGAGCCTTATCCCAGGCTTTCCCCTCATGTCTTGAGCCTTCTCCTGGGCCTTTTCTGTGTGACCTGAGCCTTGTTCTGGGGCTGGTCCCTGACTCTTGCTTTGTCCCACACCAGTTCCTGCCTCCTGCGCTTTGTCCCCGCCTCCAGCACCTCATCCTGGGACTAGTCCTGGCCTCTTGCCCTGTCCCGTCCTTCTCCGTGGGCCTCATCCTGGCGCTTCTCCTGGTGTCCTGGGCCCCATCCTGAGGTCAATCCCTGCCCTCTCATCCTGCCTCCTGGGTGTCTTGAGCCTTCTCCCAGGCTCTCTGCCTGTGTCCTGAGCCTGGTCCTGCGTCCTGAGCCTGGTCCTGTGCCTGTTCCTGCCTCTTGTGTCTCATCCTGAGCCTTCTCTTCGTGTCCTGGGGCTGGTACCAGGCCCATACTTGCCTCCTGGCCCTTCTCCCTGTCTCCCTCCTACGTCCCGTCGCTGCCTCCCGCCCGTGCCTGCCCCCAGCTGCGGCGGTCCCTCACCAGTAGCGGACGAGGCGGCAGCGCGGGCAGAGCCGCGGGGCTCGGCGGTTCCCGCACAGTTCGCAGCGGGGCCGCCCCGCCATGGTCGGCCTTGTCCGCTCCCTCCGCCCGGGAGCGTCCCGCGTTGCCACGGCAACGCTTCCGCCGACCCGCAGGCATTCGGAGTCAGTTTTTCCCTCCCAGTTCTCTCCACCAGAAGTCTAAAAGCTGCTACCTGTACGCGTAATATTCCTCTGTGGGATGAGTTCTGTTTGTAAGATGTGGGAATGCTATTTTTGTATCCCTTCAAAAATCCTGAACTGTTTCCGGTCATTCTGACAGCTACTCGGTTTGAATGTCTACGTTAATACTGCGCCCAGATTTTCCTCAA
Organism: Oxyruncus cristatus; assembly: GCA_013399855.1. Lineage (NCBI taxonomy): Eukaryota > Metazoa > Chordata > Aves > Passeriformes > Cotingidae > Oxyruncus > Oxyruncus cristatus. The sequence continues at coordinate 808,341 of VXAY01002124.1, read as the reverse complement.
ATGTAATTTTACTCATTTCTTGTACCTCTTAATTCTGCCTTTGACAAAGGCAAGGTCACAAGCATTTTTATGTCAATTAGTGTTCTGTGACCTTTCATCTGAGATTAGTGATTTCAACAAAGAAATAGAGAAACGATTTCAAAGTACTTGTGGAAGTGAATGAAACAGTCTACAGTGTTTTATTTGGGAAACTAAAACAACTGTTAGCACGTGTGGAAGAGAGTGATAAAAGCGAGAAAGAAGACGAGACGAGACTGGGTTTAGGCCTTGAACCAGGTCCAGAAGGAAGGAAAGCGTGTCAAGAGGCAAACCAAGCAAATCGAGGGGGGAAATGGGGTGAAACAGGAGAGAGTATCCTTGAATCTGTAATTAGGAAGTTGTCTAAATTGATGAAACCTATGCGATTCAGGGTGCGTCCTGGGGAATCCTTCCAGACACACCCTGCGCTGCAATAAACGTGTGTACTTTTTTTGGCTTTATTTCCTCAGAACGAAGTCTGGAGAGCCGCTTCTCCGGCTTTTCGGGGTGAAGTCCGCGAGCGTCGGCGTTGCCAAGGCAACACTTCCGGTGCGGGCAGCAGGTAGACCCTTCACTTCCGGCGGGCGGGTCATGGCGGAACCGGGAAAGGGGAAGGGGGAGAAGAAGGAGAAGGAAGACGCGGAGGACGCGGCGGCGCTGGCGGCCGAGCGCCGGGTGCGGGCGTGGGC
>VXAY01002124.1:751537-806459 GCA_013399855.1 Oxyruncus cristatus | reverse complement strand
GGCGAGGCCCCCCATGAGAGTCCCCAGTGTGAGCGGATGGGGTGGCCCTGGTGTGAGGGGACAGGGAGGAGCCGGGAGAGACCCGGGAATGAGGGGATGGGACGGTCCAGGTGGGGGGCAGGAGCAGGACAAGAGAGGGCAACGTCCCATGTGGGGGTCCCCAGCGTGAGGGAATAGGGGGGAGCTGGGGGGTACCTCGGGTGTGAGGGTATGGGGGAAAACTTGGGGGGACACCAGGTNACACCGAGTGTGAAGGGATGGGGTGGCTCCAGGAGGGTCCCCCCACCGAGTGAGGGGACAGGGAGGAACTGGGGGGACCTAGGAATGAGGGGACAGGGTGGCCTTCAGGTGGGGGGTGTAAGGCAAGAGAGGATGAGGCCCCTGTGAGGGTCCCCGGTATGAGGGATGGGGGACTAGGGCGGTGTGGGAGGGGATGAGGTAGCCCCGGGAGGGTCCCTGGTGTGAGGGGACAGGGAAGAACTGGGGCGGCCCTGGGGTGGGCGGTGTAAAGGCAAGAGAAGGATGAGGCCCCTTTGGGGGTCCCCACTGTGAGGGGACAGAGTGGCCTCGGGAGGGGGCCCAGGCCTGAGGAGATTTGGGGGACATGGGCATGAGGGGATGTGGTGGTTGTGGGGGCCAGGTGAGGGAGGATGTCCCTGGCATGAGGGGACAATATGGCCCCCTTGGGATGGCCCCAGAGCCCAGGTATGAGGTGACAAGGTGGTCCCTGTTGCCCGTGGGGCTCTGGCATGAATGGACCTCTTATATGGGGCAAGGCAGACCCCAGTAGGGGATGGTGTGTCTGAGGGGACCCCTGTGAGGGGGCAGCACTGCCCTACTCAGGGCAGTGCTGGGGCGCCTCTGAGGGGGCCCTGCTGGCCTGGGGTCCCTGGAGTGACAGGGCCAGGCCATGGAGGGGTGACAGGGCCAGTCCCACAGAGGAGTGACAACAGCTCTTTCCCACAGGCTCCACTGTCATGTTCTACCTGGCAGCCGCTGTGTCCGATTTCTACATCCCGGCTTCTGAAATGCCCGAGCACAAGATCCAGTCCTCGGAGGGGCCCCTGCAGGTGAGGCCCCCTCTCTCTGCCACCCTCCTCTGCCACCCCGTCCTTGCTCCCAGGGTCCTGCCTGGCTGTGGATAAAGCCTGGGGAAGCTGCAAGGCACTGGCTTGTGTGTGTTCTCAGAGGGAATGGAAGCGTGAGTTTTTCCACAGGGGTGGAGATGCTGAGTTGCATTGTTTTGTTCTTATCTTGCACCAGGGGGCCCAGATAAGAGGGCAGGGCAGGGTCAGCCCTGCTCTGCTTTGATCCAGATTTATTTTTAGGATGGCTTGAAGGGGGTTGAGTGGCAAACTCCAGCCGCAGCAGTGAGTGGTGCCGTGCATTATCCATGGGTTATCCATGGGTTATCCACAGGGAAGGAGTGATGTCCAGCACTGCTCTGGCTGGATGTGAGAGGCAGCAGCTCCAACATATCAGCAGTTGTGCTGTGGAATGTGAAGGGGCACCTGTGAGGTGCCTCCTGCTCTTCTGGCTTTGTCCTTTAGAGCTGCCTGTGCTTCCATGGAGATGAGGAGAGGTGGGTCTCAGGGAGCTGAAGTGCTCCAAGAATAGCTCCTGGAGTACTTGAGTTGCTGCCTTCTGGCTGGAGAGAAGCTTTGGACAAGGGCCTGGAGTGATAGGACAAGGGGGAATGGCTTTAAGCTAAAAGAGGCTTGATCCAGACTGGGATTTTGGAGAGAAATCCTTCCCTTGGGAGGGTGGGAAGGCCCTGGCACAGGTTGCCCAGAGAAGCTGTGGCTGCCCCTGAGTCCCTGGAAGTGTCCAAAGCCAGGTTGGAGCAACCTGGGCTAGTGGAAGGTGTCCCTGCCCATGGCAGGGGGTGGGACGAGGTGGTCTTTAAGGTCTCTTTCAACCCAAACCATTCCACGACTCTGGGTCCCTCCTGCCTGCACTGGTGATGGTCCAACACACGTCTCTTGTCCTCTCAGCGATGGGAGCAGTTGACTCCAGAGCTCTGTGTGTAACAAACACTCAATTAATTTAATTTAATCAGCTTCTAAGAAGTTGCTGGGGTTTATTTCTTTATCATTAGCACCAGAAAGGTGGGACCCAACCTGATTCCTGGTGATGGACCCAGAGTTTGGGAAGCCGGAGAACAAAGTCTCCTACTTTTTTCCCCCCCTGTGCTTTGGGACTTGGAAGCCTCATGTGCCTTAAGGAGTTGAGAGAAGCAAAGTTTAAGGTGTAATAACCTGCCTGGATTCTGAAGAGCTGAAAAACTCAAGACTTCTCAAGCTGTAATGCTTTTTTTTTTTTTTTCCCTTAAATCTTCCTCTGCTTATATTTGTATTCCCAGAGTGGGGTTTAGCTCTGGGAATGCAGAGTTGCTGTGGCCCTGCTTCAGAACCCCCATGCTTTTTATGGGTACCACTTTGGTCATGGAATTGGGCTGGGTTGAGTTGAATTGAGTCGAATTAAATTGAATTGAATTTACACCCTGCTTATTGGTGGCACCTCACTGATCCTTTAAGTTAAATTTACAGAGTGTTGCAGTGACATTTGGGCCTTGTTTGCTGAGAGCTGATCAAACACTGCCTTGCAGAACCTCCCGCTGCAAATACAAAGTGAAGCAAAGCTGGAATTTCCCTCTCTTACTAAAACTTACTGTGATGTTTTGACTGTTTTTTTTTTTGTTTGTTTTGTTGTTGTACTTCACAGATCACAATGAAGATGGTGCCAAAAATGCTCTCCCCCTTGGTCAGAGACTGGGCCCCCGAGGCCTTTGTGATTTCCTTCAAGCTGGAGACGGATCCCCAGATCCTGATAGACAAATCCCGGCAAGCTTTGGAGAAGTACCAGCACCAGGTGGTGGTGGCCAACGTCCTGGAATCCCGCAGGACCTCCGTCATCATCGTCACCAGAGACTCACAGACGCCACTGTCCCTCTCGGAGGAGGAAGTAGCACAAGGCATGGAGATAGAGGAGAAAATTGTGAGTTACCTGCAGGGCCAGCACACGGCCTTCATAGAGAGGAAGGGCTGGGGAGCAGCTGGGAATTGTGCTGGAGTGGAACTGGAATGATTCCCTGGAGTGATTCGCTGTTGCAGGTAAATAAACCAAGCCTCCAGGATGCTCTGGAGGCCCGTCCAAAACTGTGTCACTTCTCCACAGCTTGGCCACGGCTGTGGGAAAGAGAAATACGTGGAAGTTAAACTGTTCCAAAGGACGTTTGTCCTGGTGTCCAGAGCAGGAAAGGATTTGGTTTCTGTCCCCTGGCTGGAGGAGAAACGGTGCGGGTGTCTGTATAATATAAAGGATTTCTTGAATCTCTCTCTTCCAAGTTTCTTTCGGAATGGCTGGAGGATGGAGTGGGGCTTCGCAGCACAGATGTGCTGGTTTTATGACTGGAGTGGGGAATCATCTGATGTTGAGGGTGGATGGTGAAACAAGGGTGGGAAAAGGAGGAGAACGAAGTGACAGCGATTTTGGGGAGCCAGGAGAGGTCCCAGTTCCTACAGCTCAGCAGTAGGTGTTGTAGAGTGGCCCTAAAGCAGCTGCTTCAAAAGTTTTCCTCCCATCCCAGATGTTCATAGGCTGCTGGAGGGGATAAAGGCAGGGAAACAGGGGATGGATCTGAGCCTGGGGATGAGGGGTTGGAGAAAAGGAGTGGGCACTGAGGGGGGAGGTGTCCTGGGAAGGGGCTGGAGCAGCAGGAGCAGCTGAGGGAGCTGGGGGGGCTCAGCCTGGAGAAAAGGAGGCTCAGGGGGGACTTTCTTACTCTCTGCAACTCCCCGACAGGAGGGGGGAGCTGGGGGAGGTCAGGCTCTCCTCCCAGGGAACAAGGATGAGAGGAAACAGCCTCAAGTTGTGCCAGGGGAGGTTCACAATTTCATATTGTGAAAATTCCTTCGTTGCAAGGGTGGTCAGGCATTGGAAGGGGCTGCCCGGGGCAGTGGTGGAGTCACCATCCCTGGAAGCGTTCAAGGAGCGTGTGGATGTGGCACTTGGGGACATTGTTTGGTGTGAACATGGCAGTGCTGGGTTGATGGTTGGACTCAATCTCAAGAGGCTTTTCCAACCTTGATTCCATGGTTCTGAGAGAGCAGAAGGGGTGGCAGTGGTGGACCCTGGGAGGAGCTGCCTCCTGGCTGGAGTTCAAACTGGGACATTCCTGCTTTTCTCTAAACCCTCTTTCATTCCATTCCCAACTTCCAAGCGTTTTTTCCCGTGTCTGCAAGAACCAAAATGTGGTAAAAACCTTCACTGCAGCTCTGCTGCTGTTCACTGTGTGCCTGCTCACCTGCTTGTCCTTGGAATAAACTCACTGTGAGCCTGGAAAGGAAGACAACAGCATCTAGGAATACTGGATGCCTCTCCAGAGGTGGGACTGGGTTCAAGGAGACAGCAGAGATGTGGTAATTACCCTGTCACGTGTAGGTGAGGTGTGCTCATAAAATGGGGGAAATAAACCCAGAAGAGCAAGAAAAGAGTGTGGGAATGGGATCAGCGGCTTCCATTAGGGATGGGAGAAGGAGTCCAGATTGGTCAGGAGGGCTGAGATCCAGCAGGAGAAGGAACTCAAAACTTCCATGTGGCCAGGACTGATATAGAAGAGGGAGGGAGAAGCTCCAAGAGCTGCCTGTCTTCCTCTCCCAGTGCGTAATCACTGGGAATGTCAAGTCCTGCTAGTTTAGGGATTTCCCTTGTCTTTGGAGCTGCCCTGACCACAGGGATGATCAGCAGCAATGAGAATATCAGAGCTTGTGTAAGTTGAAGGTGCCTTTGCAGTAGTGTTGGGACACAGAGTGGGAAAAGTGCCACCAACACTGTCTTGGGAGTGTTCTGGGATTTCTCTGGGAGATGATTGGAAAGGAGAGCGATGATGTGAACGTTTTTAGGAGCAGATTGGGGCATCATCTGCCCTGGGCCCTGCAGGGTCTCAGGGGCTGGGATTGTATCACTGTGGGGGTTGTATCTGCCTCTGCTTGCGAGGCCCAGGCTGGGGAGACTCTTAAAGCTCAAACCGAGCCACAGCCACAGTCCCATGTCCGGGATGATCCTGCTACAAGCAGGAGCTGAGCTAAGCCCGGGAGTGCTCCAGCCTGGCCATATTTGGGCACCGGCCCTTCCCTTTTGGGTGTGGTACCTGCTGGGTGTGGTACCGTGAGTTGGAAGCGGCTCCTGCAGGTTCAGGACCGTCTGTCCAGGGCTTTCTGGGGATTCCTGACTGCCCATGGAAGGTCCTCCCTGTGCTCTGCTGTTCTCTCTTCTCCATGGCTGGGTCTTCTCGTTCCCTACCATCCATCCCCATGTGCAGTCAGGGAGTGAGCTCTGCAGGATGGAGCCACTTCACTTTGCAGTTCCTCCATCTCAGGGAATCATCTTTGGGTTGGGAGGTACCTTAAAGCCCATCTCATTACTCCCCCCTGCCATGGGCAGAAAAACCTCCCACTATCCCAGGTTGCTCCAAGCCCTGACCAGCCTGGCCTTGGACACTTCCAGGGATCCAGGGGCAGCCACAGCTTCTCTGGGCAATCTGGGCCAGGGCCTCCCCACCCTCAAAGCTGAGAATTCCTTCCCAATATCCCATCTAACCCTGCCCTCTGGCAGTGGGAAGCCATTCCCCCTTGGCCTGTCCCTCTATCCCTTGTCCCAAGTCCCTCTCCAGTTTTCCTGGAGGCCCCTTAGGCATTGGAAGGTCTCCCTGGAGCTTCTCTTCTCTGGGAGAACCCCCCCAGCTCTCCCAGCCTGGCTCCAGAGCAGAGGGGCTCCAGCCCTTGGAGCATCTCCGGCACGTCCTCTGGACTCTCTCCAGCCGCTCCCCGTCCTTCCTGTGCTTGGGTCCGCAGGGCTGGAAGCAGCTCTGCAGGGGGGTCTCACCTGAGCACTGGAAGGGGCTCTAAGGTCTCCCTGGACACCTCTCCTCTCCAGGCTCAGCTCCATGTCCTTATCCTAGTCCCCTCGGCACATCCCTTCAGCTCCAGCAGTTTCCCTTGGTGTTCCGAAGAAAACCGGGATAACTTGCCCGGTTTGTTGGTATTTTTGGGGGCCGGTCTGTCCTGCGGAGCCCCCGCCAGGGGGCGCAAGTCGAGGGGGGCGTGGTCAGGGGCGTGGCCTCACACAGCTCCCGCACGACACTATTGGCTGGAGGCATGACAATGGGCGTGGCCTCAGTTCCCCACTATTGGTTGGGGGCGTGGCCTCACAGCCCGAATCACGATCTCGCTCTCTGGGGGCGTGTCTTCCTTGGGGGCGTGACCTGTTGCCATGGCGACGGGTGTCCGTCCCGCCGCATGGACGCGGCCGCGGCTGCCGCCCCGGTGGGTGCCCAGAGCGGGTCCGGGAGCTCGGGGGACCCTGTGGTACCCCTGGGGTTAGCGTCGGGGACTCGGTGGTGCCCCCGGGACTGACATCAGGGGCTGAGGGGCGGCGGTTGTACCCCTGGGAGTGGGAGCTGGGGTGTTCGTTTTATCCCTGGGACCAGCCTGGGGTTTCGGGGAGTCAGCTGTACCCTGGGTTCGGGATCAGCGGCTGAGGGGGGTCGGTTGTACCCCCGGGTTTGGGGTCGGGATCTGAGAGGCGTCGTTTGTACCCCCGGTTGGGAATCGGGGTGGGGGCGGTTGTATCCCTGGGTTTGGGATCGTGGTCTGAGGGGGGTCGGTTGTACCCCCGGGTTTGGGATCAGGGGTTGAGAGGGGTCTGTTGTATCCCCGGGTTTGGCATCGGGGACTAAAGTTGGGTCGTTTGTACCCCCGGGAGCGGGGGTTAAGGGGTGTCGGTTGTACCCCCAGCTCGGGAATCGGGGAGGTCGGTTGTACCCCCGGGTTTGGGATCAGGGGTTGAGAGGGGTCTGTTGTATCCCCGGGTTTTGCATCGGGGACTAAAGTTGGGTCGTTTGTACCCCCGGGAGCGGGGGTTAAGGGGTGTCGGTTGTACCCCCGGGTTTGGGATCGGGGCTTGAGAGTGGTCAATTGTCCCCCAGGGTTTGGGGTCTGAGAGGGTCGGTTGTAACCCCAGGTCGGGGATCAGGGACTTTGGTTGTACCCCAGGCCCGGGTTCGGGGCGTCAGGGGCTGAGGGGGGCCCGTTGTACCCCTGGGGCCGGGATCTGAGGGGTCTGGGAGGGGCCTGTTGTACCCCCGGGTTCGGGATCAGGAGCTGAGGGGGGGTGGTTGTAGCCCCGCGGGGTTTAGGGGGGTCGGCTGTACTGCCTGGTTTGGGGCCGGGGACTGAGGAGGGTCGTTTATACCCCCGGGACCAGACCGGGGATTTAGGGGGGTCAGTTGTACCCCCGGCACCAGGGGCTGAGTGGGGTGGGCTGTACCCATGTGGGGGGCTCAGGGGTCAGTTGTGGCTTGTCCCCCGTCTCTCACTCCCCTCTCTCGCCCCAGGCCGAGCCCCCGGTGCCGGGGGATGCGGTGCTGCGCTGGCTGCGGGCGGAGGGCGCGGACCCCGCGGCCCCGGCCCAGGAGCAGCTGGACTTGGCCTGGCGGCTGCTCCGGAGAGCAGAAACGCGGCTGGGAGAGCTGGAACGGCGGCGGCAGCAGGACATGAGAGACGTAAGGGGCCCTGCTGGAGCTGTCCTGGGATGGGAGGGGGCTGGAGGACCAGGGATGAGGGAGCTGGGGGCCTCAGCCTGGAGAAAAGGAGGCTTAGAGGGGACCTTTCACTCTCTGCAACTCCTTGACAGGAGCGGGGAGCCATGGGGAGAGAGTGGGCTCTGCTCCCAGGGAACAAGGGGCAGGAGGAGAGGAAATGACCTCAAGCTGTGCCAGTGGAGGGGCAGGTTGGGTGAGAAAATTCCTTCATGGAAAGGGCAGTCGGGCACTGGCACAGCTGCCCGAGGCAGTGGTGGAGTCCCCATCCCTGGAGATGTCCAGCATGTGTGTGGTCACCAGCTGGTCCTTCAGCTGTGACCCATCCCTCTGGTGAGTCCAGAGAAGGCAACGGAGCTGGGGAAGGGGCTGGAGCACAAGGAATGTCTGAGTGAGCTGGGAGAGCTCATCCTGGAGAAAAGGAGGCTCAGGGGGGACCTTCTGGCTCTGCAACTCCCTGACAGGAGGGGGGAGCCGGTGGGGGGGTCAGGCTCTGCTCCCAGGGAACAAGGGACAGGATGAGGGGAAACGGCCTCCGGCTGGGCCAGGGGAGGGTCAGGTTGGACATCAGGAGGAATTTCTTCATGGAAAGGGTGGTCAGGTATTGGAAGGGGCTGCCCAGGGCAGTGATGGAGTCCCCATCCCTGGAGGTGTCCGAGGAAGGACTGGATGTGGCACTCAGTGCCCAGGTGGGGATTGGGCACAGGTTGCACTCCATAATTTTGTCCAAGCGAAGTGATCCTCTGATCCCCCCCCGGGTTTAACCCACCCAGTCCCACACTCCCTCTGTGCAGCAGCATGTCCAGGGGTGTCACAGCTATTCTGCTGCCCCAGGAAACTCGGGACCTCCCCACTACATCCCCATTCCTCACGTGGGGGCGTCAAAAAGCAGGTGGTGAACCCAGCATCTCCCACAGAGCCGTGGCTCAGAGCTCACCCCCTCCCAGTCAAGGTTTTCCCATCCCCAGCTGTTCCGAAGGCAGAGTGTGCTACAAATATTTGAGCTTATCCTTTAAATATGAGGGTGGCAGAGCATTTTGTGCCCCCTGTGGAGGCTCTGGCTGCCACAGGGATAGGGGTGTTTTCCCTATTCCAGGTAGAAAAGGCTGTTTTCCCTATTCCAGGTGGAAAGCTACGTGGGCCACGTCCGTGCCCTGACGGAGGAGCGGGATGCCATCGCCTCGGAGTACGAGAAGGAGAATGAACAGCTCAGGTTGGAGCTGGCACGGCTGCAACTGCTCCAGGGTAATGATCCCTCCTCACAATGGGCCCAGGCAGGTGTTAAACCTTCCTGGAGAGCATTCTTGGGAATTCTCAGGTTGCTCTCGGGGACTTCTCAGGGACTTCTCAGGGACCTCTCAGTGCTTTGCTCTTTGGGAGGTTGATGACAGTGTTAATGAGCTGCTGGAGTTGATTTGTAGTTGTGATCCCTCCTCACCGTGGCCCCAGGGAGTGCCCTGGCAGGTGTTAAACCTTCCTGGACAGCAGAGCAGCCTTTCTTGGGAATTCTCAGGGAGCTCTCAGCGAGTCCTCAGGGACCTCTCAGTGGTTTGCTCCTTGGGAGGTTACTAAAAGTGTTAATGAGCTGCTAGAGCTGATTTTTAATTGATTTAGAGGTTCTTGCCTGCTTTCACTGCCTGTATTCAGGGAATTTGGCACTTTCTCCGTGTGGCTCCATTGTTGCCTCTTCCAGAGGCTGTTTGAAGGCCAGAACTGATGGTGCTGTTTGGTTTCCAACACTAATTTATCTGTCATTGACTCCTCACTCCCACCCAGGCAGTGAATTTGCCTTTGGCTTTGATTTACACAAACTCCCCGTTTTTTTAAAGCAACTGTGAGGGACAGTTGTACTGGGGATTCACAGCTTGTGTGTGTTTGTTGTCACAGAATCCCAGGATGATTTGGGTTGGAAGGGACCTTAAAGCCCATCCAGTTCCACTCCCTGCCGTGGCAGGGACACCATCCACTGCCCCAGGTTGCTGAGAGCCCCTCAGAGCTCCTCTATTTCAGGTGCAGTAATTTTGTTTAAAGGAATTATTTAATTTGTTTCGCTTCACATAATTTATTTTCAAACTCGAGGGTCACTTCCAGTAATGGCAAATGTATTTTTTCTGGGTTTAAATCTTGATTTTCTTCAGTCTTTTGTTGTGCTTCGAGAGCCTTTGTTTCATCAACTCCTTTGTGGGGTGTACTGTCCTGGCCCCAAGGTAAAATTGGTGGTGATGGCACAGCTTCTTTGTGATAGAGGCTTTGTTTGGGGCAGCAAATTAAGGAGTTTTGGGCAAACTAATTGTGGTTTTGAGCATCTTTTGGGTTTTCAAGGAGCACATCTGATGGAGGGACTTTCCAAAGATGGGTTTGCCTAAAATTCTGGTTCCTTTGGGCACCTCAAGCAGTGGTTTGTGATGAAAATGCTGATTACAAGGGGTTGAAATGATTAACGAGTTTTTGGGAGCCTCACTGTGGCAGGAAACTGAATTCTTGGTTCTTCTCTCACTTCCCACGAGGTGGCAGGAGAAGGACAGGTCTTCCCCAAAGCTGGAATGCAGTGACTTCCTCCTGCTCTTGGACTTTTTCCACTTCTGAGGGGTTCTTTTGGCTGTTGAACAATGATTAAGGGTGGAATGGAAGCCGAGATCCTGGTCCATGGATCTGGATTTTATTTGTGGTCGTGTTGTTCCCAGGAGGTTTTGTGGATTCAATGCCATAGGGTTTTTCTGGGGGGATGTTGGGATATCACTGGCTGGAGCTGTGCCAGGGAGGTTTAGGATGGATATTGGGAAAAGGTTCTTCCCCCAGAGGGTGGTTGGCACTGACCAGGCTCCCCAGGGCAGTGGCACAGCCCCAAGGCTGCCAGAGTTTGAGGAATGTTTGGACAAAGCTCTCAGGGACAGGGTGGGATTGTTGGGGTTGTCCAGGATTTGGACTGGATGATCCCGGTGGGTCCCTTCCAGCTCAGGATATTATCTGATTACATGATTCTGGCTCAGCCTCTTCACAAAAAAATCCCACTGGCCATCTCTGGCATGGAGCAGATGGATGTGCTTGTGCTGTGCCACATTCCCAAAGGATTCTCTCAGGCTGCTCTGGGGCTCTAGTGTGGCTCTGCTGCCGAGTCCTATCTGTATCCCTCTGTCCATTCCCTGAGCCTCTGCTTTTCATCAGAGATCACAGAATCAGGGAATTGTTAAGGCTGGAAAAGCCCTCTGAGGTCATCAAGTCCAACCATTCCCCCGGCACTGCCAAGGTCACCCCTAAACTGTGTCCCCAAGTGCCACATCCGCAGATTTTCTGAACGCTTCCAGGGATGGGGACTCCACCACTGCCCCATGGCACCAGCCTGTGCCAGTGCCTGTGCCAGTGCCTGAACACCCTTTCTGTGAAGGAATTTTCCCAAATATCCAACCTGACCGTCCCCTGGCCCAGCCGGAGGTCGTTTCCTCTTGTCCTGTCCCTTGTTCCCTGGGAGCAGAGCCCGACCCCCCCCAACTCCCCCCTCCTGTCAGGGAGTTGCAGAGCCAGAAGGTCCCCCCTGAGCCTCCTTTTCTCCAGGCTGAGCCCCCCCCAGCTCCCTCAGCAGCTCCTCCTCACACTTGTGCTCCAGGTCTTGCTCCCCCTCTTGCTTTTGGGGGTAGCTGGGTGTCTGCAGTAGGGACAGGATGATCCTGCAGATCAGGATGGACAAGGGTCTTGTGGAAAGGCAGACCCAGCTCTGCTGGGACTGTTAAAAATGTGGCTGAGGCAAGGTAGTGATTGGTAGCTTTTGGGAGAATTGGAAGAAAAAGAACCTGAAAGGGCAGTTGGGGAAAATGGCTGGTTCAAGATTGTGGTACAAAGGAGGGGCCTGAGCTGGGAATGGTGTGAGGGTCAGGATCTGTCCTGATCCACCTTGTGGACAGGTGGGAAGGGAGGGGCAAAGACTCAGGTAAAGGCTGGAGACCTTGATCTGAGATCACTTGGAGCAGCTTGATCTGTTGTTTCATAGAATGGAATCACAGACTGGGTTGGGTTTGGAGGGACCTTAAAGCCCCTCCAGTCCCAGCTCCTGCCATGGGCAGGGACACTTTCCACTAGCCCAGGTTACTCCAAGCCGCATCCAACCTGTGGGGGGCAGCTACAGCTTCTCTGGGCAACCTGTGCCAGGGCCTCCCCACCCTCACAGCCAAGAATTCCTTCCCGATATCCCATCTAAATTTCCCCTCTTTTAATTTAAAACCATTCCCCCTTGTCCCGTCCCTCCATCCCTTGTCCAAAGTCCCTCTCCAGCTCTCCTGGAGCCCCTTTAGGCTCTGAGGATCATTAATGCCCGTCACTGACCCTGAGTAGTTTGTGATGACACAATTAAATCCCTGCACAGGTTCCTGCTGGAGCAGCCAGGGCTGGTTTCTGCTGGGCCATGGAGCTGAGCTTCACCTCCTGTGGATCCTCTGCCCAGAGTGACATTTTTCCTCCCCTGCAGGTGGTACCTGCTCCGATGGCTCTCGTTGGACCCTCCGGGGTGTTGTTGGAGGGCAGGTCAATGGCTCGTGCTGGGGTGCCAAAAGCCTTCTTGAAAAACAACTGGAATGGGCAGTGAAGCGCTGCACGGGGGGGAGCTGCCTCAGTTTGTTTCAAAAGCGGAATAAAAAGAATAAACGGTCGTAGTCTGAGCTTGTTTGTTGGAACAGCTGGAACAGCTGGACTGGTGAAACAACCCAGCAGGGACAGTGGGGGCAGGTCTGTGGTGGGGTGAGGACACCGCTGAGTTGTTGCTTCCAAGAGTCTTCCCGGGGTAGGAAAATACAAATATAAATATAAAACTTGCTTCCAAACAAGAAAGGGCAGGAGGTGCCAGTGGGAACCCAGCAGTGCTCTGGTGGAACAGTGCCTGGGGAGCTGTTGGCTCTTCCCAGGCCTGCTGGGTGGGGGAGGGAGTTTGTGAGAAACCAGTGGGTTTAACAAGCAGGTGACCTGCACTGGGTATGGCGGACCCTTCTCATCCTCACAAACCCTTTTGCCTCCTCAGCCAGTGGAAAACATCTGGGATCTGAGGCTGGACCACTAAATACTGCTTTGTGGGGCGTGAGGGAAGCACCGGCAGGCGAAGGTGTCAGTGGCGTAGGGGGTTCCATTCTTGGCCATAAATCAGAGCAGTTTCCCCTTCATTTTAGCTGGGAGTTGGCAAAACTCTGGGAGCAAACTGCAAGGCAGGTTGGGGTCGGTTTACTGTGATCCGTGGGCTCTTCCTGGTGCACATGGAGCAAGTCCAGCTATTTCAATGCTGCCAAAAGCCCTGTTTGCTCTGCTGCAGCTGCTGGTGGGCCCTGTTTGACCCACTATTGACTGAGCTGTGCTCTGTGACCCCGGGGAACCGCAGGGTGTTTTCCATCCACAGGGCTGGAACAGCAGAGTGGAAACATGGGATTGATTGGAGCCTCGGGATGTGGTTAAATCAGTGCAGGGAAGGGAGGACCAGGCTTGTCCAAAGCTCTGTGTGTCCTGGGTGAGAGGAATATTTGCTCTGCTGGACATTGGTTGTCCAGCTCCAGCTCCCTGAGTGAAAAATTGGGAATATGCCTCCTTCTTCCTTACAACTCCCTGCACTCCCATCCTGCAGCACTCAGAAACCTTTATAACCTGGTTTGGGCCAGAAATTTGGGTTTGTTTTAATATGGATTACACAGGGAGGGTTGGAAAAGCCCTTCCCTGGCTCCACAAACTGCTGCATCTGGGGCAGGAGTTCCTGCCCTGCCCACTCCAGAGACCAAAGGTTCCTCGTTTTCTCCTGGCAGGTAAATTCCAGCCACAAAAACAAGGGAGTCTTTTTAGCACCTGCTTGTTTCACAAATACAGCAGTGCCTGGCCATAAACTGACTTCTGCACGTGTTGTCACAAATTTTCCATTGACTCTGGAAGTTTTTCCCAGTACAGAGCGTTCCTGGTCTAATTTTGGGATAAATGGTGAAGGATTGGCATTTTAATTCTTAAAGATATTTAGATCTGCCTCTCTCTTTGGGAAAATAGTGATGCTCTCTTGGAGTGATCTCGTGTTTTGTGTCTCTTGCTGAAGAAAATATCTGGTCCTCTCGAGATCTTGGGGATCTGAAGGTTGGGATTTATAATCTTGGAGGTTTTTTCCTTAATGATTCCATGGTTTCCTCATGTTTAACCTGTTTAGTTTCCACCAAGCTGCACTCAGGGTTAACGGGCTGAGGATAAACCAGGCTGGGAGGAGAAGGTGGTTGTAGAAACTCCTCCGTGGAAAACCAGGCAGGAGAACTCCAACTGGGTGGAGCAGATCCTATGGCTTGGCAGTCAGGGAAGGGGATGAATGATCAGAAACCTTGGGAGAGAGGGAATAGGGCTGAGATAACAGATGAGAACAGGGAGTGGGAAGCAGGAGGAGAGACTTTAGGAGCTGTTAGGCTCCAGGAGAAACGGGAGCTGCTGCACGGGGGAATTAGAGGATCTGGGAAGCAGATCTGCAAAAAGTCATGCCCTGTTTGCTCCTCTGCTCACCCCAAGCCTTGCCTTGCCTTGCAGAAGCCCAGCTGAAGGAGGTGGAGGAGATGCTGGAGCAGGAAGGGCTGTCCCAGATCGCTCACAGTGCTTCCAGCGAACAGGTCGCCTATTTACTGGTGGAGAGGACGGCGCTGCTGGGGAAACTGGGACTGCTCCACTGCACCACAGACGGGATCCAGGTACCTCCTGCTCAGCTGCTCAGGCTGGGAAGGGAATGTCTTTGGGATATTTCTGCAATTACAACTATTTCTCCTGTCTCTGAGGCCTCAGCGGACTCTCAATGGTGAAGTACCTGAAGGAGCTACAGGAAAGGTGGAGCGAGACTGTTTATAGGAGCAGACAGTGCCAGGATGAGGGGAACGGCTTCAAACTGCCAGAGAGTAGGTTTAGGTGGGATATTGGGAAGAAATCCTTCCCTGTGAGGGTGATGAGGCCCTGGCACAGGTTGCCCAGAGAAGCTGTGGCTGCCCCAGCCCTGGAAGTGTCCAAAGCCAGGTTGGAGCAGCCTGGGCTAGTGGAAGGTGTCCCTGCCCATGGCAGGGGGGGGAACTGGGGGGGCTTTAAGATCCCTTCCAACCCAAACCAGTCTGGAATTCTTTGAGTCTAAGTCCATGTCTTAGTTTCCACCCTTGGAACATTTGCATTTGATTTGCTCCCACGTCTGCCCAGCTCTCAGGGACAGGGTGGGATTGTTGAGGTGCCTGTGCAGAGCCAGGAGTTGAACTGGATGATACTTGGGGGTCCCTTCTATGATTTTAAGGCCACCAATTCCCACCTACTCCTGAATGTGGCTATTTCATGGAGCATTTTGGAATTCTGTTTGTCTCTGAGTGACCAAGCAGTGAGGAAGGAGCTGAAGCTGGGGGAAAGCAGGGAGGGGGCAAGACCTCAAAGAGGGGTCAAGGCTTGGCCTTCTCCTGCTATTGTGCCTTTCAGCTTCTTCCTGCTGACAGGAATGGAATCACACAACAGTTTGGGCTGGGAGGAGACAGGGACACCCTCCACTGGACCTGGCTTTGAACGCTTCCGGGGCATTTTTATAAGCTTGATGCTCCTTGTTTTCAACCAAACACAAATTCTCCCCAGTTCTTACACTGGGCACAGTTTCTGTGGTTTTAAACCAGGTGAAGGACACTTTGGGAGACCTGTTTTCCCAGAAAACAGTCTCCCTGAAACTGATTATTCCGGCCAGATGATGTCATTGCTGTCCACTCCTGTGAACCAGAAACCATGGATTAAACACCCCTTTGTTCAGGGGAGCATCACTCTTTGTTTCACAGAATCATTAGAGTCCCAACAGTGTTACAGGTTAATGGGTTAATTGCTCCTCTTACTCTGTTGGCGGGAATGTGTGGCCTTGCTTGTTCCCAGCTGACCTGTCCCACTCCCGGGATGAAGGGCCATCCCTGTCCTGTCTGGTGCAGGGATGAATTCAGCTTTTAGCCCAACTGCCCAAGCAGAACTGATTGTTTTGATGTGTCCCCAATAAAAGGGGGGTCCAAATGTGCAGTTTGTGTGGTCAGCTCTGGCAGATCCGTGGGGAAATCTTCTGGGGTCATGGTGTGTGGGAGCTCAGGAACATCTCCAGGAGTGCAAAATATCAGTGACACCAACCTGCTGAGCCTCACAAACCCTCAGTGCTGGTTCCTGGGGGGAGCAGGAATGTGTTCATAAATGGCTCAAAAGACAGGGGACAGCCTGAGGGGTGGGTTTTGGGGTTCTCACGGATGGAAAGCTGGACATGAGCCCACAGTGTGTGTTTGCACCCCAGAGGCCAATTAAATTGGGACTCTGTCCCCCTGCCCCCCTCAGGTGAGACCCCCCAGCAGAGCTGCCTCCAAGCTTTGGGGGCCCAGCACAGGAAGGACATGGAGCTGCTGGAGAGAGTCCAGAGGAGGCCCTGGAGATGTTCCAGGGGCTGGAGCCCCTCTGCTCTGGAGCCAGGCTGGGAGAGCTGGGGGGGTTCTGCTGGAGAAGAGAAGCTCCAGGGAGAGCTGAGAGCCCCTTCCAGGGCCTGAAGGAGCTCCAGGAGAGCTGGAGAGGGACTGGGGACAAGGGGTGGAGGGACAGGACACAGGGAATGGCTTCCCACTGCCAGAGGGCAGGGTTAGATGGGCTATTGGAAGGAATTCTTCCCTGTGAGGGTGGGGAGGCCCTGGCACAGGTTGCCCAGAGAAGCTGTGGCTGCCCCTGGATCCCTGGAAGTGTCCAAGGCCAGGTTGGTCAGGGCTTGGAGCAACCTGGGCTGGTGGAAGGTGTGCCTGCCCATGGCAGGGGGTGGCACTGCATGGGGTTTAAGGTCCCTTCTATCCCAAACCATGCCATGATCCATAAGTCTCTCAGTGTTACTCTGATAAAGGGAGTCAATCACACTCTGTGCCAACACTCTCTGGGCAAAGCTGAGCCCTCTGGCTCTGAAAGGCAGATCCAGGATATCAGAGGTTTTAAAAAAAACCAGTGAACCCACAGAGCTCCCAGTACTCACTGGGAAAACTGGGGGGTTTTCCCAAGGATTGGGAATAACTCTGATTAAAACATTCCCTTCAAAAATAAGGCACGATGACAACGCACCTCCAGTCAAGACACGTTGAAGCTGAAAATCCCCCTCAGTGGTGCCAAGGGACACATGGCAGGGCCAAGGGACACATGGCCATGCTCTGGCTGGTGCTGCTGTGCATTAAAATCTCCTGTGCAAGGCTGGCTCTGGTCACACTCACCAGGCACTGGGAGCTGGACTCCCCCAGCTGCTTCCTAAGGGACAGTGAGAAGGGAAATACACATTTTCTTGCTGGTGGCCCAGCTCATAGTTGAGATTTCATAGACTCAAAAAGTTGTAAAAGCCCTCTGAAATCATCAAGTCCAACCATTAACCTAGCACTGCCACGTTCACCACTGAACTGTGTCCCCAAGTGCCACATCCACATGTTTTTTGAGCACTTCCAGGGATGGTGACCACCACTACCCTGGACAACCTGTGCCAGTGCCTGACCACCCTTTCCATGAAGGAATTTTCCCCAATATCCAATCTAAATGTGACCTGGCAAAACTTGAGACCGTTCCCTCTTCTCCTGTCCTTTGTTCCCTGGGAGCAGAGCTCAATCCCCCCCAGCTCCCCCCTCCTGTCAGGGAGTTGCAGAGCCAAAAAGTCCCTCCTGAGCCTCCTTTTCTCCAGGCTGAGCCCCCCCAGCTCCTCCTCCTCAGACTCGTGGTCCCCTGCTATTTCAAGTCTCTTCCTGACCACACTGGGAGGGTTTTTATTGATTTTAGAATGAAGCTCCACAGCCTGAACAGTTCCAGAGCCTCATCCTCAGGCTGTGCAGCCCCGTCAGCCTATGCAGGAGTGAATCCCCTCTGCTGGGAGCCAGGGAACACTCAGAGCCTTCAGTCAGGGCTGCCTTGTGGGTATTACCTGCCTTTGGTGTGTCCCAGAAATGGCACTGGAGATGAGGGCACTGGTGGCAGAGAGGATGACAAACAGCTCTGCCTTGGTCCCATCTCCACAGGGTTTTCTCATTTCCAGTGGAACATTAACCCCTGTGCTTCAGTTCTGCAGGGAAGAGCTGGAGAGCGAACCTGCAGGAGCTGTGGGAGATCTGGGTGAGGCTCCCCAGAGGCTGATGTTGGCCCAGGAAGAGCTCCAGGGGATGACAGAGGGGTTGGTTGCACCCAGCAAGGAGCAGAGTGCAGCAGGTAAAGCTACTCCTAATTCCTGGTTGTCACCAGGCCAGCCTACTCAGGGTGAGGTCACCTCCCCACCCCGGGGAAGTGGGGGCAGCCTCTCCTATGTCCTCTCTGCTTGGAATGTGGTAAAATCAGGTGTTAGCCTCTCCTTAGGAGATGGGAATGCAATTATTAACAGTCACAGATCCATTAATTCCGAGTCTGGGGTTCTGTGATCCGTGAGAACTGGATCTGGACTGAATTCCTCTCCCTGGCTCCTCCACAGGGAGAAATTCCTGCCCCAGGAGGGGATGGAGAGGGAATGAGGACGTGGTACAGGAAAAGAGTAGCTGAAATACCATGTGCACAGGTTTTGCTGGACCCCTCATCCCGGGCTTCTCCACGTGCACTTTGGGATGTTGCCTCTGTGGGAGCCCTTGGCAAGAGCAGCAGTGATGAAGTGACTACTTGGATTGTGTCCCTTCACCTCCTTCCTGATATAACTGTTGCTGACCAGCCCTGAAGAGTTATTTATTTTTAGTATTTTCTATGAATACTATATATATTTATATATACTGAAATACTGTGGAAAGGAACAGTTTTCTGGAGGGAGATGTGGTAAAGCTGCTCTTGGAGTGGTCCAGGTGCTTTTCTGGACACAGAGGTCTGGCTACTTTTTTTGGGGGGGGGGTTCCTTAATTTGTCCCGGTCATGTGAAAGGTGGGAGTTCAGATTTTTGCTCATTTTCTTTATGTTTGGGTGGAGTTTAAGTGGCTCTAGTCATAAAAACTTCTTTATTTCTGATGGGTGTATCCAATGGGAGGGGGTTTGGCACCTGAGGAGGGGCTTGGATGTGGCTTCAGCAGCAGAACATCCTGATTCTCCCTTATCAAACATGGTCTCAGTGCCACAATGTTCTCCCAATTCTGCTGGGATTAGAATGGAGGAGCCACATGGTCTCCACCTGGTTCCACACCCCGTTCTGTTCCTCGGAGCAGATGTTTATGGTTGTACTGGGGAGCATCTCGACCTCTGTCCGCCCGGGGAGTTGCAGCAGCTTTTTACCTTAAATTCTGAATCCCCTCTAGGTTTAACTTTATCCATCATCCCACAGCCCCCAAACCTGTAACGCAGAACTGCAGTGGAGAGCAGCAAACGGGGGTGAGGTGACACATCGCAGCCCCAGGTGAGACCAAGGCACTCCCGGGGACTCCAGGGTCAGGTTTAGGGGAGAGTGGCACATCCTGGTGCTGTGTGTGAGGACCTGGACCTCACCCCAGGAGCTTCCAGAACCTGGCAGCTCCTCCCCAGCTTCCAACCCCGTCACCCACAGCCTTTTAATGCCGGGCAGGGCTGTACTTGGTGTGTGGATTGATCCACGTGTCCCCAGGGATGGGGTGAGCCTGCAGTGGCAGCTCCAGCACATGGAGCACGGAGCAGCTCTGCCTGGGACCCTCATGGATCATTCCCTGCACACTCCGTGAGCTTTATGATCTCCTGGAGTGTCAGATGAATACAAGGCCTTGCAAACTGTGAGTAAGGGCTTAATGCTTTATGTTTGTGGGGTTTTGTTGTACTGGGTGTGCAAAATGATTGTGACATCTCAGTGGTGTCCCCGGTGCTGTATCTCTGCTTCTCCTCCTGACAAATTCAGAGCCAACTGCTCTACAAATAAATTTATTTGCTAATAAAAACCCTCAGAGAAATCACTGCTCTTTACTAGAATAAATTTATTTGCTGATAAAAACCCTCAGAGAAATCACCGATCTTTACTAAAACCCTGAACAGGGTATTTTGGTTCAGGGATAACTCGTTTACATTGGAGGGAAGAGGTGTGGTTGTTTCGGGCCAGTTTGAGCCCAGTTAGTGGGGTTTTGGGGGTGAGGGATTTGGAATTGTGTTTAACAAAGGCTATAAAGGATGTTACAGGGTTTGGGCTTCAGAAGCAGAATTGGGCTGCCTTTATTGTCTTTGTAGGATCAGCCCTGAAAGCAGCTGGAGGGGAAGGAATGGGAAAAGAGGGACAATTTAGGACGTTTGTAAGTGGAGAACCCATTTTATCATCAAGGCTCTTCAGTAAAATACTCAAGCGGCTTTTCAGTAAATATTCACTTTTGGTGGAAATCGGGAGTTGGAATGAGGAGATTTTCAAGATCCTTCTTCAACCCAACCCATTCTGTAGTTCTGTGAAGAGGTTCTTTGCCCTTCCCCTTCCCTTCCCTTTTCCACAGCTGAAAATCCAGTATCAGAATCCTGGTTTGAATCAGGGACTGGGACTGTGGGGTTTGTTTTTGTTTTTCCAAATTGGGACCAAACAAGGAGAGATGTTTTGATTTTTGCCTGAATAAAAATTGATCTGAAGCTGAAATTTCCCATGCCCACCCCTTAAGCTGAAAAGGGAAAAACTCTTTTTTCTGGGAAGAAAACTGTCTCCTCCCTGGTTTTTGGGACACGATTCTGTCCATGTGCTCCTCATCCCAACACTTTTCCCTGTTTCTTGCACGGGGAATACTGGGAGTCTGCATTAAGTGGTGTTGTGATTGCACTGGTTTATTGATTCAGCCTTGAAGGGTTGCTCTGCAGCCACAGTTTTCCTGTCCTGGCCATTCCGTAAATATGAATGCCCAGAAAACATGGATACAATAACTCTGGTTGTGTTCCCGCTTGGAGCAGTGAGGCATTTTGCAGTGAAAATAAGGAATTTTTGGGTTGTTTGGGTTTTCCAAAGCTTTCCTTACTGTTTGTGAATCCCGTGCTAAAGATGGGAGGGGAGGGATTCTCCATGATCCAGAGGCAAACTGGACTCCCTGGGATAACTGTGGAGTGTAGGAAACACAGCACTGCTGTTGAACCTGGATCTCCCGGAAGCTGGAGATCTGCTGGAGAGGATGGTGTTCCATGGGGATGTGTTCCATGGAGATGAGTTCCATGGGGGTGTGTTCCATGGGGATGGTGTTCCATGAGGATGGTGTTCCATGGGAATGTGTTATATGGGGATGTTCCATGTGATCCACAAGGATGGTGTCCCATGGGGATGGTGTTCCATGAGGATGGTGTTCCGTGGGAATGTGTTATATGGGGATGTGTTCCATGTGATCCACAAGGATGGTGTCCCATGGGGATGTGTTCTGTGGGGATGTGTTCCATGAGATTGTGTTCCATGGGGATGGTGTTCCATGGAGATGGTGTTCCACAAGGGTGGTGTTCCATGAGGATGGTGTTCCATGGAGGTGTGTTCCATGGGGATATGTTCCATGGAGATGTGTTCCATGGGGATGGTGTTCCATGTGGATGGGTTCCATGAGGTTGGTGTTCCATGATGTTGGTGTTCCATGGGGATGGTGTTCCATGATGTTGGTATTCCATGAGGATTGTGTCCCACAGGGATTGTGTTCCATGGAGATGTGTCCCATGAGGTTGTGTTCCGTAGGGATGTGTTCCACAAGGATATGTCCCTTGGGGATGGTGTTCCATGAGGATGGTGCTCCACAGGGATGTGTTCCATGTGTTCCACAAGGATGGTGTTCCGTGAGGATGTTCCCACATGGAGTGTCTGTGCTTCTGCCCATGGACACCTGTGTGTGGGGGCAGCCTGGGAGCCCAGATGGGGCTGGGGCAGGGCCAGAGCAGTGACTGGGGTGACATCACACTGTCATCTGTCACCAGTGGGGTTCCACAGGGCTCCGTCTTGGGCCCTGTGCTCTCCAACATCTCCGTCAATGACTTGGACAAAGGACTGGAAGGGACACTGAACAAGTTTGCGGGTGATCCCAAAACTGGGAGGGGCTGTTGAGTCCCTGAAAGGCAGGGAGGCCCCACAGAGAGACCTTGATGGATCTGAGGGCTGGGAATCACCAACCATGGGAAGTTCAACAAGGGGAAGGGCCGGATTCTGCCCCTGGGATGGGGCAACCCCAGATGTACGGACACACTGGGAATGAGAGACTGGAAAGCAGTGCCAGGAAAGGGCCCTGGGGGTCCTGGTCAGGGGCCAGTAGGCCCCAAGTCAGCAGTGCCCGGGCAGCCAGGAGGGCCAACCCTGTCCTGGGGGCATCAGGGAGGGGATTGTCCGGCTCTGCTCTGCCCTGGGGCGGCCTCACCTCAATATTGGGGCATTTTGGGGGCACACAATGTCAGGAAGATAATGAACCATTAGAGAGTGTCCAAAGGAGGGAATGAGGATGGGGAAGGGCCTTGATTTGAAGCCGTGTGAGGACACTGAGGGCACTTGGTGTGTTCAGCTGAAGAGGAGACTGAGGGGAGACCTCAGTGCAGTTCCAACTGCCTGGGCAGGGGCAGAGGAGGGGCAGGGACTGAGCTCTGCTCTTGGGGGACCAGGGACAGCACCCAGGGAATGGCTGGAGCTGTGTCAGGGCAGGGTCAGGTTGGATCTCAGGGAAAGGTTCTTCCCCCAGAGGGTGGTTGGCACTGACCAGGCTCCCCAGGGCAGTGGGCACAGCCCCAAGGCTGCCAGAGCTCCAGGAGGGTTTGAACAATGCTTTTAGGGATAGGGTGGGATTGCTGGGGTGTCTGTGCAGGGCCAGGAGTTGGACTGGATGATTGTTGTGGGTCCCTTCCAACTCAATTGGGATTCAGTGACCAGTTTGTCTTTTCCTGTGCTTTTCCAGGCAGGACTGAGCTCCAGGAGGCCATGGAGCACAACAGCCGGCTGGATAAGGAGATCCTGGCACTGCGGGCGCGGGTCCAGACGCTGGATCTGGAGAGGAAAGCTTTCTTGGAGCTGGTGAGCACACAACCACAGCCCTCCTTAAACCACCCTTTAATACCACAGCCCTGAGGGGCCTCAGTGGGGCCAACAGCCCTGGCTGGCTTCTGGAAGCCATCCCTGCTCCCTGACAGTTCTGGCTGGCTCGTGGAAGCCATCCCTGCTCCCTGGTAGTTCTGGATTGGCTACTGGAAACCATCCCTGCTCCCTGAGAGCCCTGGATTGGCTGCTGGAAGCCATCCTTGCTCCCTGACAGTCGTGGCTGGCTCCTAGAAGCCATCCCTGCTCCCTGCCTTGCCCTGCCTCCCTCTTTCCCCTCTCTGTTCTATTCCTAGTCTTTCCAGGGCTGCTGTTTGGCTGTTTTGTGGTTCTCGGAATAATAAAATCTGGGAAATTGGCAGAATAAATCCCCAGAAATGCAGCTCTGGAGCCTCCTCCCTGCAGGAAGAGTTTGATGCTCTGCTGGACACAGAGGGGCTGGATGGGCTCAGACTGAAGGAGGGCTTTGGGGGCTTTGGGACACATTTTCCTGTACCCAGGGAGCAGGATCAGCTCCAAGCTCCCTTAGCCCACGTTTGCCCCAGATCAGGTGGGTAAGCAGAGGAAGCAACACATCCACCTTCTCCCTGGGCCTGGTTAAAGACTCCAGTTTAGCTAAGCTTAGCCCAAGACCCACTACCAGCTGCTTTTAAATCTGTTTGAATTGATGCTGGTTGATTTTTGGTCCCTCTCAACCTCTTTTAATGCAGCTGCAGTGATTGATTTGCTAATTTTGTAGGGGCTTTCCTAAGGGAATGACTTCCTATGACGATACTACTGATGTAACACATCCAGGATCCTCTAAATGCCATCTAGAATTAAGGAACAATTAAGGTACTATCAGCAAAACAGTTCCTCACTGGGATTGCCAACAGGGAAGGAATAAAACTAGTCTGTTTCCTATTAAAATGTGTCATTTGGCACAAAATCTGTGCCTGCTCTTATCTCCTAATTCCTCCATATCAGCCCTTCAGCAGCCTGGAATTGTTTCTGCCATCCCAGCGCTGAGCTCTGTGGTTTTCCTGCAGTTCTCTCCTGTAAAATGGGTATTTTTAAATGAACACAAACACCTCTGAGGAGATCTCACCCAAATGATATTTATCAGATAATATCTTGAATTAATTTACTCACTTCTGAGGGGTTCAAAATTTAACTGCGTAATTCTGTTCCTTGCATTGCAAAAATTGCTGGTTCTTCCACGTCTTTCACGTCAGACCTTGTAGTTACAGGATAGTTTGTTTCTAGGGCTGCATAAAAGTGTAATAATATCATGTAAAAATAAAATCAATTTAGTTCAAATTCCTCAGTTTATTCTTTTTTAATTCCGAGTAATATTGCCTTTGCTTGAGGACATTGCTGCTTTCAGTCAGTATGGGTACATATGTGTGTATAGGATATAATAAAAATACAATAGAAATGCAATAGAAATACAATATTTAAATAATGTAATACATAATATGTAAAAAAACAATACAAATACAATATTTAAATATACTTTAATACTTAATATTTATTATATTTATAGATAATATAAATACATAATATGACTATATAATAGCACTGGATATATTAATATATATTATTAAGACATTATTAACAATAAATATTATAATGAATAATATTTAACGTTTATTATTTAATATATTTTTATATATATAGAGAGAGAGATATTAAAATATGTTTCAGTGTCTATAAAAAAGAAATACATAGAGACAAAAAAAATACAGATACGTATGAGGTACTGTGTTCTCTGTGCAGAAGAAAATTCAGCCAGACTCAGATCAGTTCCAACCAGAGGTTAAGCTAAAAGCAAATTCCCTGTGTTCCTTGGGAATGGGATTTAACTGTTGGCATGGAACGTAAGAAACCCACAGTTTTTAATTTGTAGATGCTTAAAATGCACGACAGTTTTGCCAACAGTTCTGTGTCCTGGAATGTCTTTTCCTGCCTGTGGGTCGTGGAGTCAGTGCCTGTGGTGGGAGCAGTGGCTGCCAAGGGCAGAATTCCATTGATCCCATGGCAGAAGGGCTGGAAGGTGTCCTGGGAATCAGCAATTGGGATCTCACTGCTCAGTACAGCGGCTGTTCAATGTGTGTGTGGTCAGTGAGTGAAAGAAATTAAGGGTAATCACCCTTTAATGCTTCCTGAGATTCCTGCCCTTCCTCTCCCAGTCCTCGGAGTCCACCCAGCTGGAGCAGCCACAGGATCCCCACCGGTCCCTCAAAATGAGAAATGATAATAAATTAATGATGAAGATGAAAATAATTTAAAAATTCATTAATATTGATAAACCTGCAGTTCCTCTACAGCGAATTTGGGGGGGAATCTTCGTTCTCCACAACAGAGAGATGAACATCCATGGAAAATGCAAGGGATTGTTCTGTCCTGCAGGTGGAGCAGCTCAAGGAGGAGATCTGCGAGTACCAGAGGGGCGAGAGGCCAGGGCTGTCCCTGCCCGAGGAGCCTGGAGCAGCCTCACTGCAGGTACTTCCAAGGGCTCTTTTTTGGCCATTCCAGAAGAACAGGGTCCCTCTGAATTCCAGGTCCTCCATGGGCTGGGATGGGGGGGTTTGCTCCTGTGGTGAGCTCAGGTTGTGGAGCTGATGGAGCTCATGATTGTGTTTTATTTCGGAGGGACTCAGGTGGCCTTGCAGTCACTCTGAGCTCACACAGGAAACACACGGAGCTGCTGGAGAAAGTCTAGAGGAAAACATGGGGCTGCTCCGAGGGCTGGAGCCCCTCTGCTCTGGAGCCAGGCTGGGAGAGCTGGGGGAGTTCCCCTGGAGAAGAGAAACTCCAGGGAGAGCTGAGAGCCCCTTGCAGGGCCTAAACGGGCTCCAGGAGAGGCTGGAGAGAGACTGGGGACAAGGGATGGAGGGACAGGACACAGGGAATGGCTTCCCACTGCCAGAGGGCAGGGTTAGATGGGATATTGGGAAGGAATTCTTGTCTGTGAGGGTGAGGAGGCCCTGGCACAAGTTGCCCAGAGAAGCTGTGGCTGCCCCTGGATCCCTGGAAGTGTCCAAGGCCAGGTTGGATGGGGCTTGGAGCAACCTGGGCTGGTGGAAGGTGTCCCATGGCAGGGGAGGGAACTGGATGGGGTTTAAGGTCTCTCCAACCCAAACCACTCTGGGATTTCCTGATTTCAATCCTAGTTTTCTGCTAACTTTGGATTTCCTCCAGGGCACTCGGGATGAAGGGAGGGCTGAAGATGAGCGTGGGGCAGGAAGAGCCTGGTCCTCTTCAGATCAGGAGGACAGAGATCCAGGGGGTGAAACTCTCCATAAAAGGTGAGAGGTGCAGAAATCCTTCCCCTCTTTTGCTTTCAGGGGTTCCCAGGGCTGTGGTGCTCCTGCTCCGTCTTGGAGGGGGATTGAATTGTTGCATCCTTTAGAATATTCTTTGGGACTTTGTTCCTCTGCCCCCGGGTGGGAGATTTTGGTGCAGTCCTGAGGATTCTGGAGCCCCCTGGTTGTTTTCTGACTCTTCCTCCAGTTTGTTGCTGTCCTAAAAGAACAATATTGAGCCTCTGGGGCTCTCTGCACACAAAAGTGTTGTTTCCAAACCTGTTTTGGTGCTGGGAAGTTTTCTCTGGATTTGATTGTTCTCCAGGGCTGCACCTGAACGCTTGGCTTTCAACCTTCAGTGTGTGAACTGGGATTTTTAAGGGAAGTCAAAGCTTTGTTTTCCTCTGAGCTGCTCAGGGAGCTGCTGCACCTCTTCCAGCAGGCTCAGGGAGGAAAGGGGGCCGATCCCATCCCTGTGACTCTTTTCCCTCAGATTCCTAAGCCTGTTCCCACCTCAAGCAGCTGAATTTACTGGCATCCTCATGCTTGACCATTTTTCTCCCAGACCTTCCTTATGTAGAGCCCGTCACCCCTAATTCCCACCTAATTAAGAACAGGCACAGACCATGCTGAATGTGAGACTGGGAATCAGCAGGGCAGGAATATTCCATAGTGAGGATCACCCTGGCTTTTCCTCGCTGGTGGGAAGTATTGGGATGCAGTTCTGGCCTTGCTGATGTTGGTTTTGGTGTGTAGGTGCCGGGAGGCGATGGAAAACATGGAGGGCAGGAATTCCCAGCTCCTTCACAAACTGCAGAAACTGGAGCAGGAACATGAGGATTTGGTGGAGCGCAATGAGGAGCTGGAATCAATCCTGGGAGAGACTCAGATCCAAACCAAGCAGGAGAAGGAGCAGTTTGAGAGCGAGGTGGAGGGACTGCAGCAGAAGGTGAGTGAAGAATGGGGCAGACCAGGGTTGGGTTTGTTTCATTACAGCTGCTTTTCTTCCTGATTGATAAAATAAAATGATGTTTGACCTGGACCTGCACCCTCTGGGTTTAGTTTGACGAGAAAAACCCGCCAGTTCAGAAAAGAGGGAAAAAGGAGGAAAAAAATCTTGGCAGGGGGTAAATGACACTTATTTCGAAGTGCAGATTCCCCAGTGTTACAGGAGCATTGTCTTCTCCAGCTCCTGCCCCACCTCACAGAATCCCAGACTTGTTTGGGTTGGAAAAGATCTTAAAGATGATCCATTTCCACCCCTGCCATGAGCAGGGACACCTTCCACTATCCCAGGTTGTTCCAAGCTCTGTCCAACTAGGGATTCAGGGGCAGCCACAGCTTCTCTGGGCAACCTGTGCCAGGGCCTCCCCACCCACACAGCCAAGAATTCCTTCCCAATACCCCATCTATCCCTGCCCTCTGCCAGTTGGGACACTGTTAATAGGACAAGCCCACTCAGGTCATCCCTTGACTTTAGGAGGTGGATAGAAATCCTTTATTATTTGCATGGAACAATCTGGGAACCTTTGGGAAACCCCAGATGTGAAGCACCACCTGGAATATTTGCTTTGACAGATCCATGGGGCCTCCTGGCAACCCCTGCAGGGCCACCTCCATCCCTTGGGCAAGGATTGAAGCTTCTCAGGCTGCTGCTGCTTTTCTCAGCGTGGTTTAAACCTCAGTTTTAAGGAGAGAATCTCCATCCCTCTGGAGGAGCTCTGGGAGGAGCACCAGCCCTTACACATTGTCCCCACGGCACCTTGGATTTCTGGGATGAGATTTTAGGCCCCCCCTAGGTTTCAGTCAAGACTGACATATCCTTGCCCTTGCACACAACGTAGGAGATGGTGCAGGGGTGCAGGTGTATCCCACATGGATGCTGGAGTAGCCACACATCCCCAGGATGGATTGTTCAAAGGAAGAGAGCAGGAATTCCCTGTCAGCAGCCTCATGGCTGGGAGGGAAAAGCCTCTAAACCCAGGCTGAGGACGTGTTCCAATATCTTATTGAGGATGCCAACGACGCCATGTTTGTCTCCTCTCGCCAAGGAGCCAAGGGCTGGCCCTGGAATGGGATGGAAAAGGGTCTGTCCACCGTGGTTGTGCTTTGGTTTAACTGAGGGCTTATTCAGCTCACACCAAACTGTTCCCCACTGGAGCAGAACAAATACAACCCTCCGCAGATCAAACTGAAGAGTTTGGACGAGTCCCGCCTTTGCTCAGGGGATTGTTAAACAGATCCCTGGGAACGTCATGGCATCAAGTAACCAAGGAGATGTTGGGTATTTGGGCTGGATTTGAGGCTTGCAGGGCATGGAGGAGAGCTGGGATGAAAGAGGAGGTGGGTTGACCCCTGGTTAGATCCCTCTGCTCAGACAGAGGGGGCTGAGCTGCACCTGCACCCCCAGGGGGCCTTTGGGAGACTTGGAAGGGAGCAGGGAAGGGCTGGAGCCCGGGGAAGGCAGCACTGCCGGGGGTTTGCCAGCCCTGCTCCGTGTGGGAAGGACCTGGGAGGTTTCCATGGGTTGGCACAACTCCAGAAGCCTGGGCTGGCCAGGCTGTGACTCAGACCCAGGACACAGCGGGAGGATTGTTATGCTGCTGGCACGGGACCTGTGAGCACAAAGGAAGGGCTTAAACGTTGGTGGCTTGGAGGGAACATGAGCAAAATGATGGAACCGCCTTGCTGGGCATCAGCTTCTGACCAAAGGCTTGCTGGGGGTGAAGAGGGGAGGCGTGTTTTGCCCTTGACATATCTTTCATAACGCCAAAACCTTGCTTGAACCCTGAACTCCCACGTAGCCATGCAAGAGGAGGTTTATTGCTCTTTAGCTCTTCTGTGAGAGGTCTGAATGTCTCACCCCACTATTAATACCTGTGAACACCTTGGGTGGGTCACTTCTTTGTCTTAAAATCCCAGTATTGCAGCAGCTTTGCTGGGTCTGAGAGACCATTCCCTGCTGGGAGCTCCAGCAGGGCCAGAATGTGCTGGAGCCTATCAGGGAGAGCAAAGCTCCTGGGCTTTGATGTCCTGCTTTGGAAATGGGAAATGGGAAATGGGCCGGGACTGACAGGGATTTGGAACTTCTTCAGCTTTGGGTTGGAATATTGGGAAGCAATTCCTCCCTCTGAGGATGGTGAGGCCTTGGCACGAGTTGCCCAGAGAAGCTGTGGCTGCCCCTGGATCCCTGAAAGTGTCCAAGGCCAGGTTGGAGCAACCTGATCTAGTGGGAGGTGTTGGAACTGGATTGTCTTTGAGGTACCTCCAGCCCAAGCCATTCTGGGATCCTGTGGTTCTGTGAAGCTGGATTTTATCTGCAGCTGGATTTTACCTCCCTCCAGTGTCCCTGCTCATCCAGGGACACTTGAACAGCCCAGCTGGGGGGGTTAGAAATAAGAAAACCAGCCCAAACTTGATTTCAGTCATAGGGAGGTGAAAAGGAAGCTGCTG
This sequence comes from Oxyruncus cristatus, assembly GCA_013399855.1. NCBI lineage: Eukaryota > Metazoa > Chordata > Aves > Passeriformes > Cotingidae > Oxyruncus > Oxyruncus cristatus. The sequence continues at coordinate 777,193 of VXAY01002124.1, read as the reverse complement.
AGGGCCCTGCTGGCAGTGGAGCAGAGGAATTTTGGAAGAGGGTCTGCAGGAGCCATACCAGGGCTGCTCCTTTGGGATGTCCTTAACTGGGCTGCTCTTTTGAGCTGCACCTTAGTTGAGCTACTCCTTTGAGATATTCCTTGGTTGGGCTGCTCCTTTGGGATGTTCCCAAGCTCCTGTGAGGCCTTTAGAACTGCAGGACCCATAATCCATCCCAAAGGATGGCCCCAAGTGTAGATGATCCATGTGCAGAGTGAACACTTTTCCACACAAACCCCTACCTTCCAGCAGGGGCTTGGGGGGCCCAAATCCCGAGTCCTTGGAGCCCTGAGGGAGGGATTGACAATCTCTGAGCAGTGGAGAGAGCAGGACAAGTCTGGTCTGAACATCTGCTTGGATAAAGCAACTGTAGACACCAGATCAGTGATTATGGGGTCAGAACCACCTTGTGGGGAGAGTGTGTGGAGGGGGAAGGGGTGGGTGGGACCGCATGGAAGAGGAGTGGTGTTGTATCCCTCATGGCAGCACCTGGAACCCACATGGAGAAGCCCTGGAGCAGCTGCCAGTCACAGAGAGCTCAGGAGAACTTCACCACCCCATAGCTCCTGCAGCCCCTCACCCGGCTCAGGTTGGCAGTGAGGACACAGCCCTGTAACGCCCCAGAGCTCCTGGAGCCCCTGACCCAGCTCAGACTGGGGCGGTGAAGACACCACCCCTCACTCTGGCCTAGAACCCCAGCGTGGCTGGTGGCTCAGAGCACCCCCTGGAGTGTTTGGCCAGAGGGACCAGAGCAGATAAAACCAAAGGTATGTGTTTGCCACGTGGCCCTGCTGTCTGGACATGTAAAAGCTGGTCTTCCACGAGGTCCCAGTGGTAGCTCTATAAGCTCTCTCCCTCTTTCTCCTCCTCTCTCCTTTCTTCCTCTGCTTCTCCTCCTTTGCTCGTTTCTTGATGCTTTATGTGGCTTGGAGCTGGAAGGATTCAATCTTAAGTGTTGTGGATGGATTGGATCTTGACTTAAGTGTTGTGGATTAATATGTGCTCAGTTGGAATTGTAGTAGAACAATTTTCTAGCTTTTTAAACCTTTGCCAAGTGCCCTTATTTTCTCCCCTAAATTAATAAAGGTACCTCTTGGCAACAAGCCCATGGCTTATTCTCTTAATGCCATCTTGAGCTATTAAAGAACCCTATATATTAAATAATATACATAAATATATATTAAATAAAACTCCTGGCTGAGGCTGTGAGGCCACAGCTCCAGAGCTGGAGTGTCACAGGGCACTGCCACAGCACTGGGAAGGAGGGTGACCTCTTTCCAGGGTGTCCCGACGTCTCCATGCCAGGAGAGCACCACAGCCTGTGAGAGCTTTGGATTTGCACCAGGAGCCTGTGTTGTTTCTCTCCTTTTGTGGAGCAATTTCTCCCCTTTCTGGCTTGGCCTTGGGTGGCTCCTTGCCCCTTGGAAGCAGCGGGATAAAAGCTGGGAGCTGATACCTGTGCACGGCCCCTCCTGCTGCTTCCTTCCAAACGTGGGGCTTATCCCGGAACGGCAGCACAAGGAGCAGTTCCGTAGGAATTCTGCATTTAGTTTCGAGTCCTGGCTTAGTTTTGACTCGTGGTTTGTCCATGTTCAGATCACCAGTTTAGAAACAGAGTTGCTTGAGGTGCAGAAGAACAAAAGTGAGACGGATGGGAAGGAGCAGGCGGCGTCTGGAGCGCAGGAGATGCAGAAGGTGAGAGCTTTCCCTTGAGAACTCCACTGTTTTGTTTTGGGATGCCTTAGGGAACATCTTAAATGAGCATCTCAAGTGACCCTCTCCCGGGGATGCTCTTTGTCAGCATCTCCTGGGAATTTGGAGCCCCTCAGCTCATGGAGACAGACCAGTGGTTTTGGAGGAAAGGAGCCAATGTGCCAAACTGATCTCCAGGAAAAGTCATCTCCCTCAGGAGCTGGTCTGGCCTTCAGCTCTGCAAGCTGAGGAGTTTGTTGTGAGCGTGAAGGTGTTACCTGTGTGAAGGTTCTCAATTCTTGTTTAGGGTTCAGTGAAATCAAGGGGTCTGTAGGTACATGTAAAGCTGTTTCCCAGCACGTCCATTTGTTCCCAACAATTGGATCTTGCCGATGTTTCAGTGAGAGAGAGCTTCTTACAGGTGGGAGAGGACCTTCCCAAGATCAGTGGAGGCTCCAGGCCCTCAAAGAGGTCCTGCCAGCCCTGGGTATGAGTTGCAGGAATCCTCCTGGAAACTTTTGAGAGCCTTTTTTTCTCCTGTCTCTGTTTCCTAGAAGACATATTTCCTGCCATTTGTTTCTCTTTGGGTAGAATAAAGGATGCTGGAGAAGAGACTCCTAATGTTTCTTGTTCCAGATGTTGGAAAGCTGTCAGGAAACCATAGACAAGTTGGGAAATCAGCTGGGAGAGCGGAGGGAGAGGAGGAAACAACTTGTGTCTGAGCTTGAGCTGCTGAGAGAGGATCTGAAGGCTGAGAAGGGGGTCCTGGGCAGCCAGGTATGTGGGACTCCCTGAACGAGCCAGTTCCCTTTGGATGCTCCATAAAATCCAACAGTTGCCCCCCCAAGCACATGATTTGACTTCTCTTGGTGCTTTTCTCCAGTTTGAAACCTTTGACAGAGGGTTTTCAATCCATCTGTTTTCACGGCACTGTCTCTAACTCGATAATTTGGTTTTTCCTTCAGTGGGTCTAATCCCAAACCAGTAATTCCAATTTTGCAGCCAAACCCTAGTTCTCTGGAGGGCAGAGTGGAAATTTTCAGACTCAGGTCTGAATACCCCAGAGCCACAGGAGGTGACGTGAACATCCTGCTGGGATCCCAGTGCTTCTGGGATGCTCCCCGAGGACCTCAGCACACTTTGCTTGAGCCAGTTCGATTGCTGAATCGACTCCTGGGGGATTCTCCCTGCTGGGAATGTTGCTGGAGCTCTTGGCTTCCAGCTGGGCCACAGAGGAGCGGCAGTTTGTGGTGCCAGCAAAACTGCCCAAGGGCTGGGCAAGGACTGGAAATTAGGCTAAAAATCCAGGAGAGCTGCAGATCCACAACCTGGATCAGGCAGATCTGAGGGAGAGAGGAAAAGGGGGGGTTCCATCCAGCATAAATCCCATGTTTTAGCTCTGAGAGGCCTTAAATCAGCTCTGAGTCCAGTCACTTCCTTGAATGCAAGTAAAAAAACCGTGGAATTCCTGTTGGCATAACTCCACAGACAGGAGTTGCTGGAGGAACAGTGGCATCTACAGGCCAGGGCTTTGTCCTGCTGCAACAAATCCACACTGAAAGCCAGGGTGGAAATCAGGCATGCAAAGCTCTGAATGCAAACCAATCCTGGCAGGAGAGCCCGTGAGGAAAGGGCTGGAAAGGAATTTTCCATCCCTGCAAAGGGGAATGCTGGGGGAAATGGGAAAAGTCCTTTTTTAACCCTTGCATCCTAATAGTTCAACCTCCTCATGGACCACTGGATCAAAATCATCCATCCCTGGAAGTCTGGTTGGAATTCAACCACCAGCTGCTGGTGGCTTTGCCAAAGGAGGGACTGTTTTTCCCCCCAAGCGATCACGGGGTGAAATGCAGAGCCCAGTCTTAGACTGGAACAGCCTGTAGCACAGAGACCCTTTTTGGTGGCATTCCTGGCTTCATTCCCTTTGGTTGGAGCTGCTGAATTGGGATGAATTGTTTCCCAACAGTGCTGGAAATGAGTTTGGCATGAAATCATTGGGTTCTCTCAGCTGGAATTATCTTTTTTTTCATGAGGTTTTTGGACATCTGAGAGGAGAAAACTTCCTGAGCTTGTCCTTCGCGGTGTGTTTCATCCACTGACTCCTGCTGTTTCCTCTCCAGGGCTTTCCTGACTCCCAGTCAGAGCTCCCAAGCCACAATAACACCTCCCCTGGTCTCCAGAGAACATCAGCCAGCAGGGATCTCATGGATGTGTCCCATGAGAAACACAAGGACAGTGCTTTGTTAGACCCAGAGGTGAGACATGGAAAGAAATCCTGGTTGTCCTTGGGCCTGGAGCAGACAGGAGCTGCTGGGGCTCACATCTGAGTGGATTCATCCTGCTGGAGATAAGACCACCTGGAACTGAACTTCCAGTGCTCAGGAAGAGCTATTGGTTAAAAACCTGTAAGAGTCAATGGTTTTGCTGGTGTTTAGTGGGGAGAGCAGTGTCTGAAGGATTTGGGTTCTGGAGATACTAATCCAGGCAGGTTCAGGTTCTGATCCAGCCCAGGAATTCCTGTATCCTGACATATTCCTGGTTTTTTGCCCCTTTTATTTTCTGTATTTTCATCCTGATGGAGATAAGACCACCTGGAATTGAACTTCCAGTGCTCAGGAAGAGCTATTGGTTAAAAATGTTTAGGAATCAACTTTGTTGCTGGTGTTTAGTGGGGAGAACAGTGGTTGTGTCTGACAGATTTGGGTTCACCACTGGAGATATTAGTCTCGGCAGGTTCAGGTTCTGATCCAACCTGGGAATTCCTATATCCTGACACATTCCTGCTTTCCTGCCCCTTTTGTTTTCTTGTTGTTTTCTCTTCCAGTCTCAGGTTTGGGGGCAGTTTTGTCTGGTGTTCCAGTATTGGGTGAAGTTGGGGGTGGAGAGCAGCCACCCCTGGAGAGGATTTTGGGTGGTCTGGATCTCTGAGATCCAGCTGAATCCACACCTTTCCCAAGAACTGCTGGCTTTGTCAAGAGATTTGGCACATGCTGTAAATCCCTGGGAGCTGCAGATGGGATGAAATCAAGTAAAGAACTGTGACTTGGTGATGGTTCACACACAGCTACTGGCCCTGCGGGAGGAAGGACTCCAAGAACTGGGATAATTTAACCACATAATCACCAGCCATGTCTTGCTGGAGTCCCCAGATTGCCTTGCACTGGCTCAAAAGATTTCCATCAGAGCAAAGGAAATCCAAGTCCTGGTGTTTTCTGACCTTACAGGCCTCTGAAATCCTACAAGACAGAGAACAGAGTCGCCGAGTGGAGCAGACACAGGAAGATCCCCATGGAGATGCAAAGACCTATGAGGAACAGATGGCTAAAATTGTGGTTTTGGAAGAACAGATCAAAAGCCTGAGGGAGGAGCAAGAGCTGCTCTGGTAAACCTTCTCAAGGCCTGTGGTTTTTTCTGCTGCTTGTCTTTGCTGACTTAATTTCTGAATCTTTTCCAACTCCCTGTCCTGGCAAGAACAGGCTCAGCAGCTTCATGTCCTTATGGGATCAGAGTCTGATTTTGGGAAATTCCCTCAGTGACATCGGGATCATCCAGGAGCAAACCTTTCTTCTGCAGCTACTGCAGGTTCTGAGCAGCCAAAATGAGAGCTGTTCTTAGGGAAGAGGATTTTCCCCTTGGAGGTGGTGTTTGGAGTAAGAGGGTCCAAATACTTGGACTAAGTCCAAGTATTTGGACTAAGAGGGTCCCAAAAAAGCTCCAGTTGTGCATTTGGGCTCCACAGAGCCAATGGCTGCCAGCAGTGGTGATCCTCATGCTGCTGTGGATTTTGGGAGTCCTTGGAATTCAGGTGTCCTTGGAGGGTAGGGTGTCACCAGGTGTTGGTCTGACTCCCCTTTTTGAGTAGATCAACAAAAATTTGGAGCTGGAGCATCCAGGCTCCTTAGTAAGGAAAAACTTGGATTAGATCCAGGCTGGTTACAGTCAGCTCAGTGGCCTGGATAACAGGGCACTGGGATAAAGTATAACCAGGATAACTGGGCATTGGGATAAAGTACAACCAGGAGGAGGCAGGCAGGGTGCTGCTAAGAAACCATGGAATCATTCTGGAAAAGCCCTCTGAGATCAGCGAGTCCAACCATTTGCCCAGGACTGCCAGGGCCACCCCTAACCCATGTCCCCAAGGGCCACGTCCACACAGTCACTGAACACTCCCAGGGATGGTGATTCCAGCACTGATTCCAGCCTGTGCCAGTGCCTGAACATGTAGGACATGGAATCAGGGAATGGTTTGGGTTGGAAGGGATATTAAAGCTCATCTCATTCCACCCCCATCCATGGGCAGGGACACCTTCTGCTATCCCAGGTTGCTCCAAGCCCCATCCGACCCGGCCTTGGACACTTCCAAGGATGGGGAATCCATAAACTTGCTGGGAAATCCACTTCAGTCTCACACCACCCTCACAGGAAAGAATCTGTTCATAATATCCCATCTAAACTGGCACAGGGAATCCTGGAATGGTTTGGGATGGAAGGGACCTTTAAGATCACCCAGACCTTGGGCAGACACACCTTCCACTATCTAAGGCTGCTCCACGCCCTGTCCAACCTGGCCTTGGACACTTCCAGGGACAGGGCAGCCTCAACTTTGGGTTTGGATGGAGCCAGTGGAGACTGAGTTTGGATGAAGGTGAGTCAGACAGGGACTGGGAGATGTGAGCCCCTCCTTCCAGTGCTTCCTTGTGCCTTTGGAGCACAGAACACCTACTGCCCTGTGCAGGGTTCCCTTGGCCAGCCTGTGACCTCCTCCCAGGGAGGGCTGAGCCTCTGGGCACATGTGCTTTTGTGGGACAGTGTCCCAGGGAGACTGACCCTTGCCCAGAACTGCTGCACCCAGGATTAAATTCCCTTTGGAGCCTCCTGAGGCACTTGAGTGTTCACTGGACACTCACATCCCAAGTTTTTCCCTTTTACGGGTGTTTTCCCTGCGATATGTGTAGTCATCTCTCTCCTTTATTATTTCCCCTTCAAGCTCTGAATTACTAGAGAGCAACAAGAAGAAGGAAGAGCTGGAAAAGCAGCTCAAAGAGAGCAATGAAGAGAAAAGGATGTTGCTGGAAGAGATTTCCCAGCTCAAGCGCAACATCCGGAGCGCTCGGGAACAGGGAGACACCGGAGAGACCTGGAGGATGAGCCCAGGCTTGAAGCAGAGGGAGAGCAGGTTCCCCCCATGGCAGAGCTCAGCAGGCAGTTTAGATGGGAGCCTTAAACAGGTATGGACAGCTTTGCCATCTGTGCGCTGATTTTGGTCACTAATCAGGTGGGAAAACCTGATTAAAGTGGGCTGGAAGCCAGTCCAACCCTTGGAAATCAGGGATGGTTTAGTTTCTTTGTGTGGTGCTTTTGGATGTGGTGGGAGCTTGCATAAAGCCAGTGGACGTGGCAGAAATAAGGGGTTTAAATGGGATTTGTTACCCTTTCTTACCTTGTGAGCTGGAAGAGAAAGGCAGGAGCAGGAATCCCTGTCAGGAGGAGTGGGAATGATAGGGGAACCGGGGATGGGGAGGCTGAGGAAGAACAAGGATTCTCTGCAAGGGTTTGGATAGGAAGAGAGGACTGAGTGACCTGTGGGCAGGAGTGGGAGTGGAAAGGAGAGGACTGGAGTTGTGCTGGATCAAGAAGGAGCAAATCCCCACAGGCAGAGCAGAGCAGGACACAAGGGAATGCTGGAAAGGATCCTGATAGAAGTAGGTGAGGGGAAAAAACTCACAAAACCTCATGGATCCTGAGGACAACTGCCACTGCCAGACCCCACAGTGCTGGATCAAGACCTTTCCCGGCTTGGGGAGTTATCTTGGGATGTATTTAAGAGGGAAAGCTTGGTCTTCAGCAGATTCCCTCTAGTCCCAAGAGCAGAGGGAGAGGATGCACAGTGGGAATTCAGATCCAGAGGTGGCTGGAAGTGATACTGGGAAGAAGGGCTTTGGTACAACCCAAGCAGAGCTTTTGGTCTGTGTGCCAGGCCCTTGCAGGAAGGTGGGTGGTCCAAGGAGCTCCAAAAGCCACCCCAGACTGTCGGTGACACCTCAGGGTGTCGGGGCTGTCACAGTGTGTTCCTGCACTGCTGTCAGGGCTCCCCATGTTCCTGTTCCCTCTTGGAGCTGGGCTGGATGTGCTGCTCCTGCTTGGTTGCCTCAGTGAGATTCTGACACAAGAGTTCAGAGTAACCTGGTGGCTTTCTTTGGTTGGAAAGGGTCATTTTGACAGGGATTTGTTCCCCTCATCCGGGTTTTTGCATGTTCTCCCTCGACCTCAGGAGTCGTGTTGGCTTCTCTGAGGGGATGGACAGAACCGTGGAATCACTGAGCTTGGAAAAGCCCTCCGAGGTCATAACCCAGCACTGCCACGTTCTCCACAAACCACATCCCCGAGTGCCACATCCACACGGCTTTTAAACTCTTCCAGGGACACGGTGTGGGGGCAGAGGAACGCCAGTCTTTGCCCACCTTCCTGCCTAAATGCCCTTAAATACCTTCCTTACTGCCAGCCTTTATCCTTCTCTGGAGCTGGTGTCCGTGTGAGCCGTGTGGTTGCGCTGTTCCCTCAGGGCCTGTCCGAGGAGAAGTTCCAGCAGCAGGAGGAGAAGCTGCAGCAGCTGCGCCAGGACCTGCGGCGGGTGCAGAACTTGTGCAGCTCTGCCGAGAGGGAGCTGAGGTACGAGAGGGAGAAGAACGCAGAGCTCCAGAAACAGAACCTGCTGCTCCAGCAGGAATGCACCAAGGTAGGAACAGAGCTGGGCCTCTCAGCTCCGTGGGAATTATGGCCCCACTGCCATGGAAATAGGCTGGGAGAGCTGAGGGGGTTCCCCTGGAGAAGAGAAGGCTCCAGGGAGATCTGGGAGCCCCTTGCAGGGCCTAAAGGGGCTCCAGGAGAGCTGGAGAGGGACTGGGGACAAGGCACAGAGGGACAGGACACAGGGAATGGCTTCCCACTGCCAGAGGGCAGGGATAGATGGGATATTGGGAAGGAATTCTTGTCTGTGAGGATGGGGAGGCCCTGGCCCAGGTTGTCCAGAGAAGCTGTGGCTGCCCCTGAATCCCTGGAAGTGTCCAAGGCCAGGTTGGATGGGGCTTGGAGCAACCTGGGCTAGTGGAAGGTGTCCCTGCCCATGGCAGGGGTGGAAATGGATCCTCTTTAAGATCAAGTGGAAGGTGTCCTTGCCCATGGAATGAGGTTGAGCTTTGTGGTCCCTTCCAACCAAAACCCTCTGGAATTCCATGAGAAATTTCCTGTCTCCAAATAAAACCTGCTGCACTTCCTTCCTGATCCCTCTTTTGCTTCCAATCCCCTTTCCTACCCATGCCATTCCAGCTGATCTTTGCTGAAGTACAAACTCCATTTCTTCTTTGCAAACTTAGGTCAAAGCTGAGCTGAAACAGGCCCGGGCCAAACTCTCAGACTCCACGGAAACCTGCTCATCCCTGTCAGCACAGTGGGAGAGGAGCCAGCAGAAGGTCAGGGAGCTGGAGCAGGAGCTCTCCAACTGCTCCCAGGCTGACAAGCTCCAGAGCAGCCTGAGGGACAGGCTGGCCCAGGAGAAATCCAGGGCAGGAGAAGCCCAGAAAAAGGTGAGTGTGAGCTGGGGAACAGGAGGGCGTGTGTTTGGCAGGAGCAGCTCAGGAATTGGTTCCCCAAAGTCCATTTTGGGATCACTCAGATAAATATTGTAGGAAGAAGGTCTGTTGTTAGTGAGAAGGGAACTTCCTTCTACAAGTTCCTTCTAGAAGTTCCTTCTAGAAGAAGCCGAGTGTCATGGCTCAGTATCCCTGAAATGCTGGGACTGAGACTGGCAGGCACAGGGAGCCTCAATGCTGTTCTTGCCAAGCAGATTTCCTGCTGTTTGCTGGCTGGAAATTTCCAGAACCTTGTGTTTCCCATGGCACTGATTCTGCTGTGCTCCTGCAGGAATCACTCGAGTCAGTTTTGAAGTTTACAGGATCAAATTGGGTCCCAAAAGAATTGTTGCCAATTCATGACACACTGTCTGATCCAAGATCCAAAATCTACTTGGCAATTCGAGAGGTTTTGCTTTCCATGGACTTTGACTCAAAACAAGGAAATCTTTCATTCCCAAGTCCCGGACACCGAAGGATCAAAGCAACCTGGTGCAGACGCTGGTTTATACATTCAGAAATTTAGTCCATGTCTATTTTCCTCCAAGATTTCAAAGCTCCAGCAGAAGCTGAAGGATTCCCAGCACCAGCTCCTGCTGGCAGAGGCCCGTGTTTCTGACAAGAAGCTGCTGGAGGAGGAGCTGAAGGAGGCCCGGGAGAACGAAGCTCGAGTGCAGCGGGAGCTCCACGAGGGGCAGCTGAAGAGGTACTTGAGCTGTCCTGCCAGTCTGTGGGAACTGGAGCTCCTGAGGGGATCAGGGAATCCCAAACCACTGGCATGACCTCCCCTTTGGATCTGGCAGAGCTCCAGGGATCCCCTCTTGGAGATTTAAAAGATTGTTGGAGACTTCAGCTGCCTCAGAAGGTTCTTGGCCTCTCCTGCCAGCACAGTGATACCAATACCCTGTGGAGCTGGGATGATGATCCCAGTGCATTGTCCACTCTTTTTGTGTCATTGGGACATGGTGTCATGACCCAGCAGGGGAGGGTAACCCAGGTTCTGTTAATAAATCCCTTGGGGTGGATTAGAGTGAAAGGACACTGAATACTCAGTGTTTTTAAACATAAAATATATATGTAGCATTTATTTTAGAACAATTTTGTTTCGAAGGTAAACAGATGTGTTGCTGTTTTGGATGTTATTATCTACAGTAATACAGCAATATTAGAGCATCTATAACAACCTTAAAGCATAAAAATAACACTTAAGGTGTAAGGGAAGGAAGACAAAGAAAGGATAAAGGTGGAAAGCTGTTTATAGTCACCACCCCCTGGATCCAGAGATGAAGCTTGGGAGTTGCAGTTTCCTTGTCTGTTGGTCTGTTGGTTGGGAAGCCCCCCACAAAGCTCAAAGATTTCATGAGTAATTATACTCTTCCAGCTCAGGTGGGAACGCCTTGTGCTTCCTCAGGGAGTTTTACCATGGATCTTGTCATGGGACATGTCATAAGTTTTCAGTGCTCCCCGGAGGGGTTTTCACAGCAGAGTAATCATGTGAGGGAGGACATTGGGGTGATAAGAAGGATTATCCCACCTTGAAGGTTTTACCTCTTAACCTCTTCCCAAATCCAGTTGGTAGCTCCAGGTGTACATCTGCACCTGGGATAGCTGGACATTGGCACCTGCTTAACTGATCTGAAGGTCCTTTCCCAGTAGGATGTTCGGGGAGGGGTCAGCTTTGCTGGGTGAGCAGCTTGCAGAAGTCCTTTGGTGATCTTACAATGTGTGAGCCATTAACAATTCCAGTGGGATTTCGGTGGGGACACTGGGATGTGCTGATTCCTCTTTCCCTCCCTGTGCCCCAGGGCAGTGGGATGTTTTTAGGGGACACCCAGCCTTGGGGGCACACGGTGGTGTCACCTCCCCCTCAGGGTCTCACTGTCACACTCCCATGTTCTCAGGAAGCTCCTGGAGCAGCAGGTGGAGGAGCTGCGGCAGCAGCTCCGGCATTCCCGGGAGACGGAGGCGTCGCTGGCCAAGATGCACGTGGAGCTCCAAGCCAAGACCCTGCACGCCCTGGAGGATGAGAGGAGACCTGACCCTGGAGAGGTGAGGGGTTGTGTGGGGGTTCCTTGTCATCCTGGGGGGAAACAGGAACATTCTGAGGGGTAAATGTACACCTGGGAGCTGCTGGAACAGGGGCTGAGGTGCTGAGCCCTTGCGTATCCCACTGATTAAACGGGAACTGTGGGAAAAGCACTGTCCCATCAGTAAAAACATGGAGCTGGGATTGATGGAGGGGCTGATTAAACGGGAACTGTGGGAAAAGCACTGTCCCATCAGTAAAAACATGGAGCTGGGATTGATGGAGGGGCTGATTAAACGGGAACTGTGGGAAAAGCACTGTCCCATCAGTAAAAACATGGAGCTGGGATTGATGGAGGGGCTTCAGCTCCTTTTGTGCTCAGGTTCCTCACAAGGGGCAGCTCCGATCTCTGCTCTGGTGAACAGGGACAGGCCCCAGGGAAGGGCTGGAACTGTGTCAGGGCAGGGTCAGGTTGGATCTCAGGAAAAGGTTCTTCCCCCAGAGGGTGGTTGGCACTGACCAGGCTCCCCAAGGCTGCCAGAGCTCCAGGAGGGTTTGAACAATGCTCTCAGGGACAGGGTGGGATTTGTCCAGGATTTGGACTGGATAATCCCTGTGGGTCCCTTCCAACTCAGGACATTCCATGATTTCATCTCATGGAGGTTTCCTGGGATGAAGCTCTGAGGGCACAGGAAGACTTGATGGTTTCTTCCTTCCCTTTTTCTTGCAGAGTGTGGAGTTTTTTCAGCGAAATTTGGGCAGTCCGTTGCCTCCCTCTGCTGTGGAATTCCCACGGCCCCTCGTTAGGGGGAGGAGGCCTTGGCGACAGGAGGGATGGAAGGAAGGAAGGAGGGATGGAGGGATGGAGGGATGGAAGGATGGATATTATCTGTAGTGGAAACCAGTGGGATTTAGGAGAGAGAAGTTTTGCAGACCAGGCTGCAGAGGAGAAGGGAGCAGAGGGGCTCCTGCAGCCACACACAATAAAGCAGAGCTGTTTTGCAGCACCTGCAGTGCCGGAAGGAGAACCAGAAGCTCTCGGAGCAGCTCTCCCTGCTGAAGGAGGAGAACAAGGCCCTGTATGAAGAGGGTGTTCGACTCCTGAACCAGAAGGATCTCTATGTGAGGTGATGGCACAAAACCCTCCCCAGGAATTGCTCCTCCTGTGCCTGGCAGTGGATTTGGCTGTTGTGTGACCTTTCCTGTCTCCTGTTCAGGGATTTGGCACCGGGAGATACCCCTGAATCCATAACCCCACTGTGCCGTGATTTCACACACTGTGTGTCTGATGTCATGGAATTCCACATGGGTTTGGGTGGGAATAGACCTTTAAAGATCATCTCATTCCACTCCCTCCATGGGCAGGGACATCTTCCACTAGTCCAGGTTGCTCCAAACCCCATCCAACCTGGCCTTGGACACTTCCAGGGATTCAGGGGCAGCCACAGCTTCTCTGGGCAACCTGTGCCAGGACGTCATCACCCTCACAGACAAGAATTCCTTCCCAATATCCCATCTATCCCTGCCCTCTGGCAGTGGGAAGCCATTCCCCGTGTCCTGTCCCTCCGTGCCTTGTCCCCAGTCCCTCTCCAGCTCTCCTGGAGCCCGTTTAGGCCCCGCAAGGGGCTCTCAGGTCTCCCTGGAACTTCTCTTCTCTGGGTTAACTCCCTCAGCTCTCCCAGCCTGTTTCCATGGCAGCTGAAGGCAGCACAGGGGGCCCTGGGAGGGCTGTGGGTGCTGCTGGTCGGGGTCTGGTGTCAGCAGAGACCCTCCTTGGGGTCTGTTCCTCTGACCCTCTGCTCCTTTCTCCCCACACCTCTTCTGGTCTACTGTTAAGGCCCAGTAGCTTTTTGATCGTGAATTTCGAGACAACGTGGCCAATTATACCTTATATGGTAGAAATTTCTCTTCTTTTTTGACATTATTTTGGAAATGCTTTGGGTCCTTTTCCCTTAATCAATTTCCATTTGATTGACAATTAAAAATGTAACATTTCCAACAAAAAAACCCCCAAACTGATCAGTGACAGAGTCCAGAAAGTCCATTCTGTGCAGGCAGAAGGAGCTGGGAGAGGGCTGAGTGTCCCAGTTCAGGCTTTGAGGAGCCTGAAGGAACTCTCGGGACACCTGCCATGGAGCATTTCCCAGCCTGAGGGTTGTCTCTGCTTCCTCAGGAAATACAACGAGATGCAGCTTCGGCACAAGGACAAGATCCGCAGGGCCAAGGAGACCTTCATCCACGAGGTGAAACAGAGGGACAGCAGGATCAAACAGCTGGAAAACGAGCTCAGCGAGTCCAAGCTCCAAGTGGAGAAGGTGAGAGGAGACACCGAGGGTCTCTCCAGCGAGGGGAGGCTGCAGGAGCATCCCTGCTTCCAAAATAATCATGGGATGGCTTGGGTTGGAAGAGACATTAAACCCCATCCAGTCCCACGGGCAGGGACACCTTCCATTATCCCAGAGTGCTCCAAAGCCTGTCCAACCTGGCCTTGGCCACTTCCAGGGCTGGGGCAGCCACAGCTTCTCTGGGCAACCTGTGCCAGGGCCTCCTCACCCTCACGGGGAGGAATTCCTTCCCAATATGCCACCTAATCCTGCCCTCTGGCAGTGGGAAACCATTCCCTGTGTCCTGTCGCTCCAGATCCTTGTCCAAAGTCCCTCCTTGCAGGAAAGGACCAGCCCCTCCTGGAAGAGGCCAGGAGCACCATCCAAGATATAGGAACAAAAACCCCTCAGGAAATTCCTGGCTCAGGTTTGCCCTCAGGGGAAGCCAAACCCTCCAATTCCCCTCAGACACTGCCTGAGCTCTGTTTTCTTTTGCCTCAGCTGGCAGGTGCCCCCAAAGCTTCTTTTTGGGGTATTTTACATGAGACAGGGAATGGAATTCCAGAGTTGTTATGGTTGGAGAAGACCTTTAAGATGATGATCTTCATCAAGTCCAGCCATCAACCCTCCACCACGTGTTCACCCCTAACCCGTGTCCCCAAGTGCCACATGCACGTGGTCCTTGAGCCCTTCCAGGGATGGGGACTCCAAGCTTTTAGGAGCTGACATCCTTGCTGGTGGCCCTTTGGGAGGGCTCTGAGGTGTGCAGGGGGCAGAGAAGATGCAGGTGTAAGTGCTGGTTGTTCTCTCCTTGTCCGCCATCCCTCAGGGGAAGGTGCTGATCGCTCAGATCACTGCTGAGAATGAGAAGCTGCTCCAGGAGAGGCGGCGGCTCCTCCAGAAGATTTCGGAGCAGGAGGAGCCCCTTTGGAGCCTCCGGTCTATGATTGCCCCCTTACCCAGCAGGTAGGACCCTCCTGATGTCCACTGCTCCCTCTTGCCTGGTTTTGTGCCTGTTTCTCTTAAGAATTCCAGAGGAACTGGATTGGGCCCCAGCCCTTAGTGCTGTAGCTATTCAATTTGCTTTTACTTAAATTTTTTTCTCTTATTTTATTACATTTTATTAAATGTTATTAGATTTTAGCCTTTATTATATTTTTATTTTTATATAGCGATATTTTATTATAAAATAACGTATTAATACAAATAACTATGTAAATAAATTATTCTTTAACAATAAATTATTAAAAAGGAACATATAAATAGAATATTATTTGATAATGTATTATACATATATGAATGTATAATTATTTAACAATACATTGATAAAATAATATTATTTAATGATTTATTATTAAAGCCATATTAGCTGTAATCAGGGCTGTAATTAGCCCATTTTCCCATCAAAATCCTCAGCCTTTAGCTGGAGGCTCTGGAGGAGGGTCTGGAGTTGGAAAAGAGAAGTTCCCCTTTGAAAACAGTGTGGCCAGAAGGAAAATAACTTGTGCCTTTTTCCACACTCAGAGGGAAGACCCTGGAGGAGGAGAACAAGCTCCAGCTCTCAGGCCATGTGCCTCCCTCACAGCGCGGTACCAGGAGCAGCCCTGCTCCCACCGTGGAGGTGAGACCCCAGGAGGGCTGGGAGCAGCAGGAGCTGATCCCTGAGGGGCTGGAGAAGAGCTGGATCCACCAGGATGGGATGGAAAGGGCTCCAAACATGGGATGGGTTGCACCAGCTTTGTGGGGAGCTGAAGGTTCCGTGCACTCCCCGCTCCGCTCACCCCTGAGCTGCTGCACCCCGGGAGCCCTTTCCATGGGGACAGGAATCTCATTTGGCACCTTTGGAGCTGTTCAAAGACCTCAGTTGTAGAGTTGGCTCCCGAATTAGGAGGATCAACTCCAAGCAGAGGGGTTGGGTGTGTTCCTCCTGTCACCCAAAACCCTCCAGGCCGAGCTGAGCAATGATCCCAACTTAGCGGAGAGGGAGGAAGATATCGCCCACATTAGGAAGAGCTTTGGGGAGAGAAAGGAGGGGAAAAAAAGAGAAATCAAAGACTTTTCAAACCAGCCACGTGGATTTGCAGGTTTATTTGGGGTGTTTTAATGTGGAGGGAGCCCAGTTTGGGTGGAAATGAGGGGGAAAGGGCTGTTTGGGGCTCCCCTGGGCTGGATGGGGTTTGGTTTGGGGTTTTTTTTTTTTTTTAGTTTAAGTTCAGATCCAAAGGCCAGATCCCTGACTGGCACCTCTGTGGGGCTGGAGCTGATGGGGAGAACTCTCAGTGGAGCTGGGGAGGGCTTGGAAGACCAGGATATGTTGGAATTCAGGGTCTGACCTGCACTTGCTCTTTTCAAAGTCTCTGTTCCTCCTTCCAGGACTCCAAGACCCTTCACGTCTCCGAACGCCAACTCCAGAGTAAGGTGGTGCCACCTCCCCGTGCCAGGTACCTTGCGGGGAGCAGGAGAAGCCAGGAGAAGGTTGTGGGGTGGGTGAGGGAATGTGAGATCCTTGGGGGAGGTTGTGGTGTGGTGAGGGGTGTGAGATCCTTGGAGAAGGTTGTGGAGGGGGGAGAAGGTTGTGAGATCCTTTGGAGAAGGTTGTGGGGTGGTGAGGGGTGTGAGATCCTTGGAGAAGGTTGTGGAGGGGGGAGAAGGTTGTGAGATCCTTTGGAGAAGGTTGTGGGGTGGTGAGGGGTGTGAGATCCTTGGAGAAGGTTGTGGAGGGGGGAGAAGGTTGTGAGATCCTTTGGAGAAGGTTGTGGGGTGGTGAGGGGTGTGAGGTCCTTGGAGAAGGTTCTGGGGCGTGTGAAGGGTGACTTACCAGCGGAAATTTTCCAGCTTCCCACCTCGGGATCTCCCAGAGCCCTTTGGTGCCATGAAGGCCCCTCAAGACATGAAGCCTGAGGGAGAGGCTGAAAGCCAGGACTCCTCCCTGGGCCTGTCCCCCTCCCAGCCCTCAGAGCAGGGCTACCTGAACGTGGCCTCCCCGGGGGACACGGCGGCGTCCCCGCTGCAGGAGTAGAGCGGGAACGTCGGCTCCGAGACCTTCTGAGCTGGGAGTGTCTGTGCAGTCACCTGGACTGCAGGACTGAGGCTCCCTAAGCTGGGAATGTTCACACGGTGTCACCTGGATGCAGGATGGGGCTCCTGGTACCGCGGGATGACAGAGACTGCAAAGAGAAGAATTGCCAAATGAACTGACCTGGGGATTTCTGGGAGATTTTCCAGCTAAATTGGCTCCGAGTGTTGGGGTTTTTTTTTTGTCCACTTATCCCCTGTAAATGTCTTTGTGTCATCCCAGAGCCACTGGGAGTTGGAATTTGTAGATAAACTCATAAACATGGAAGAGGGGTGGGGTGAAGTGTGTCTTCCCTCAACCCTAATTCCTTGTCCAGGCCAAATCTATAAATTTGTTTTAAAAAAGAAATTAATGTTCATTGGTTCTTAATTACATCATTCTCTTTCATTAGCCAGTATTTTACTTCTATTGGTTAATAATTTCTCACTTTCCATGCTAATTAAATCCACATTTTTAGTATCTTTTTTCCTAGAAGTGGACTGAATTCTTTGTTAATTCTCTTCTCTATCTTCTTGTTTCTGCAAAAGGTCCTTGGTTAGGTGGGATATTGGGAAAAATTCCTCCCTGTGAGGGTGGGGAGGGGCTGGGATGGAATTCCCAGAGAAGCTGTGGCTGCCCCATCCCTGGGAGTGTCCAAGCCCAGGTTGGAGCAACCTGGGATAGTGAAGGTGTGGGTGGAACGAGCTGAGCCTTAATGTCCCTTCCAAGCCGAACCATTTCATGATTCCATGACTCTCTGCTCAGCTGTTGCCCACCAGCAACCCCAGGCTCTTTTCCACGGGTGTGGAAGAATTACTGGGGGAAAATGATTGAGACTGAAGTTCCATCTGCATCCCAAGAGGGATTGTAATACTAAGGAAGCTTCCAGGATGGAATGCTGTTGGCGTGTAAGGGATCTCTTCCACAATAGTTCCCCAAACAACACAGCCTGTAACCTGGGATGTTGACTGCTCTGGAAGCTTGATGTGCTTCTTCCAAGGGAAACAGAACAGTGTGGAATCACCACGGGCTTGGGAACCTGGAGCTGATAAACCACAGAGCAACTGCCACACAAGACATTTCTGCTCCATCCAGAGTGGAGCTCCTGAGAGTGAAGAACTAGCCTTGGCCCATTGCTCCAGCCTGTCCTGGTCCCTGTGGAGCCTTCCCAGCATCCCAGATCAACATTCCCCCCAGCCTGGGCTCTGCTGTGATTTTTTTGTAGTAGTTTAAAAAAAAAAACAAAAACACGAACTATTTTTTCTCTTGTAAGAAAACATCATTGCAAGGGCACAGCACGAAGACACAGAGGAGATTCTCCCCCTGCTGCCAAATCCTCCAAAATCGCCAAAATAAATAGATAAAACCGTCTGACTTGGTCTTTCTAGTGGGAGGCAGTAATCACTTCAATCTTGGCTAGGAGGTGTCTGTATGACTGACAAGATCCACTGACCCTGATGCAAAGCTTTTTCCCCTGTTTATACATTGTTAGAAAACAAAGAAATTCATGTTCCTTGGTTCTAAATTACCTAATTCTATTTCATTAATTATAATAATTATAATTAGTAATTATGATTAATTATTATTATATTATAATTATTATAAGTAATTTCGTTAATTATAATAATTACCCCCTATTGGTTATTGATTTCTTGCTGTTTATTTTAATCAGTCCATATTTTTTTAGTCTTTTTAGGACCTTTTTCCTCTGGTGGGGACTTTCTATCACAAACACTGAGACTTTCTTAGTCTCTTCTTTATCTTCTGGCTTCTGCAAAGTGTCCTTGTGGTCCAGAAGTTCTGCATCCCAGATTTCCAGTTTCAACAATCCATCTTTCTCTCCCAGGTTCATTGAAGCACATGAACAAAGTCAGGTTATCGAAACTTAAGTTTCAGTAATTTTCCCTGCAAAAGTAGCTCATGAAAACTTTGCTAAAGAGTAATTTAACCCTATGTGCTAGAGTAATTTAAGAATAACCAACTATTCATAATTGATATACATCGGTTATGGTTAATTAAAACGATTAAAAGTTAATGAAAACCATTAAATACAATAATTAAAATCAACAAATTACTAATTACATTAGTAATTAAATAATTAAAATTATTTAAAAGTTCTATTGTTTCCAAAACTCCCACCCCCGGGGCTCCCCCAATCTGCTGCAGCCCCCCAGATGCCTGCACTGACCTCCAGTGCCTGGTGGGGGGGAGATCTGATAAGGGGGCACCCTTGCACCCCAAAAATAATGGAGGGGCATCACAAATGTTTGGGGGGGCTGCAGTTTTGGGGACCCTCTCCCAGTATGGGGTCACCCCACCCAGGGTGTTTTGGGAGACCTCTTTGGGGGTTTTTTGGCTTGAGGGGGGGAAGATTTTGGAGTCCCCCCCCTTGCTCCCCCTAAACTGCCTGTAAATAAATACTGAGCCCAACATCCTTCTTGTCACTTTTGGGGGCTCTGTGGTGGGATTGCCGGGGTGTCTGTGCAAGGCCAGGAGTTGGACTGGAGGATCCTTGGGGGTCCCTTCCAGCTCGGGACATTTTACGATTCCACAATTCCAGGCGTTCCCTGGCGGTGCCCCTTGGGAGCAAGGGCTCCAGAAGCTTAAATTGCCTCACTTTGGGGTGGGGTTTTCCCAACCTAATTTTTTTCACCCTTCAAGTTTTCCAGACTCCTTTGTCTGGGGAGAGAGTTGCCGTGCCTGGGGCTTCTCGGGTGAGGGCCAACAGTGCTGGGTGGTGACTCTTTGGAAAGGGATATTTGTGGGGGCAGCCCCTCAAAAGGACAAGTGCAGCCTCCTTCCCCTTGTAGGGTGAAGCCTGGCAGGTGCCAGGTGTGTATGTGGCCCTGCAGCCACACACTGAGGTCACAATGAGACGTTCTGGCTCACTTGACAGCACCCCAGTGCCCACTTCCCTAAGAACCAGAACCAGGCACAACTGTGGGGAGCTGCTCCCAGGATCTGGTGCCCCAGTTTGGGACCATGGTGAGATGGAGAGGAGGAGGAGAGTAGCTCGGGCACGAGGAACTGCAGCCAAGACAGAGCCCTTTCCTGGCTTCCTCCTTGCACTGTCCCCAGACCTCGTGTATTTCTCCAAGGATGGTGAGACCCTGAGCTCCCCTGAGGCCCCAGAGCTAT
The DNA here is from genome assembly GCA_013399855.1 of Oxyruncus cristatus. NCBI lineage: Eukaryota > Metazoa > Chordata > Aves > Passeriformes > Cotingidae > Oxyruncus > Oxyruncus cristatus. The sequence continues at coordinate 757,291 of VXAY01002124.1, read as the reverse complement.
GGGATCCACCCAGCTTTTCACAGGACCACAGAATATGCTGAGTTGGAAGGGACCCACAAGGATCATCGAGTCCAACCCTCAGCCCTGCACAGGACCATCCCCAAGAGTCCCCCCCTGTGCCCCAGAGGATCATCCAAACCCTCCTGGAGCTCTGGCAGCCTTGGGGCTGTGCCCACTGCCCTGGGGAGCCTGGTCAGTGCCAACCACCCTCTGGGGGAAGAACCTTTTGCTGAGATCCAACCTGACCCTGCCCTGACACAGCTCCAGCCATTCCCTGGGTGCTGTCCCTGGTCCCCCCAGAGCAGAGCTCAGTCCCTGCCCCTCCTCTGCCCCTGCCCAGGCAGTTGGAACTGCCCTGAGGTCTCCCCTCAGTCTCCTCCTCTCCAGCTGAACACACCAAGTGCCCTCAGTGTCCTCACACGGCTTCAAATCAAGGCCCTTCCCCATCCTCATTCCCTCCTTTGGACACTCTCTAATGGCCCATTATCTTCCTGACATTGTGTGCCCCCAAACTGCCCCAATGTTGAGGTGAGGCCGCCCCAGGGCAGAGCAGAGGGGGACAATCCCCTCCCTGGCCCAGCCGACCTGATGCAGCTCATTACACAGTTGGGCCTCCTCCCTGCTGACTCAGGGCCAACTGGCCACCCACCAGGACCTCCAGGGCCCTTTTCTGGCACTGCTTTCCAGCATCTCATTCCCCAGTTACCCAAATGCACCATTTCTGACTGTCTTCTCCTGGTATTCCCATCTGGTGTTTCCACAGTCACTCAAACAGTCCCACTTGTGCCAATTTCAGTGTTGGAGTTGCAGAATTATTCAGTGCCAGTTCACAAAAGGTGACTCAGATTACCGGGGCCCTTCTGAGCACCTTGATTTTATTGCAAAATGAAGACAAAATACGGTTTTTAGGGAATCAGCAAGTACGAGGAAAGAACAGATACGGTTTTTGGAGAATCAGAAAATATGACGAATGAGAAAAAAAATTGCATCGCTTTTATATGTTCTTCATTAGACCATTCTTGATTTTAGAGGCTACACAGATTGAGAGGCTACTCCGATCACCAGTAATGACTGTGTTGGTGGCTTTCCCCAGAAAGAGTCCCTGTGGAAAAGGGGATGTGAGGTTAGGAAGGCAAGGGGAGGATGATGAGCTTCATAACCTCAACATGGCCCTCCCTTCTCTTTTTCCGACAGTAATCACTAAAATTTGGGACTGTGTGTCCGAGTGCTGCCGCCAAGACCTGCTGCTGAAAAAGGTGGGGTTGGTTTCTTTGTCCTCCCTCAGGCCATGGGGGTTTCCTGACTCTTCCCTGTCTTGCCTGGCCCTTGCTCATCCAGTTTAAGTATCTCAGGCAGCCCCTGCAGTTGGAGAGAGCAGACAAGCAGCACTTAGAATCACAGAATCATAGAATCAGATGGGTTGGAAAGGACCTCTGAGTTCATCAAGTCCAACCCTTGATCCAACACCACCGCAGTTCCCAGACCATGGCCCTCAGTGCCACGTCCAGCCTCATCTTAAACACCTCCAGGGATGGAGAATCCACCACTTCCCTGGGCAGCCCATTCCAATGGCTGATTACCCTCTCTGGAAAGCATTTCTTCCTAATATCCAACCTAAACCGCCCCTGGTACAGCTTAAGGCCGAGCCCTCTTGTCTTCCTGCTGGTTCCTGGGAGAAGAGACCAACCCCCACCTGGCTCCCCCCTCCTGTCAGGGAGTTGTAGAGAGCGATGAGGTCTCCCCTGGGCCTTCTCTTCTCCAGGCTGAACAACCCCAGCTCCCTCAGCCTCTCCTCACAGCACTTGTGCGCCAGTCCCTTCCCCAGCCTGGTTGCTCTTCTCTAGACCTGCTCCAGCCCCTCAATATCCCTCCTGAACTGAGGGGCCCAGAACTGGACACTTGAGCAGGACAATGTTGGATTTCTTTCTTGGAGTCTTTTCCAGCATAGCTGGAAGGGAGGAACACCCGGTGGGAGAGCCCAGGCAGTGCTCTGATGCTCTGGTACTCCTTGGGCTTTCCCAGGATCTGTGTGTCCTGCACCCTGCAGGGAGCGAGGAACCATCTGCAGTGCAAGGCTCTTCTCCAGAGCTTTCCTGAGTGCTCCATCTCTGGCCTTACAGCAGCAGAGCTGGAAAGGCCACAGATCCCCCTCAGTGGAGTCCACACAAGCCTTTACCCCCATCTGCTGTCTGAAAAGTGCCTGGCCTTGCTTATCACCCACCTTTGGTTCCAGAGGGTCAGGCTGATGGGCCTGGGCACCATCCACATCATGAAAAAACCCATCTGGCAGGGAAAACTGGAAGGTTTCTTGGCTGACAGCCCCGAGTTCAACCTGGACAAGCCATTCCTGGTGGGGAACAAGCTCCCCCATGGGAACAGACTGGTGTCTGGTAAGATGAGCCCTGGACACATCTGGGGCCCTGCCAGCAGCTCCACAGCCCTTCCAGGACATCCTATATCCGTGGGCTGCCGGTGCTGCTGGGCAGCTCTCCTGGAGGTGTTCCTCTAGGTAGTCACGGCACAGAGGCCCACAGAGGCACAACATTTGCTGCTGGATCCTCGTCCGTGTGGAGGGAGGGTTGGTGGGCTCTGGAGGGGCCGGTGACCCTGCGAAGGCTGAGCGGGTGATGTTGCCATGGGGCGGTTTCTCCCCAGAGCTCTCCAAAGATGACGAGCTGGTCTGTGCTGAGGTTGCCCTGCGCCTGCACGTGCCCAAGGCCACCATTGTGATGTGCATCGAGGCCACCACGAGGGTCTTTGAGTGGGCCTTGTCCAGCGGGCAAAACTTGGACTTCGTGTTCAAGGACATCGGTGTCCTGTTGTGCCGAGGGAGCCACGTGGCCATGAGGTTCTTCGAGGACCTGGCATGGGAGGTGGCTCAGCACGAGAACCTTGCAGACAGTTTGCTCCAGGTGGGTCTGGTGCACCTTCCAACTCTTGGGCAGTTTCCCAAGGTCCTGCTGGCTGGGCCAGCCCTCCTGCCCCCAGAGGGTCCTGCCTGGAGGATGAGCCGTGCTGGGCTTTGGCTCCTGAGGAGACACCATGAGCACGGCCTCGGTGTCCCCAAAGGCCAAGATGGTGGGGGAGGCTCGTGGATGCAGGCACGATGTGGGGGCAGAGGGGGATGGTGGGGGAGAAGCAGCTGGGGTTTTGCTGGGGAGACAGAGACGGAGCTGGGTTTGGGATGGTGGAGGGGCTGTGGGGTTGGGGATGGCAGAGAGGGAGTTGGGGTTAGAGTGAGTATAAAGGCAGCTGGGTTTGGGGTGACAGAAAGGCATTTGGGGTTGGGATGGTGGAGAGGTAGTCGGGGTTAGGGTGGAGGAGAGGCAGTTGGGGTTGGGGCTGGGGAGAGGTTTCTGCCCGTCGAGCAGGGTAAATTCCCTGTGGATCCTTGCCATGTCTCTGTTCCTGTTGCAGTCACCAAACCTTAGGCAGTCATTCACAGCCCACATGGAAAGGGACATCCCCCAGCTGCCTCCTGGAGGTGTCTTGCTGTTGCCATAGTGAGTCCCTTTGTTCCTGTCCCAGGGGTGTGTTCCCTCCTGGCTGGGCAGTGTCCCAGCCCCTCCTGGGCTGAAGTGCCCTGGGTGCTGCTGCCAAGGCTGGTCTCCTCCTGAGGTGGGGTGGGAATAACTGTGCCCAGGGAATGCTTCTGTGCAAAGCCCAAGGCCATTCTGGCTTCTTTGGGAAGTGCCTCCAGGGGGATTACCTGGGAAGAAGGCCTGTTTTGCCTTCCCACCTGTGTGGAAACTGCCCTGGAGACGCAGTTGGGGGCCATGGTGCGGGAGTCCACCATCTCCTTCCCTTTCCTTGGGGTGAGACTGAGAACCAGGAGGCCGCAGAGCCCAGGATATTCTCAGGTCCCAGAGCCTGGGATGTTCCCAGTCACGGTGTGTTTGTTTCCCTTGGAAAGCACCTCTGACAAGGGGGATCCCAGACTTGCCTGAGAGGAATCCTATGGATGGAGGCTCCAGGGAAATGTGCCACTCCTCCTGTTGCATCTCCTTTTGAAAACTGGATGGCTGGGAACAGCTCCTTCCCAGTGGCTGCCATGAACTGTGCTATACCCATTCCAGCTGGTGTCTCCACATTCTTTCCAGCTTTGTGCAGGTGGATGGCAAGTCAAAACCACATCCTCTGAGTGCTTCCCTGCAGAGTACTGGAACAACAAGTGCCAAGTGCCAACTGACTCCAGGTACGTCCCCTCCCTAAGCTGCCCTCCTCTGTGCCCAAGGGAATCCCCTCTCCAGCCTAAAAAGTGTCCCAGCAGGTCACCTTTTATCTACATGGGGCCCCAACGCAGCAGTGGGGGAGCTCCAGGGAATAGCATGGCCCTCAGGGAAGGGGTTCAGGTTGGGACAGGAGGGCTCGCACATCCTTCATGTCCAAAGCATTCCAGAGATGCAGCTTCTTCTTTTCCATCCCCAGGGAATATTCCTGGCCAGCGTCTTCTTTCTCGCCCGTGTGTTTCTCCGAGTCGGATCCGGGATGTGGAGGTGATGGGAAGGGAAAAGCGAAAGGCTGATGCTGGAGGGCAGAGAGGGAGGTGAGTCCTGGAGAGTGGCTCTGGGGAATGCCAAGTGCCACATGCTCCTGGGTGGGTGTGAGGAGCTGCCACCCTCGGCCGCTGTGCCTGGACTCAGCCAGAGCAGATCCCGGCACGGGCACAAGGACTTGGCTCTTCCCATGGGCTGGGAGGAATGCACAGGGATTTTGGGGAGGGCACAGCCCTGGGGAGGTGTTGTTCCTCAGGCAAAGTGCTCCTGTGGTGTCTTTGCAGTTTGCTGCCTCCCATTATTGGGAGCTCTGGGCAGAAGGGCGGAGCTGTGGAGCAGGTGGAAGCACCTGGAGCTGGTGTCCTTGCTCCCAGAAAGCGGGTGAGCTGTGCCCAGTACATGGTCCAGGGGTGGGATCCTGCCCTGTGTCCCAGTACAGGGTATGGATGAGGGATCATGTCCTGTGTCTGGTACATGGCACAGGTGTGGGGTCGTGTCTCGTATCCCTGGGGGAAGGCCGCACCCACCCTGAGGACAGGGAGGCTTGAAGGATCCCTTTGGATTTGTTCTTGAATGCCTTTTGGCTCCTCCCCTCAGCCTTGGGAATAACTCCACTGGTCTGTGCTGCCCTTGCCAGGGCCTTTTCCCTGAGCTGGGTCTTTACAGTGTCCGGGTTTCCAGAGGAAGCAGAAGGTCCCTGCCAAGGGGTTTGGGAGAGAGAGGAGGAAACCAAAGTGTCCCTTGGGTCACGGGCTCTGGGATGGGGTTTGGACTGTTGCCAGAACATCTGATCTGCCTCCCTTTTCCCCACACAACAGCTGCCACCCGTGGCAGAGCAGGGGAGGTTGGAGAAGAAATCTGCCTCCCACCCTGGGCAGTTTGAGAGGGTGAGGAAGAAGAGGGCGGCCGCTGTGGCAGGAGTGGCAGCTGCCTTGTCCCCACTGGGAGAGGAGACCATGAAAACCCCTTTCCCGCTTGGCAGGAGGCCAAAGCAAAAGTAAGAGTCTGGAAAAGCCAGGGAGGGTTGAGCAGGTGGGAGGAAAAAGTGGAGCCCTGAGCCCAGGGCTGGGTACGGCCCCTTGGGTTTCCCTGGCGTATCCCGGGATAGCCCCTGATGTCCAGATCTCACGGGCCTGGAGCTTGTCCCGTGTTGAAGGGGGTGGTGGGGCCAAAGGGTGTGTGGGCACAGGGGCAGGAGGGGGTAGGGACAGGGACAGAGACAGGGACAGGGATGGGGATGGGGCAGGAATGGGAAGGG